>VXAY01003326.1:12547-32930 GCA_013399855.1 Oxyruncus cristatus
GGGGGGGCCGGGAAGGGGGGGGTAACCGGGAGGATTTGGGGGTAACCGGGAGGATTTGGGGGCTGTGACACCCCGCGGAGGGGGCGGCTGCGCCCCGAAATCCCCCCGAGCCCCCCCGTTTTGAGGGGTTGTCCCCCCCTCAAACACCTCNAGAGGTATTTGTGGGAATAAGGGGGCTCCCCCGGGGAGGTCCCAACGTGCTCTGGTGGGGGGGGTCCCGCCCTTCCCGGAGGGGCCGCGGAGCCCCCACTGCAATTCTTGGGCTTTTCCTGCTTCGTCCCCGGGATCGTTTCCCTCCCTCCCTCTTGCCCCCATTTTTTTGGGAGATGGGATTTTGGGCGGGGGGGCTCATAGGAGGGTCTGGGGGTTTGGAGGAGCCCCTGTTGTCCCCCCTGGACGCTCCTGCCCGGGGGGCTCTGTGGCTGCTTTTCCCGGGCAGAGTTTTCCCTCCAGCCCGGGGAAATTCCAGCCCGGGAATGCCGGAGTCTCCTCCCTGTCCCTGGCATGGAACGCTGGGATTTGACCCCCTTCCCCCCTTCCTGATCCTCCCAGGCAGGGGGGATTCCAAGGAGGCTCCGGAATCCACCGGGGTGGGCAGCACGTGGCTCCAGATGGGATAGCCCCCCTCCCATCCCGGTGCTCCCGACTCTGTTTCCATTGGGATCCTCCCACTGTGCCGACCCCCACGTTATTCCATGGCCGTTCCAACCCTTGCCCGGAGCTCTGGGGGGATTCCCGGAGGAGGCTCCTGGGAAAGCTCCGGGGAATTCCCAGAGGAAGCTCCTGGGAAAGCTCCTGAGGCAAAACCTCCTTGCTGTGGCACTCTCTGGATCCTTGGAGGGGGTGGGAGGGGGTCCAGGGGCCCCCCAGGGCTGGGGGTGTCCTGGTGTCCCGCCGGGAAGGCCGAGCCACGTCCCGGCAGAGCCAGGAAAAGGGACTTTTAGCCTCGTCTTGGGCTTTTGCTTCCAAGGACTCCAGGAAACCTGAGCTCAGGAAGCCCCTGGGGACGGTGCCAGTGGCTCCTGATCCCAGGGGGATGGCGATCCCAAGGGAATGGCGGGGTTGTCCCGGGGCGCACGGACGGGATGGGAGCGAGGAGGGAGCTCCCGGCAGGGCCCGCTTCTGGGCTCCCAGTGGATCGGCTCCAGTTCAAACCCCGTCGGAGGAGCCAGGACTGAGGCCGGAGCTCCGTCCTGTCTGTCTGTCCTGGAGCTTGTCCCCCCTTCCTGGCTCCCCTGGAATGGTTTTCCAGCCCTCCCGGGGTGATTTACTTCGCGGTGCCCCCGGGGTTGGATCCCAGACAAAGGCACGGGGAGAAAACATCCCCCCTGGGTTGGTTCGGAATCTGAACTTCCCTGGAGCTGCAGGATGCTGGGAGTGTGCCGAAAGTGAGGAATTTTGTGTTGTTCCCCGTTTTGGGATGGTTTCTCCGGGAAGGGCTGATGTCCGGCCAGAGCTGCTCCGGCGGGGAGGAGCCTCTCCAAACAGGGAGTATTAGGGAAAAATAACATCCCTGCTCCCATGGGAAGCAGTGCCTGGAGTCCCCGCCCGCAGCTGGGCCCCGTGGCCACCCCCAGGCTGGGATTTGTCTGGAATTTCATTCCCTGCTTTAGCCACAAAAAGGGTGGAATTTGCAGCCGTGTTTGCCTGGTTCCAGGAAAAAGGCCCTGGGAATGTGGGGGATTTGTGGGAGAGGATCCCAGCCCGTAACCAGGGTCAGGGAGGGCTGGGCTTGGATTGGGTGATCCTGGAGATCTTTCCCAGCCAAAATAATTCTAGGATTCCTTGTCAGGCCTGCCCTGGGGTTTAAGGCTCTGTGGGGAGGCCGAGCCGTGGGACAGACTGGGAATGGTCGGGGGGGGCTCTACCCCATCCCTAAAACAGCGACCTTGGAATTCCCCAGGGTACCTTTCCTGGGCATGTCAGAGGGGACCATCCCCCTGTATCCACTGCTCCATTTTATTTAGTAAAGTAATTCAAAATATGGGAACAACAGGAGTTATTTGATCACAGATAGAACCTCTCCCAGCACTCTATGTTCCCTTTTCAAGGCTCTTCCCTGCTCGGGCAGAGCTGCTTCCTTGGCATTTTTCTGGGAATACTGGTGGGATGGGGCTTTCCATGGGCTCCGGAACGTTTCCACTGACACAACCTTTGGGGTTTTGGAGCAGTAAAGGTGGAAAAAACGTCCTCAACGTCGGAAAATAAACTGCAGCTGAACGGAAGCAGGGCTTGGGAAGGGAAACAGGGAATTTCATGTGGTTACTGCTTCCTACCCGAGGGGGCTTGGAGGTGTTTGTCCCAAAAACCTCTTCCTGGTACTTCCAGAGCCAGGATGAGCTGCCTGGCAGCGGATCAGCGCAGAGACAGGAGCCAGACCTCGGCACTTACAGGGCTGGGGTGGTGTCTGGGAGGTGTTCCGTGAGGAATTCCACCTCTCCCAAGGGGCCTTCCTGGCCCAGAGGGTCCGACCTGCCCCCCGGGAAGGAATCCCTGCGGCAGAGGAACGGCTCAGACCGCGGAGATTTGCCGTTCCAGGCCAGTTCCGTGTGAGTTGGCGGGAGCTGAGCAGTTCCCTCTGTGGTGCTGGGATCCCACCTGGGTCTGGCAGATTCCCTGCTGGGGTGGGACTGGGGGTCTGGAGGTGTCTGGATGTGGGAAGTGTCCCCGTGCTGAGCGTTCGGAGTCATTTCACGGCGTGTCAGGTACAATGGGAACGATAAAGGGGGTCCAGGTGGGGAACCTTGGTTGGGGATCCATGGATTTTAGAGCCTTTTCCTTGGATGGTCACGGCTGGGATAGGGTGGGGTTAAATGGGGCTGCTCTGGAGGACTTTTCTGTTTCCTTGAGTTGTTGCCACCTGGGGAAAAGTCCTGATTTCCGTGGGAAGGAGAGCGCTGCTCTAATTGTGTCGCGCTCCCGCCTCCAATTCCCGGGGCAATCCCGCCTGAAAGCTGGGAGGGAGATTTGGAGACGGGGCCGTGCGTGTCCCTGGAGTGGGTCAGACCCCCTGGGAGAGGATGGATTGGTGCTCCAGGGGCTTTGGGAAGGGGAGCTCCGAGCCCAGGCTGTGTCCTTGGAAGCGGCCCCGTTATCCCAGGGCTGTGTTCGAGGTTTGTCTGTCCATCTGCACAGCTTTTTGTGCTGCCTGTCTGAATCCAAAGGGCTCGGAGAACGAGCAGCCTCTTTCCCAGCTGAGGTTGGGTGTTGCCATAGGGCTGGGGAGAACTTTGGGAATTTGCAGCTTTTAATTCCAGTTCCTGCTCGGGAGGCCTCAGACTCAGCTAAAATCAGGGAAAATAACTGTGGAAATAGGAGCTCTGGGTTCTCTTAAAATAACAAGGAGTGAGGAATCCACCTCTCCCTGCCCATTATCCCATTGGCATTGACAGGGTGGCATGAGTAGAAATTACAGAACCAGCTTCTCCAATTGATTTCCCTCAAATTACTCATCCCATAATTAATTCCTGGCTCTTGCTCCTCATTGTCCATGGACTGGGGTCCTGCTTGTTCCCTGGTATCCCTGGGAAGCGGAGGGAGTAGTGCCAGCACTTCCCATGCCGTGCTCACCCCTCAGACAGACAATTGGCCTTTATATTTTTTATTAGAAATTCCTGTTTTTAGGGATTTCTGTGGAGCCCAGGAGGGAAAAGACTTTCCAAATGAAATCCCTCTTTATTACGGTGTTGCTGTTCCTGTTGTGCCGAGCCCACGGATCCCCCGGCACAGCTGAAAAGCCAAATTACGGCTTCCGTGGAAATGAAAGCTGCAGGATGCATTTTCAGACCACAATTCCTGCACAACCCAGTGCTGGGGAGGGAGATTCCAGCCCAAATTGTTGTCAACTCCTGGAGTGAATGGATGCTACGGGGCGGGAAGGGGAATTACAGGGCGCTCTTTTTTTGCTGCCTGGAATTGTCTTCGGCTCTGGGACTGTGCTTGACCCCGGGATGTCCTTGACCCTGGGATTGTCCTCAGCCCCGGGGTGTCCCCTCCGTCTCGATGACACAGATGCCAGGGTGGGAACGGCGCCAGTGTTGCGACACCAACCCGTGTTGTCCTTATTTTGTGCAGCCCCTATAACTAATTAACTAATCCCTCGCTAACTAGAACTGCCTCGAGTTCCCGCGGTGCCCATGGCACTTAAGGACACGAGACACCTTTCTAGCTGCGGATCCGGAGCGGCTCCAGGAATGTGCATCCCAGACTCCTTGGGTTTGGCCCGTTCAGGAGCAGTTTAATGTTAAAATTATGGTTTCGGAAGGGAACGACCAATTTGTGTTGGCTCAGGAAGCTCCGTGGGATGGAGGGACCCCCCGGCGGGGCTGCTGCAGCTCAACTTTCCTTATCTAGGAGACAATTCATCTCCCAAATTGTCCCTGGCTTAATTGTTCTCCACAGCAAATGGTCAGTTCCTGACCCAGCCAACAGCCAATTAGAGCAACTCCACACAGCACAGCTCCTGTCTCCAAAACTGGGCTCGTTTGGGATTTTTAACAGCTGGGAATCGATAAATAAAAGCCATTTGAGCATCTAAAACCTTGGGTATCTCTGGGGGGTGCCAGGAAACACAGGACATGGCAGATTTTCCTTGGATTTCAGGGTTGGCCGTTGTGAGGCCGCCTGCGGGGTGTTGGTGTTCTCTCCTTGCTCAAAATCCCGATTCTTTTCGTGGGTAAAATGAAGGGGAGACACCCGAGCAGCTTCCAGAGGCTAATCCTGACTGGGCTCTGCTTTCTCTTCCAGCCAAAGCCCTCAAAGATGGATATAGAAGACTGTAACGGGCGAGCCTACATACCTGGTAGGTCCAAGCTTGACTTTTCCTGGCTAGTTTGGTTGGGTTTGGATCCTCAGCACCCTCCTCCTGCCCTGCGCTCCGTGGCTTTGCCTTAGGCCGTTCCATCACACACTGAGGAGCAGTGTTGGGAACATTGTTGGGAACACCAGTTTCGTGAAGTGTCTGAGAAGGGTTAATTCCCACAGGGTAATAAAATTCCCAGCTCTGAGGTGGAGCCTGGGAAGTTCTCGTTGGAGTTTGTGTCCTTGTGCCTTCACCTGGTGGGTGCTGGTAGGGGACATTCCCAGGTTTTGTGTTAAACTGAAAGGAAAACAAGGTCTGCCTGCTGGGGATCACAGCTCAGCTCCAGAGGGGATCCCAGAGGATCCAGGGGATTTAGATAGTCCTGCAGAAACCTGGGATGGGCAGTGGGTGAAAGCTGTTTGGATGGGATTTGTCCTTATCTCCAGGGAACTGGTGTTTGCAGAGTGAGAACTCCTCAGTTTGTCCATCTTTGCTCGGGATTAGAGTAAGAGCTGGTGGAGATTCACAGGTGGCACAGCCAGAGGAAACTTTGACAGTGACTAAATCCGACCCTGGAGAGGAAGGAATCTGTGTGGGAGCTGGGATGTGCCAAGATGAATGGCCCAGAGGGGATGGGGGTCTGGAGCTGGAGGTGTTGGGAGGAGGATGGAGACCTTTTCTCCCTCAGCACAGTCTGAATCCTTCCTGGATTCCAGCTTTTGGGACCAAGGTTTGAGCAGCTCCTGGAGTTGGGAGGGAAGGGGAGCAGTTCAAGTTCCTGTTTGTCAAGAGTGAAGGACCGAAAATGTGGAAACTCCGTGAGTGAGAAATATTCTAACAGTTGTGAACCAGCTCTGGTAGAGATGGAGTTATCACAGAGGGGGTGGGAGCGAGGGGGAGGTGGGAAAGGGGCCTTTCCGTGCTCCTCATCCCAAAAAAATGGCCTTTGGATTGTGCCGATAATGGCTTTACTGCTCTTTGTGTCATTCCTGCCTGTGGGAGCTGAGCCCCTTGGCCCATCCCAGGTCCATCCCTCTCCAGGGATCAGGTCCCTGTACCCAGCTGAGGACCCCCCCAGGCAGGCAGGATGGGGTCAGATCCCTGTCCCACCACAATTTCCTGAGGAATTTTGCTCTCCCTTGCTCTGTCCTCTCCCATCAGAGGCTGTTGGTAGGCGAGGGATGTTTCCAGGACATCCTTCCCAGCTCCACTCCCCAGAACAGCCCCGATCCCTTCCGTTTTACCCGCTTTTTCGGGTGCTGTCACCTGAGAGCAGGATAACCTGTCCCAGCTCCGTGGATAACCAGGGTAACTGGGCTCCAGGCTCCAGAGCTGTCTCTTTCCTGACATTCAGGTTTCCATTTTTCTTTTTTTAGAACTGCTGAAACGTGACCCCAAAATTTCCTGAGATCCCAAGTCTGAGCAGTTTTCCAAGAGGGAAATTGCTGAGGGACCATGGGAACGAGGCGCTGGCTGCTCCCAGGGGTGGGATTGCAGCCCCTGCTCCCAGGGGTGGGAGTGCAGCCTACCCACATTCCCAGGGCTCTGAGCCATCCCCAGGGATCCTGGTGCCAGACCCACTGCTGCACAGAGGGAAAAATCCCATCCCTATGTGTGTGGGATTTTCCAGAGGGGGCTCTTGGCAGGGGTCCCTGACAGTGATCCCGCCCCAGGAAGCTCCGCCCTGGCCTGATCACGATTTGGGGTGGGCTGGGCACCAAGGATCAGCTCAGTGGTGTTTCCAGTCAGGAGGAGCCTGGGGATCCTTTGGGATCAGCAGGATCCTTAGGGATCCAGAGGATGAAGCTGGCTGACAGAGGAGCTGAGCTCGGAGCCGACGCTGGGTCCTGCCTTTGTGCTTGCAGGGACTGAGGAGAAAGTCCCTTTTTTAACTCTTTAATGTTTAATTCCATTGGAATCTGGAGGTTTTAACCTTTCTCCAGAGCCCAGCAGTTGCTGGGATCAGGGAGGAAAGCACAGGAGGTCCTTCCTGCTCTCAGCATCACCTGGATGCTTTGCCAGCAGCCCAAATCTTCTCCTCAGGGACAAACCCGGGGCCGGCAGGGGCTTTTTTTGTGGGGTGGGGAGTGCACGCCACAGGAAGCTCCTCAAAAATTCCTCCCAGCTCCAGCACGAAGCCGTTCATGGACAAGGTGTGTGTGGGGAAGGAGTGAAGGGACACTTTTTGATCTCTGGGTCCACACCAGCCCCTTTGGCTCCTTTCCTGGAGCTGCGGATCAAGTGGCGATGCCGGAGGGTCAGAGCCCATCCCTGGCTGTGGCTGAGCCGTGGGGGAAACATTTCTCCCTCTGCTCACTCCGATACTGGGGATCCTGTGCCTGGTCTCTGAGCCCCCTCGTACATCCCCTGCCCGCCTCCCATCCCCTCTCCCCTCCCCTCCCCTCTACCTTCTTCCCCCGTGCCCTCCGCAGCCCCGATTCCCGCTCGCCCGGTGCCTCCTGACTGTAAAATGACGGACGTTTCCCTCGCTTCCAGGAATCTGCTCTTCCTGGAAGGTGAGTGGCTGCGTGCGCCCTGCCAGCGACGCAGACATGCACACGCAGCCCGGAATCCAGCGCTGTTTCCAAGGAGTTGGATGTGATAACACTCCAGGGTATCTCCAGCAAGGTACAATAAATGCGACTCAAACGGGAGCGAGGGGCGGGAGGATCCGGAAATAACTCGGGCATGGCTCCGCTCGCTCCGTGTGTGTGGAGAAGGGATGCAGGGGCTGTGCTGGGCTCCGGGGGGCTCAGGGGTGCTGGGATTCCCTGTGCCAGCAGGAGGAGGGGGAGGGGGGAAAGGACCTGACTTCCCAAGTGCAGATGGGAGCGAGGTGGGCTCAGGACGCAGCTCTGAGACCCTGCAAGAGGGTCTGTCTTGCCCCACTCAGAGGGGTTTTGGCCCCAGGATGTGCCCTGAATGGGCTCTGGAGAGGGATTTGTGGGTGTCTGGAATTTCCTGGGCCAGCAGGGAGGAGATGGGGGGAAAGGCCTGGTGCCCCTGAGTGCGGGTCGGAACGGGGTGGGCTCAGGACACAGCACCGAGACCCTCCGAGGGGGTTGGTCTCACCCCCACACAGAGGGATTTGGACTCAGGATGTGTCTCCAGAGTAGCCAGAGACCCCACGTCAGCTCCAGGAAGGGATTTAGGGGTGCTGGAATGCAGGGACTCATTGGCTCCAGGAAGGGATTTAGAGGTGCTGGAATGCAGGGACTCTTTCCCTCTGGGCATCATCAACCTCAGGCTCGGAGTCACTGGCAGCAGCTCTCCAGTCTCTCCGGAGCATGGGGAGGGGAGAGGGAAGGGCGCCCCAAGTCTCTCCCACTGCCACCCCGGGAGGGAAGGACCCTTTAAATCCTGCCTCTGGGAGCTGAGGCCGCTGCTGGGTGTCCCAGGCTCTCCAGGGGCACTTCCCGTGAGCGATTCCCATGCTCAGTGAGGCCGATGAGCTCAGCCTCCCAACAGTCACCAGACAATGGGACAAGCCGGGCTCGGGGAACATGGAGAGGAGAGTTTTCCAGCTGCCAGTGTTTAGAAATAACATTCCCAGCTGTGCTCAGGGAGCTGCTGCACTTTCCATCATGAAACTCGGCCGTTCCCGCAGCATCGCCCGGCTCCGGGGCTGCTGGGGGGGCTCCAGGGATTGCTGGGATCGCCGGAACAGACACTTGGTAGCCCCTGAAGGGGAAAAAGCGAGGGGATTCATGGACAGCTGTGTCAGGGAATTCACATGCTGGTGTGAGCAGGGAAGGGCCCGTGTCCAAGTGGGGAGGGGTTGGCTTCCCAGGGATGTGAGTGTCTGCTCGGGAATTGTCATGGAGGGGGATCCCAGTGCCTGGTGAAGGGACAGGTCCTGGGGGTTGGTGCTTGGGCGGGGGGTGGTCTGGTCCCCCCTCGGATGGACACCTTGGCACTGCCGTCGGCTCCAGGATGTGGGGTTTGGGAAGCTCTCAGCTGGAGGGCTGGAATCCGAAATGCACCCAGCCTAATACCATGGGAGTAAATCCCTGCCCTCCAGCCCCTTCCCAAAGCCGAGGGGCCGGGCAGGGGGCTCGGCGGGGGGATTCCCACCAGCCGCCACTCACTCGTGTTTCCCTCCTCCCAAAGGCAGTGGGGATTCCTCGCTGGAGAAGGAATTCACCTCGGCGATCGTGGGCCCCACGGTGAGCACCCCCAACAGCCAGCACTCCTCCCCGAGCCGCTCCCTCAGCGGTGAGTATCCCGACCCGGCTGTTCCCAATCCCTGCGCTCCGCCAGGAATTTTGACTTCCTGCTGTGACAGATTTCACTCTGAGTCTGACTCTTTGTTTTCCAAGGGAAGGGGATAAACCCGGCTTTGGGCTCGGCGTGGAGCAGCTGCCTGGTCCCTGATCCCAGTCTCAGATCCCGGGCACTTATCCCAGGAACTGGCTGCTGCTGAGCTGGGGTTTTTTGTGGAAAAAACGATGTTGAGGGGTGGAAAAACCTCAGCCAGGGGTGGAGGATTCAGAGTCTTTCCTTGTGGTCCTGAATTCCACCTCCACAAGAAGTGTGTTCCATACTGTCGGGGATTGGCTCTGAGGGGCTGTGGAACTGCGGGTTTCTTTGGAATGAGTTGTATTTTATATCCATCGGGATGGCAGTGTGGGAAACGAGGAGCTTCCTCTTGTGTGGGAGCCGGGGCGGAGCAGCTCGCAGAGCAGAACTTGGCCTCAGTGGGAATGAGGCTGTTGGGAAGTTATTTGTGTCACTGCCGTGGATTCAGAGAGGCTCTGGGATCCTTTGGATACACTGGGAATGCCACAGGGTGCTGGAACCAGCTCCCAGACAGGCTGTTATGTCCCTGTCTGAGTGGTGTGAGCTGAGCTGGCGACCTGACAGGGATCCAGAAATGCGATTAGTGTGGGGAGTCTCCTCCCCACACTGTGAAACTCTCCATCTCCTTCCCTACCCACTCTGGAATTCTCTGCTTTTCAGTTAAAATGAACAAAATTGCTCTTCAGGTTCTGTGTAGGAGCCCCCCTGTCAGGCAGGTCCCGTTTCTGAGTTGTGGCTTCGTCCCGCGTGCTCCTGTTGCTCCCTCCGCCTTGCTCTCCTGGTATTCACAATCCAACAGTTGCTCCAGCTCTGGATGAACCCAGCCAGCCCCGAAACACCTGGCCCGGCTCTGATCTTTCCTTTCTCCCACTCCCAGCTGTCATTGCACATCACTTTTCCCTGGCAGAGGAACTCCCTGTCCTTTATCCGGTGAGGTCGTGGCCTTTGATGGTTGTTCTTCCTGAACCGGGATAAAATAAACCCCAAACACCACAATTTTGGGAGGATAATGCTTGGAATTAGCTCTGTTGCCATTTCTTATTCTTATTACTCGTTATTTATCTTACACTTGCGCTCTAAAGCACGTGGAAGCTCCTCACAGAGACGAGATCTTGGCGTTCCAAGGGGTAACGCAGCCTTTTTGCTCACTGGGAAGCCAAAGAAATATTGAACATGCGGAAAATCCTGATCCCTTCCCCTTTAACAGCAGGACACGGGTGATGGCATTGCCTCTGATCTGACTTGACTTCACAGCTGGTTCATCCGGCGAGCACCGTGCCCAGAGGAGCAGGAATATTATATAACCTGTTCTGCCGGCAGAGACTTCTCCCGGACCCCGCGCTGGATCTGAAAGGAGAATTGCAGAACAATACTTGGCCTCTCTTCTATGCCCAGGAAAAAATTAGTCCCTGGGGGAATGGGAGAGGAAAAAAAAAAACCCCCAACAAAACCCAACCACAAACGTCAACTCGTCCCGGCAGCTCCAGCACAGAGCGAGGAGCTTTTCGCTCCGTGTTTGCGCACGGAGGCAGCTCCTGGTGCTCCCAGGGGCGTGTGGTGGCACTGGATAAAGTCCTGCTCCTCCCGGGGAATGCTCCAGCCACAGCCTCCTCCCAGCCTCCTCCCGTCCAGAGGCTCAGCACGCCGCCTGGAAGTGCCTGGGAGCTCCAGGATCGGGGGACTCGTTGCCCGGAGCCCCCCCAGGGAAGCAGCATTGTCTGTGCCGTGAGGATCCAGGGAGGGAAGGAGCCAGAGCCAGAATTCCTGGGCTCTTCACCCGGCAATAAACCTCCGGCAGTCTCGGATGAATCACTTCCATGCTGCTGCTCCTCGGTAATCCCCACTTGCAGCGCTGTACCTGGCTCCGGGGCAGAGCCCGAGTGCCGAGGGCGGGGGGCTGGCCTGGCTCCTCAGGGGCTGTGTGCCCTCCACTCCCGGGGGTCTCACGGGACCAGGACCATCCTGCTCCACCGTCTCCGGCGTTTGCCCGCCCGCCTTGCCCGGTAAGCGACGCAGGGAAGGGTCTCCCCTGCCCCAACCGATGCCAGAGTTTATCCAGGCCCCTCCAGCTTTTAAAGGAGCCCCCAGATGGTTCCGTACCTGGGATGTTTCCGAGGTTTTCTCGAGTCCCCTCAGCCGATCCCCTGGGCGTCCCTGGGCAGTGAGTGAGAATCCACACTCCCACAAGGAGCTGAACCCCTCTGGGGGACACATCAGCTCCAGATTTGGGAATCCCTGGGAATTCTGTGGTTGTGCTCCGTCTCTCCTTTCTCCATGAGGCAGCTCAGACTCTGCCAGCTCCTGCCCTCCAGGAAGCCGCCTCTCCTTGAGCGGGCAACGCTCTGTCCCTCCAGCCCTGCGGTTTCCCTCTCAAGGGACTGGGAAGAGCCTCCTGCTTTAGAAGGAAGAAATAAGAATCTGATCCTTAAAGGAATTCTGGAAATATTTAGCTGAAGCCTTGGGCTCAGTGCTTGTGGGTGACCTGGATTCCACTTTGCTCCATCATCCTCCTCCTGCAGCTTGCCGGGACCAGCACCGTGGCAGCAGGTCTCAGGTGCCGTCGCTGAGAAGCCTCCCCAGGGAATTCCCTCTCGCTCCCAGCTGCTGCTGTTGGCTTAAAATGGGAGGAAACTTCCCGATCTGATAATTTCAAGCCCGGATCTCCAGCCCGGTGTCTTTTCCCGAGGGTGTCCCAGCGGTTCTCCCTCAGGCAGGGGGTGCAGCTGTGTGGAGAGGTGGGACAATCACTTGGATACCTGGCTGAGGGAGGAAGTGTGTGGGATCAGGGTGGACAAGTTCAGTGGGAACGAGGAGAGGGAGAGTTTCTCCCTGTCCTTCCCATCTCAGCTCCCTGGCAGCGAGGAGGGAGTGGGCTCGGGAGTGTTTGATTTGTGGCATTCCACAGATCATTAGAGCAGTCGGGAATGTAGGTCAGGACTGGTGCATCCCCTCCATCCTGGTGCTGTGGGAGGAGGGAAAGGTGGTGGTGGTGGGGAAATCCAGGGGCTCTGCTGCAGTGGGGAGACCCCCCCGTGCTGCCCCTCTGGTGTCTGGAGGGTGGGCTTATCCAGCATAGTTCCAAACAGCCCCTGCTCCCATCTAGGACACAAACACTGGCGTCGCTCACATCCCCTTCCACATCTTTCCAGGGGTTTTCCATGTCTGTCCCTCCGTGTGCAGCCCCGTTCTCTTTGTGGGATGAAGGAAAGGGAAGTGGCCAAGCCGCCTGTGGGGGCAGGTTGGGTGTTCCCAGGCAGCACCTCCTGCTCAGCTCCTTTTTCCTGACACCGGTGTAAGCTGTCATTGAAGCCATGGCTGTCCTGGTGAGCCCAGGTTTCCTCACTGCCCAAGGAACTTGTGCTCAGAAATTTGTGCTGGGGAGTTTGAGCCTTTCCTGGTTCTGAGACTCGAGATTTTGTGTCTTTGCTTGCCCTTGAATCCAGGGAGTTAAATGTCCTTTCCCTTGGGATCAGGAGTGGAGATCTCCAGATGTGCAGACCTTGGATCCCTGTGTGGGATCTGTTCCCAAGGTGCCAGGGAGATGCAGACTGATCACAGATAAATCACCAAGCCCGTTGGTGTTTCTTTCAGGAATAATTCCCACCTGAACTGTGGGATTCTTCAGCGCTGGGAGTTCTTCCCTGCCCTGACCCGTGCCGTCCCCTCTCCCTCCCCACAGCCAACTCCATCAAGGTGGAGATGTACAGCGATGAGGAGTCCAGCCGGCTGCTGTCGCAGGACGACCGGATGCTGGAGAAGGAGGACAGTGTCATCGTGGAGGACTCGCTCTCGGAGCCCCTGGGCTACTGTGACGGGACGGGCCCGGAGCCACACTCTCCTGGGGGAATCCGCCTTCCCAATGGGAAGCTGAAGTGCGACATCTGCGGCATGGTTTGCATCGGCCCCAACGTGCTCATGGTGCACAAGCGCAGCCACACCGGTAAGTTCAGGGGTGGGGGGGCTCCAGTGGCCTGGGAGGGGTGGGCTGGTGGCCACAGATGCCATGAGAGAGGGCTGGCGGGTCCTGGTGCTGACCCCAGGGATTGAATCGTGCAATCCCATGAGGATTTGAGTTGGGATGGACCTTAAAGATCATCTTATTCCACCCCCTGCCATGGGCAGGGACTCCTTCCACTAAACCAGGTTGCTCCAAGCCCCGTCCAACTTGGCCTTGGACACTTGCAGGGATGGGGCATCCTCTGGGAAATCCACTCCAGTGCCTCACCATCCTCACAGGGAGGAATTTCTTCCCGATATCCCACCTTACCTTACTCTCTTTCACTGGGGGTGGTGGCCAGAAGGTGCTGGTGAGGAAAGGTCCAGGAAGGTGCTTTTCCTCCTCACTGTCCCCACTCCAGCAGCAGATCTGTCCCTCCCTGGGTTGGAGCCACATCCGGGTCACACTGGCAGCTGACCCGGGGCTTTCCAACGCATGGAAACCTGGGGATGCTCACGCTCTGCGGGGCTGTTGACTTGGGAAACGCTTCTCATCAGGAGTTTCACCCCCTGCTCTGGTTTTTCAGGAGAAAGGCCCTTCCACTGCAACCAGTGCGGAGCCTCCTTCACCCAGAAGGGGAACCTGCTGCGCCACATCAAGCTGCACTCAGGCGAGAAGCCCTTCAAATGTCCCTTCTGCAACTACGCCTGTCGCCGGCGGGACGCGCTCACCGGCCACCTCCGCACGCATTCCGGTGGGTCCCGAGGGCCAGAGGGGTGGGCTGGCAGCAGAGCCAGGGAGGGAACACGAGAGGATGGTGCAAAACCAGGGATTTGGGCTGGAGAATCATTGAGGTTGGAAAGGACCTCTGAGTTCATCGAGTCCACCCCGTGCCCGATGCCCACCTTGTCCCCCAGCCCAGAACACTGAGTGCCACGGCCGGGCCTTCCTTGGACACCTCTGGGGATGGGAACCCCGCCACCTTCCTGGGCAGCCCCTTCCAATGTTTAACAACCCTTTCCATGGAGAAATTCCTCTTGCTGTCCAACCTGAACCTTCCCTGGAAGGTTCACAATCACCAGCCTTGAGCTCCCGACCAAACTTGCTTTCGGACCAGTGCGGAGCTGAAGGCAGAGGACGTGTCAGAGTCAGGGACTTGCTGACCAGAGAGGTGCCCACATGGCTGGTCCAGTTTCTTGCAACGGATAAAGATAAACGTTTAAACGATTTTATTGAGTTAAGACAGGTCCCACCCGTGGGTGTGGTGGAAACCAGCACCGGGGGGTTGGTTCATGTCGTGTTTTGACATTGTCCTTTTGAAGATGACATTTGAGCTGCAGTTTCCACCCTCCAGTTCCGTGATGTAAGAGTTGGCGGGGCCATGGTGGGGGGAGGGCAGGATGCCAGGCCCCCATTTGGCACCGTTTTCCCTGGATTTGGGCATCACTGGGGCTTTACAGCGCTCTCAGGTGTTCGAACACTTGTGACTCCAGGACCTTTAGAAGCTGCGTGGAAATGAGTGTCAGGGGCTTCCTCGGAGGAAGGAACCTTTCCCTGAAGATTCTGTTGGCATCAGGAGCCCCCAAACCTGCTCCATGCATGATAGTTCATCCCTGGATGTTACTGCTGCCAAAGGACAAAGCTGCTTGTTAGTGTAAACACTTTTGGTCCTTTGGAGTTCTTCAATCAGGAGACACAGAAATGGGACAAACCCTCACATCATATCA
Source organism: Oxyruncus cristatus (assembly GCA_013399855.1). Classification (NCBI taxonomy): domain Eukaryota; kingdom Metazoa; phylum Chordata; class Aves; order Passeriformes; family Cotingidae; genus Oxyruncus; species Oxyruncus cristatus. The sequence goes on from VXAY01003326.1 coordinate 27,312, forward strand.
AACAAAAATTAGGCTTTATGGGAGCTAATTACTAAGCAAATCCTTGATTTGCTGTGGATTTCAGAGGCGCTGCCCTGGCAGGTGGAAGCGGAGGGGGTTTGGCTCTCCCTCCTCACCCACAGGCCTGAGCGTTCCCTGTGTCCCCATGAGGGACACCGGCCTTTCATCTCCACGGATGTGCTGCCCAAAAAAGTGAGGGATTAACATCCAGATCAAACGGGCTGTGATGCTCCTAAATAGATCAGAGGCTGCAGCCCCCAGCCGGGACCGTGCCGGGAGCCAGCGCTCCCCCGAGACCCCCTTCCTCACTCCCGTCCCAGCCCCACGAATAAACCAGCCGGGGGCTGTCTGGTTGTACAGGGCCAGAAGAAACTTCTGGAAGGGCCCAGATTCTGGGGCTTAGGGTCAGCTCTGGGCTCTGTGAAGAACTTTATGGGTGAAGAACCTCAGGGATCCTAAACAGACTCACGGGAAGCGTCTCGCTGGCTTTGGGTGATAGATGGACTGATGGCCACATCCCAGAATCCTCTGTGTCCTGCTGTTCCCCTGCGCCCCGGGGAATCCTGAGGATCCTGTTTGTCATGGAAATCCATTCCAGTGCCTACTACCCCCACAGGGAAGAATTTCTTCCCTACATCCCACATACCCCTGCCCTCTGTCGGTGGGAAGCCATTCCCCTCTTGTCCTGCTTCTCCATGCTCTTTTATTATGCCTAGGAAATGCCTCTGGGGTATCCATGGGGAGCCCTCTGGTGTGGAAAACCAACCCCAATCCCATCAGGGGAGCTTGGGGAAGCACAGTTGTTTTGGAGTAACAAATCTGAGCCATTTGAGGGAACGTTTAAACTTTAAAAGCTCCTTGAGTGATGGGGATTAATGGGAATAATGGAATTTGGAGTGAGTCGCTCGCATCCAAATTGCTGGCTTTGAGGAATCGACTCCCGAGGCACATTTTTGTGCTGGTGCTCGGAGGCCCTCCTCACCTCCCTTGGGATGGAGGAAACCCTGTTCAGCTGCCCTGAGACAATGCTGGTGCACAGGGTGGGATTTGCACTTGTCATCAGCTCCTCTGGATTGATTTCCAACCCAGAGCTCCGGTGAGGGAATCCAAGGCTGCTCCTGGACTGCTGGATCCCCCAGGCCAGGGCAGTGTGTGGCCATTGGGGTCCCCTGCCCAGCGTGGGGGTTTGGGACAGGATCTGGCTCCTGGGGAAGTGCTGATCCCGCTTTCCAGACGGATCCAGGTGTTGGACGGTGAGTGCGGATTCACCAACAGCCACAACATGTGGTTTTAAAAAAATCCCTTAAAGGTTAAACCACAAACTGCCAAGAAAAACCCCCAAACACCCCATAAATCTGACAGGAACAGCACATCCCTCCCTCCCCAAGCTCCATGCTCTGCCCTGGGGTGTCCAGCTTTTTGGGGAGGTGAGATCTTGTGGGAGCGATGGCTCCGGGGGTGAACCAAAGTCCAGGAGCATCCCGCCCTTGTCCTGCGGCTCCCGCTGGTGGGGAGCGGCGTTTGGGGGGGTGAAGCACTGAGAGCAGATGACGGTGAGGAGCAAGGCTGCAGTGGGAGCCAAGAGCTGCCCCCACCTCTGGAAAATGCTGGAGACACGCCAGGAGCTCCTTTACCTGTGGCACAGGGGGATGGGCTCACAGGGCCAGGGTCTCTGCCTTGCTGAGTTGCTCTCTGTTGACCTGTTCCTTTTCTCCCCCATTGACCAATTCCTGTTCTTTTACTCCCCCACTGACCAATTTCTGATGCTTTTTTCCCCACCATTGAACAATTCCTGCCAATTTTCTCCCTGCTGACCAGCTCCTGCTGCTTTTTTCCCCCCACTGACTGATTCCTTTTGCTTTTCTCCCCACTGACCAATCCCTACCAGTTTTCTCCCCCGCTGATCGATTTTGCCCTTTTTCTCCCCTGTCAGTTGATTCCCACGGCTCTTCCCCCTGCCTTGACCAGCTCCTCCTGTTTTTTTTCCCCCATTCACCAATTCCTGTTGCTTTTCTCCCGTTTGACCCGATTCCTGCTGCTTTTCTCCCTCCGTGAGTCGCATCCAGCCCCTCCCCGGTCCCTCCAGCAAGGGCACCATCCCTGTGCTCACATCCGGGTTCTTCTTTTCCTCTTCCAGTCTCCTCCCCCACCGTCGGCAAACCCTACAAGTGCAACTACTGCGGCCGGAGCTACAAACAGCAGAGCACGTTGGAGGAGCACAAGGAGCGCTGCCACAGTTACCTCCAGAGCCTCAATCCCGAGCCACAGGCGCTGCCTGGCCAGCAAGGTCAGTGCCAGGGGGGTCCCGGAGCCCCGACACCCCCCTGGACCCGGGGAGGTCGTGAGGGGTCTCCCGGCAGGGTGGGAAATGGGAGCGCGGGGTCAATTCCCAGCCCCTCGCTGGTGGGCTTGAGTTTTGGGGAGGTCTTTCCCAAGAAAAGGGGGTGCTGCGGGGGGGGGAAGTGTCCCCGGTGGGCTCTGTGCCCCAGATTGGGGTGGAAGGTGCGGTGAGCCTGTGCTGGTCGATGCCATGAACCTGCCAGTGCAGTGTGATCTCCTGGACTCTCCCAGCGTTCCTCTGGATCCCAAAGCCCTGAACCCAAACACTCCCCAGCCCCTATTTCCAGTGCAAGAACTACCAGGAGCGTTTTCCATAAGCTGTGGTGCCATGAGCTGGGATCTATCCCTGCGGGCCGGTGTCCCAACGGGCACGTGTGGCTCAGGAGCTCCTTGGGAGTTGCAGGCAGGCAGAATTCTCTGGCAAAAAGCCAGAACTGGGGCCTTCCTGGCTCCTCACCCTCCTGGAGTCGGACAAAGAGCCGCTGGAGCTCACAGGGAGGTTCCCAGTGCTCAGGGCCAGGTTCCCCGGGAATGTGGGAGCTGCCCTGGCCCGCAGAGCGCGGGACAGGTCTGTCCCGCCGGGGTTGAGAACCGGCAGGAGAACTTGAGGGCACTTCGATCCGTTGAAGCAGCTCCTCTTCCCAAAGTGGCAGGGGGGGGCCCGGCTGGATGGAGGAGGGATGCGGACCGGCTGCCGGCGCTCCCCTGCGACCGACCACCGACGGGGTAAGCTCAGGGTGCGGCAGCCGGTCCGTAGGTCCGTCCCAGCTGGCAGAGGGCAGGAGCGGCGTGTCCGGAGCGCTGCCCGTGGTGTCTCCGGCCTGGGTGGCAGTGTGCCCGTCCCGTCCCACCATGCCGGCTGATCTGGGCTTCTCCCTTCTCTTGCCAGGTGAGGAGATGCGGGACCTGGAGATCGTGCCCGATTCCCTGCTCCACCCCTCAGCCGAGCGGCCGACCTTCATCGACCGCCTGGCCAACAGCTTCACCAAACGGAAACGCTCCACGCCGCAGAAATTCGTGGGTAAGGGGACGTGCTCCCACCGGGAACGGGGAGCCCCCGGACACCGGCCCAGCCAGAGCCCCCCCAGGAGCTGAGACCCGTTCTTTGGGCCGTGGTGGGGTTTGCTCGGGGCCTCCGCTCTGGGATGGGATTGGTGTTGGATATGGTGCTGGGAAGGGGAGGGATATGAGGGGGTGTGAGTGGTCATCCCAAACCTGCCTGTTCCAACACTTCTCTCTGATATGAGGGTTATTCCAAATGCAAACCCGCCCGTTCCGACACCGCTCTCCTCCCGCAGGGGAGAAGCAGATGCGCTTTGCCCTCTCCGAGCTGCCCTTCGACGTGAACTCCAGCTTCGAGAAGGATGTGGAGGTGGTCTCGGCCCACCACCCCCTTGACGCCTCCTACGGCGGCCCCCTGTCCCTGCTGGGGGGGGAGCACCTGCGCTCGCTCCGCCTGCCCCCCACAAACTGCATCTCCGAGGTCACCCCTGTCATCAGCTCCGTCTACACCCAGATCCAGACGCTGCCGGCGCGGCTGGAGCTGCCGGGGGGCCGTGAGGCGGCCGAGGGCCACGAGGAGGTGCCCGATGGGGTGTCGGTGGTGTTCCGGGCCCGGGAGCCCAGCGGGTCTCCCTCCAACGGCTGCCAGGACTCCACGGACACGGAGAGCATCCACGAGGAGCGGAGCTCACAGCTGGCGCCCGGGAGCAGCCGGCACAGCCCAGCCTACGCCAAAGAGGAGCCCAAGGGGCCGGAAGGACCCTCGGGCGCCCGGTGCACCCCCAGCTCCGCCAAAGAATCCCTGCGGGTGCTCAACGAGGACGGGGAGCAGCTCCGGGCCTTCAAGTGCGAGCACTGCCGGATCCTCTTCCTGGACCACGTCATGTTCACCATCCACATGGGCTGCCACGGCTTCAGAGACCCTTTCGAGTGCAACATCTGTGGCTACCACAGCCAGGACCGGTACGAGTTCTCCTCCCACATCGTGCGGGGCGAGCACAAAATCGGCTGAACCCCCTCCGGGCCCCCCCCAGCCCAGCCCACCCCCTTCCTCAGTTCTCCCCCTGTCTCTAGCGCAGCCCCTCCATCCCTAGGGCATGGAACTGTTGGTTTTTCTTTTATACTCCTTTGCACTGACTTTGGCTACAAAAAGTATTTAAAAAAAAAAATTTTCAATAATTAAAAAAAAAAAACACAAAAACAAACCACGAACCAACGGGCCCCACCGAGGGGGAGCCCTTAATCTGCCTTTTTATAAACGGAGTTATTTAAATATTGAATATTAACGGACTTTTTTGTGCTTTCCCCCCACCTCCTGAGCCTCCCTCCGTTATTTATTAAGCTTTTTGAGTTTCCCTTTTTATAACTCTCGGTTTTTTTACCCAAAGAAAGTCTCACTTGAACTTTTGAGACTGTTCCCCCCTGTCCTGCCCTGTCGGCTCCTCTCCGAGCCCGTTCCTTGGTGCGAGCCCGGCAGTGCCCATCCCCATTCCCGGGCAAACTGAACCTCAAATTAGGTGCTAAACCCCCACGGGACCCCCCCAGTCCCCAGCCTGACCCCCCCCCAGCCCTGCGGGAGCCGCTGCATCCCAAGCTTTGTCTTGGAAACCTCCAGAGTGGGATGTGGGGACCCCCAGGCGCCTTCCCAGCTCCCCCCTCGTGGAGTTCAGAGCCCCCTGACCCCATGTCGGAGCGATGGGGGTCCATGTCCTCCCCAAAAATGAAGGATGAGCGTCCGGGGGCAGATCCATCCTGTTCCTGGGATCTCCTCCTCCTGCTCTTCCTCGGCACAGGCCGGAATCTGCTGCAGGGCAGGACCCCGCCCCGGGGGACCCCAGATCCGGCAGGATCCCCCCGGGGGACCCCAGGTCCGGCCCCCCCTCGCTCCACCCATCGTTCCCGGGGGTCAGCGGGGTCTCCGTGCTCTCCTGGTGCTCCAGTTCCCGCACGGAGCAGCCGGAAGCTGGAGCTTCCCAGGACCCCCAAGTTTGGGTCCGATGCCCCCAGCACACCCCCTTTTACCCCTGGGATGATCCCGGGGGCAGTTTGCCGGGATCCAGGTGGATTCCAGGGGCAGATTCCATTCCCGGTTAGGGGCTCTCAGTCCCATGGCTGGGTGGTCTGGAGCAGGGGCTCCTCTGGGATGGGAGAAGGGATTCGGCAGGGCCCGGGCAGCAGCGAGAACCAAAAATCCCGGGCTGAGCCCCTACCCCTCGGAGCTGGGGGACCCGCAACCACAGCCCCCCTGCCCATGGGGATCCCCGGCTGCAGCCCCCC
>VXAY01003342.1:0-24345 GCA_013399855.1 Oxyruncus cristatus
ATATTCCAGTCACTGCAACACTGTTTACCAGTGATACCCACCACCAAGCATTCTACGATGTGTTGGAGTACCTGGCAGTGTTCTTCTTGAGAAGCTAACACAGCCTGCTTCAAGCTCAGTGCACATTTCAGGTAACCAACCTGCTCTTCCAGGGCTGCCACATGGTCTCTCAAAACCATAACTTCCTGGTCAAGACTTAAGTCCAGTGAGCAGAAACTAGTCCACTCTGCCTGCTAACATACAAGCAGACTTACATACTGACTTCCATGGCAGTTACAAAATCACAGAATCAACTAGGTTGGAAAAGACCTCTGAGATTATTGAGTTCAACCTATGACCTAACACCACCTGGTCAACTAGACCACGACACTAAGTGCCACATCCAGTCTTTTCTTAAACACCTCCAGGGATGGTGACTCCACCACCTCCCTGGGGAGCCCATTCTAATGTCCAATCACTCTTTCTGTGTAGAACTTCTTCCTAATGTCCACCCTAAACCTCCCCTGGCACAGCTTAAGACTGTGTCCACTTGTCCTATTGCTAGTTGCCTGGGAGAAGTGATAGACCACCACCTGGCTACAACCTCTGTATTGGGTCTGGCTGAGCTGGAGTTCATTTCCCCACAGTAGCCCTCACAGTGCTGTGCTTTGCATTGGTAGCTAGAAGGGTGTTGATAACACACCGGTGTTTTGGCTACTGCTGAGCACAGCACCAGCACCGTAACATTCCTTCCCCAAGTGAGGGCATGACCCTGGGAGGGGACACAACCAGGCCAGCTGACCCAAACTGACCAAAGGGATATTCCATACCATGTGACGTCAGCTCAGATATAAAAGCTGAGACAAGAAGCAGGAAGGCAGGCATTCATTGTTTCCAATGGCTGCCTGCTGAGAAACTGTTACGTGTTGCTGTAGCTCTGCTTCCCAGGAAGTGGTCGGACATCATTCGCTAATGGGAAGTAGAGAATAAACCTTGTTATTTTCTGCTTCGCTTGTGTGTGCACAAACTTTCACTTTTTTGCTTTAGTAAACTGCCTTATCTCAACCTATGAGTCATTTTCCATCTTATTCTCTCTCCCCTATCCAGCTGGGAAGGGGAGTGAGAGCAGCTTGGTTGGCACTTGGTGTCCAGCCACAGTCAACCCACTACAAGCACAAATCCAAAACACAACCCCATACCAGCCATTGGGAAGAAAATTAACTCTACCCCAGCCAAAACCAGCACAGATGCTCAAGTGTTGGCTGTTACTTCTTCATTTATAGTATTTTTTCCTCTGAGCTTCTGCAACTGTGAATGAACATGCTGGTTGGCTAACATCAACCAGTGAATCAATCTGTATGGAGTACAAACCAGAAAACTCTGTTTTGGGAGCATATAAAATGCAATCAGGCAAAATGGAATATTCAAAATCTCTTAGATCTGCTAAGAAGCCATTGTTCAAAGGAACTTCAACATGCCACATATCTATGTGCCCAAGTTTCCATTCTCCTCCAAGTGTTTTTTGTTTTATTCCTATCAGTGCTGCTGTTCACACCCGGTCTACTTTAAAAATTGACCCAAGAAGTTATTCTCCCATCTCATTAGCACTGTTTAGAACACAAGTGAGAAGCCTCCTTTACAATATAAACAAATTGGGATCTGTAAGTATTTGTATCACAGGGTGATTTTTACACTTTCATAGAATCATAGAATCAGCCGAGTTGGAAAGGACCTCTGAGATCATCAAGTCCAACCCTTGATCCACTACCACCATGGTTACAAGACCATGGCACTAAGTGCCACATCCAGCCTCATCTTAAAAACCTCCAGGAACGGTGAATCCACTACCTCCCTGGGCAACCCATTCCAATGGTTGATTACCCTCTCTATAAAGAACTTCTTCCTAATATCTAGCCTAAACCTCCCCTGGCACAGCTTAAGGCCATGCCCTCTTGTCTTCCTGCTGGTTGCCTGGGAGAAGAGACCAACCGCCACCTGGCTACAGCCTCCTTTCAGGTAGTTGTAGAGAGTGATGAGGTCTCCCCTGAGCCTTCTCTTCTCCAGGCTAAACAATCCCAGCTCCCTCAGCCTCTCCTCATAGGACTTGTGTTCAAGTCCCTTCACCAGCCTGGTTGCTCTTCTCTGCACCTGCTCCAGCACCTCAATATCCTTCCTGAACTGAGGGGCCCAGAACTGGACACAACACTCCAGGTGTGGCCTCACCAGTGCTGAGTACAAGGGTAGAATCACTTCCCTGTTCCTCCTGGCCACACTGTTCCTGATACAGGCCAGGATGCCATTGGCCTTCTTGGCCACCTGGGCACACTGCTGGCTCATGTTCAGCTTCCTGTCAATCCAAACTCCCAGGTCCTTTTCTGCCTGGCTACTCGCTAGCCACTCTGTGCCCAGCCTGTAGCTCTGCATTTAATGCAATGAAAGCTTTGGAACCGACAACAGAAGGTTGGCCTGAAATATCAATGTTATCTAGAGATCCAGTCCAGGATTTGGCTGCAATAGCACCAAATTTTGGTGGTCATTGTCTCAAGAACATCAGTGGTTAATAAGCTTGATAGCTTTGGAAGTATGTATGGATGTTTAAATTGTATAACTGGACTTGGAACCTGGTTATCCCCTAAAGGGGGATGACCAAGGAGCTCAACCTCCCTACAGAATTACACCAAAGAAAAACTACTGTAAGAAGAGTAAAAAACTACAAGTTTTTTGTCTTCTGACATTATAACCTGCAGCTAAGAGAAAAATATCCTGCCTTTAAGTTTACCCCCAAACTCCACCACTTAGAAAAAACCAAACAATTACTTATGGAAAATAACCCATTTGTTTACTCATAAATGGGTCTAATCCCCAGCATGTCACGACATTTTCAGTAAGTTTCTCATGTCATCTATGCAGTCCTTAAACAGCCTATCACCTGTTTGACACTGCTACCCTGTGCTAAGGCCCCCTGTGCTAAGGCCCCCCCGGGGTGGTGAGGCCAGCTGTCACCCCGCATTCCTGCGGGCACCGATGAGCTGCAGTGGACTGCGATGGATGCTGAGATGAGGTGGCCCGCCCTACCAGAGAGTCATATCGAGGACGAGATACATACCTCCCTACTCCTCAAACAGGCTGACTAGAGCCCAAGCCCCTTCCCTCACACCCTACCCTCAGCCGAGCCACCCCACACACTTATCTGAGGCAGGGGCGGTGTAGAACGAGCGGGCAGAACTAGCAGGGCAGCCCAACTCCCATCACCCGAGTTGTGGGTGGGAAGGGAGAATACACCTGCTCTCTGCGAACAACCCCCAAAAAACCCGCGCAACTCCATAACCAATTGGAGGCGTAACGCCCCGCGCGGCTTTAAGCATCGCAAGAACACTACCCCGCCTCCTTTGGTGCTAGGGAACAAGCAGAAGGCGGGGTTTTCGCAGACGCCATTTTTTCCAAAAAAAACCCCTGAGGTCGCTCTTGTTCTCCTTTACTACCTTCCATTGTCTCCACTGTTCTTGTCGCTCTTCTCGTGGCTCCTGTCAGGCAGGTAAAACAAACAATCCAGGCAAACTGCGGCGATGTAGGATGGATGGTGCTCCTCTCCTCGTGACGTTCAGGCCTGTCTCGCTGTAGTCCACACGGAGGGCGGGGAGAACTAGAGGCCATCCTTGCCCTGATGGGCAGCTGCCTTACCCAACGGGGCCGCAGTGGGCCCCCACGGGGGAGAGGAGGAGGAGGTGGTTGGACCAGTTGTCTGGCGGTGCTGGTGGATTTGTGTGTTGCTAGTGGGAGCTGCTCACCTAGTTCTCTCGTACGTGGTGGGTGCAGGTAAGTGCGGTTCAGAGGGGGTGTTGCTTGCGCTGGGGGTGGGGTAGAGGGGATGGGTTAAGCCGGGCTGAAGGAAGTGAAGCTGTTGATCGTGCCCCTCTCGGCCCTGCTGTGTGACACATAAATGCGGGAGGCCTGAGTCGCCGCCGGGCTTCAGGGTTTTCGTGGACTCTCGCAGGGACAGTGCTCTTCCCCGCTAGCGGGGCTGCGGAATTGGGTAGGTCCGGGGACTGCTGCGTGGAGAAGGAGGGGGCCGGGAGTGACTCCTCCTTAGCTAGTGTGGAGTGGTTTGGCGCAACCTGCGGACCCAAGGAGCCACATCTATTCTAAGGGAAGGGTGAAAAGGATATTCTGTGTCTCTGCCAGCAGCCGTCGCGCCTTGGTGGCCTTAGTGTGTGCACGGCGGCCCAACCGGTTGCGGCTCCCGGAGTGGCGATGTGATGGAGGCAGATTGCACTAGCGGGTGCGGCCTAAGACGGGGGGTGATCGCCGCCGCATTCTAGCGCCTACCCTGAGTAACTGTGGATGGGGTGGTGAGTTTTGAGGAATTATGGTGGGCAGAGAGGAAGAGAAGTGAGGGCGCTCTCTGCTGTGGCCTGTGCGGAAGCAGCCGTGCCAAAACGATTGGGGAGCGCTCTGCAGCAGGGCCTGCTTTTAGGGGCGTCCGGAGTTCTCGTGGCGGGGCTGTTGCGCCCTGCTAGCAATGCTTGAGCTCGGGTGAGTGCCTCTGAGTGCCTCCTTTGTGTCTCCCCAGTCAGAGTGGGGGAAATCTTGTGACCGCGTGGTGGTGGGTTTTCGGCTCACGGCTCCGCCTAGCAATGGGTAGGCGCCATTACAGCAGTCGCCATTTCTGCTGGTCCTCGTCACCGCGGAGGTGGGTCTCAGACTGCAGGGGTTATATAACGGCGCTTCCCCCCCTTCTCCCCCCATCCCCCGAGGGAGTGAGTTGCGATTTTGAGTGCTCGGCGGCTGGTTGGTTTTAGAAGCTGTGTGAGGGGTAAAGGTGAACGTCAGCTCGAGCACTGCTGGCGCGTGGGCTGTGGAAGGGGAGGCGTCCGGGCGGGAAGGACCGTTTGTCCCGGAGGGAGTGAGGTGGAGACGCGCCGGCATCTCCTAGCCCTCTACTCGTGTCCGTGACTGCTTTATCCTTTCAATGTTTTCAAAACATTGCGTGAGCCAATTTAATCCCCCAAACCCGATTTACACAACAGAGCATAATAACTAGTTGAGAGCATCTTGTCCTGAACAGTATGTTATGCTTCTTCCCCCCGCAGCTCTAGAACTTTTGAGAGGGTCGTAAATAGAATAGAGTCTGGAAGGGTTAGCCATTTGAACCTGGTGAAATTTCTCTTCCTGCCCCCATCCCCACGTTCTAGCAGCATCTGTTTTGAGACTTGGCTGTTCTTCAGGCGGTGCTTTTCTATTAGGGGCTTGGAAATACTGGCATGTGCTAGGAAGGCGGTCTCTAGGCAGCAATTGTAAAAGAGTGCATGCCTACCCGGCAGTGCTTGCTGTTAGCCTGCAAAAACAGGGTAACTTACAAATTAACAGATGATTGAAAGGATGTTTTAAAAAGTTTAACGTACCTCACTTTTTCTTCCTGGATACGTGTGTCAACCGTTTGTTCAGGCTATGAAAATTGAGCAATAAAATCCAAGGGAGAAAAATAGCATTCTTTGTTTGGCTGTTATCTGTACAAATTAATTTTTTTTAACATAATAAGGTGCAAAATTGTTCTGCCTGGACTTCTAATTTGTTTTACAAGTATTCTCACGTGGACACTTAGTAAAAATAGATCTTGAAAGAGGTACCTGTTTTACAAGGTCAAAAGTTGCTTTTGACATTCTTCATGCATGCATGCAGAGGTTATACATTACAGCGTGCTATTTTTAACAGAATTTTTCAAGTGTGGTTTGTGTGTAATTTTTTGTTTATCTGTTATATTGAATGGAAGGCATGCTAGTAAGTTGATAGAAAACTTATTATGATCACCAGCATTAATTTTATAACTAAATTGTTTAAATTTAGAACTAGCAATTAGCAGATTGAAACAGAGGGTCTCATAAAAAGGAAATTCAAGGTATATAATATATAACATCCTAAAAGTAGGAACCAGATAATTATTCACTTTATCTGAAAATCATTATCAGTAAAAGTCATTGCTTAAAACTAGCAAATGCTTGAAAACCGAGCAAGTTTGGAATAATTCAGAGTGTAATTGTGTGTCTGTAAGCTTTTGTACTTAATGATTATTTCTCAGTGATGTTTGGCCTTGTTTTCTCATTTATAAAGAAAAGCTTTGCAGCAAAATCTCAGGTCAAAGCCCCGTTTTTAGTTGTAGCAAGAATCATACCTGTAAGTGAACAGAGCCTGATCTATGCTGCTTTCATAGGCTTCTGAAGCAGTAGGGTTTTGATCCTACCCAGAACACTTGAGTTTTGCTCTGCAAGTGTATATAAAACTGGTAAGTTCTAAAAGCAGGCATCTCTTTTTGCTTTTCCCATTAGTATGATGTACAATTAGCTTTTTTTCCCCACAGAATAATGTACTGGTTCTTTTTTGTTCTGCAACAGGTTTCATCTTCATTCCTAAGAATAAGAGGTAATGGAGACTGAACAACAAGAGGAGACCTTTACCAACACAGAGACAAATGGTAAATTTTTTAAAGGGCTATTTTATTTTAGGGGGATTCATTTTTTTGACTCTTGGGCTATTTTATTTTAAGGGGATTCATTTTTTTGACTCTTGGTATTTCTAACTATTTTGGAATGCTTTAACTGTATCATGTTTCCTTTAATCTTTTAATTTTTAAGTGTCCTGTGTGGTTTTATGTGGGTTTTGTATCATGAACATGTAATTTTTCTGTGGGAATACTTTAGACATGGTTTAAGTATCTAAAAGTTATAATTAAAAGATTTGAAAATATTTGATAGTTAAATGCTCAGTAGTTGTATGGAAAATGTGATCATGTAAAAATACTGTCAGGCATATCTATTACTGCATTTTATTTATTGCAGTTATTACTTTGAAGGAATGTGTGTGTGTATATATATATATGAAATATCTCTATGAGCTAAATGAAAAACCTTTTGGACATAATTAGTGAAGAAGACTTAAAGCATTAGTATTGAGTTGACTCAGGCCAGTTTTTCGAAGTGATTTGAAATACTGCTTTCCTACTGTTTCACCAGTATTTCAGTATTGGACAAACTACTTTTGATCTTATGGACTTTAAGGTTTTCCCAGTTGTAAAAGAAATACTAAGTAGGTGATGCAGAACTGTTGTAAACAACATTGTAATTTTATTCACTAAGTTTGAAAAATTGTCATTCCATCTGTAGTTCATAGATTTGAATGAGTCTTCAATAATTAATTGATATGTAGAGTGATGTTTCTGTGCTATATATACTTAGGGTGGATGTCAGAAGTTAGCACTGGGCTAATAGGAGGCAATGCTTTACTAGGAATACAGTGCATAGCTTGATATACAGTTTTATCATGACTTAATAAATTAAATACATATTTGTGTTTTCCCCCCTATGGACCTGTCTACAGGCAAACGTCCTGCAGAAGATATGGAAGAAGAACAGGCCTTCAAAAGATCTCGGAATACAGATGAGATGGTTGAATTGCGCATCTTGCTTCAAAGCAAAGTATGCTTTTTCAGTATCACTCTGTTCCTGCTTATACCATTGCTTAAGACCGTGGTAGCAGTGTATGTTGTGGTGCATGTTTAGAAAGAACGTGTGCTTTATTTAAAATAATTTATAAGGAATATTTGTAAGCATGATAGTAGAAGTGTATTGCAATGGTATTACCTTCAATAATTTTTTTCAAGGATGAGTCTAATGATCTATGGGACTTCTCTGATTTAAAAAAAAAAAAAAAGTATTAATTGAAAAAATAAAAAAAATAAAAATTATAAGCCAATTTTCATCTTTAAGTAGAATGTTTCCAGGGGACTGGCCGTGTATTAGTCTTTAGAAAGCAAGCAGTTTAAAGAATGATCAGCTTATGATTGTAAAATAAATATGAGAGGCAAGATGACGACTTCCTCAAGATTTTAGTAATTTTCCCAGATTTAGTAAATCTACATGTATCAACAGGAGGAAATAAGGGAATAATGTTTCATGGATTGCAATTGCTTCATTGACTAGTATAGATTGTCACAGTAAAATTGCTATTTATGAATCTCCTTTAGTGTTTCCAGTTGTTGCAGATGTTTGTGCTGTCTGAAGTAACTCAGTCTTTTGTGTTGGGGTAGGGGAATGTTACCTTAGCTCTACATGGCATTTCTGATGAATAGTCAAGTTATGTGGAGTACTGCAAAATATTTGTGGTGCTGTTAGCATTATATATGAATTGCATAATAAAGCAATAATTTTGCATGTATTTCTTGAAATAGCCTGGTAAGAAATTACTTTTACAATTGCCCCTCCTGAATATCTGAGTTTATTCCCGTTGATTTTAGCAACTGGAGAATAGCGATTATTTATATTGACTTTACATTCTTCAGACCATACCTACTTGAGTGGTCAGTTGAGTCACATAAGCTTCAATCAAAAGTAACATTTGTAATTATCAAATGTTTGGAGTGGGAAAGTGAAATTTGCAAACATTAAAAAAAGTGATCAAATAAATTGGCAAAATCCTTGATCTACATAACATGCAGGAAATCCCATGATATTTTTTCAGTCATACTCTAACTATGAGATGGTTGGGGCCCTGAGCAACCTGATCTAGTGAGTGGCATCCCTGCCCATGGCAGGGGGGTTGGAACTAGATGATCTTTAGGGTCCCTTCCAACCCAAACCATTCTGTGTTAAACACGACAGATACCAGGATAGACCTCTGTGGTACCCCACTTCTTACCAGCCTTCAGGTGCAGTAAGATCCAGTAACTATTACCAATCATCTAACCAGTTTTTTATTCATCTGCTTGTTCAGCTATGATTCTATGAGAATGCAGGCAGAATTGCCTAGAAACTTAAAATTGAAATTTTATTGCCGAGTATTTTTATGTCTTTCCAAAGTTCAGTGGTAAGAGCTGTATTGACTTTTTTTTCCCCCCATGGTAAAACCATGTCAGTTTGTTTTGATTTAATTTGGAACCTTTCAAAAGCAAAACAAGCCCCACCCCATCCCTAAATGCATCCCACAAGGTAACGCAGAAATAGATACACTGTTCTTAGTCTTCGGTTCAAAAATGTAGTCTGTGTGCTGTATTAGCATAACATAGTTTCTGAAAACTATTTTCCAGAATGCTGGAGCAGTGATTGGAAAAGGTGGCAAAAATATTAAGGCACTTCGTACAGATGTGAGTATACATGAGTTTGAATTAATTTAACACCAATTCTTTCAGAGTATTGCATTGAAAACGTGATTACTTACCTTTCTGGAAATTGAGAAATTCAAACATAGACAACAATAATCTAATTATAAGCCATTTATAATTGTTAGAGGAGATAGCTTTAATTTTTAAATTTGTGTTTTAATTAAAGCCCAGCTCAAGTTATGTGGGAAGAGAGGTTTATATGAAACCTCTTTGCTTTCAAACACGGTTCCTCTGAATTACACATTTAAAATAACATCTTTAATTAGAAATATTGGCAAAGCTTAAAACTCATAACTATAACATTTCCAATATATGTGGATCAATTATAGTGCTGTTGAAAACTATTGCTGGTGGCTGGCTTAACCCAGTGATAAAAGAATTCTTTTAACTTCCTTAAAAAAAAAAACAAACCAAGAAAAAAAAAACAAACCAAAACATAATGACATAATAATCCATTTGGTTTTACTTTAACATTGTGGACATAAAGCACAAAAACATTCATGTTAAGGTTTCATGACTTAAATACAGGTATAGAACAGTAAACAAACGTTCTGCTTGGAAGCATTTTTAAGTGGTCATGTCTTATTTACCTATTCATATTTTATATGGGTTGACTCTTGTAATTAGACATATGTTCAGCGTAAATGTTATGTATTTATAAAACTTAGCAATGCTTCTTAAATTCCATTTGTTTCCACTCATGTACTTAGCCTCGACTACAATTATGGCAATTTTTTTCAAGTAAGACTGTGTTCAACACAATATTTTCTAATATATCATCACAGAATCAGTTCCATCTAAGTTCACAAACTTTTAGCAACCAGAACTGAGGATTAAGCTGAAATGGTCAGGAATCATACATGCACTCACTAACTTTGGCAGCTAGGTTTTTTTTTTTTGTGTGTTTAAGTAAATAAACACATCACCTTAGTCCAGATAATTTAACTGGTCTGGAATACTAACTTTCCCAACTTGCCCAAGGTTTCAGTGATATGGATCTTAACAGTTTTTGTGCCTATGTTTATGACATGGCCTGCTACTGAAACATCATTATGTTAAAAATAAAATGTCGTTTAGTCAGATAACTCGTGAAGATCCATACTGTTAAGCCACAGTCGATGTAGCAATCCATTATTCTGTTAGTCTTCAGAACAACTTAAACTTGCTTCAATAACTGAGAGTAATAAGTATAGTTTGTATTTAAATTAAAATTTATTGCTTTTCCCCCTTTTCCCTCTCCTTGTTTTTTTGGCCATATATCTCCGTTACCCATGTACTGGATCGACTTGCCCCTGCGTTGCCCACCATGACGTTGGCCCATCCGCCCCTGAACGCTCATGTGAAAACCCTGGTTGGCTATGCCCAAAAATGTGCTCGTTGCTAAACGGGTACCATACTTGACAACTTCTGATTGAATGCCCATGCCCAATGCCAACATCCACGAACGCCAATGACCAATGCAGTACAATGCAAGTGTTTCAGTCCCAGACAGCAGTGGCCCTGAGCGGTATGTCCCAACAGTTTATGCCTCACTGCCTAATTAGAAAGAGAGAAATGTATTTTATTACCTGCCTTTGATATAATTAAATAGCATCCCCTTATAGACCGTGTATTGTTTTTTTAAAGTTTTCTGTCTTATTTTCCCCATTAAGTCTTTTTGTCACTGAACTTCTACGTGAGTTGGCCACCCAAACAATCCACTAATTTTATTTCAATGGAAAAAGCACAGCTTCAAGTGTTGTATATTCACTGCATTATAAATCAAACTGTATAAAGAGTCTCTTGCTCTGGTCTTTGTGGCCCACCTTTCTCCCCCCAGCATTGTCTGTTCATAATTATTTCTGATGAAATACTAACTCCAGTTCACTTTTCTTCTCATTTGTGTTACATTTTTTTTTTGTTTGTTTGTGGGGTTTTTCTGTTTTGGTTTTTTTTCCCCTTGTATTTATATTCCATTTTTTGCAGAGCCCATTAGTAATCTATTTTCTAGCTGGTGTCTCAACCTTACTGCAGATATAATGTTGACCACTTACATATCCCCACTTTTTCTACAGAAAGGTGTGCTAGTTTTACCAATGTAATGGCAAGGGTATACTAAATTAGTGGTGGTGGGGAAAGTGAATATTCACTCATACTTGCAGTTTTGCGTCGATTTCTTGCCTGCTTAATCTGTCTGAACCCTTCCAAAAGCTTTCATGTGCTCTCTCATTCTCTCTGCAAGATCTACATAGCCTTAAATTCATCATGCATATATATTGGGTATAAACAAAGATGCATGTGTTGTAAATCCAGTGAACAGCTTTACTTTAAATGAGGAATATTAATTGTAAGTCGTTCTGTGTAGTCAATCTTGTTAGAATTTTGTATATGATTATGAATACTAAACTTATTTCTGCTACTTTCCACCTTCTCCATATTTTCTGACACTATGGCCTCTAACAGTATCTTGAGTATAAGTGCAGATACAGAGACAATTGGAGAAATCTTGAAGAAGATTATCCCTACTTTAGAAGAGGTATGTCTCTTAGGTTTGTTTCTTTTTCAGAAGTATAAATTTAGATTTTAAAACAAGATAATTATAGATGATTGTGTACTATTTTTAATATGATAATTTAGAAAATGAAACCCAGCCTTTTTTGAAAGAAGGCCTATAGCACTCAATGTATGTCTTGGCTTTTTTTTTTTTTTGTAGCGGACAGAGACAATTTCTTCTTAGAAAGTTAATATTTGGAACAGCCTCCTCCCCTTCAAAACACCTGTTTCCTGACTTGTTTAGTTCCCAATTTGAAGTAGCTCTATTGTAATTTCCATTCTGCCTTTGCTTTGTAATCAAGTGTGTTGCACTGTTGGATATATTAAAATTTTATACAACGACAATAACAATAAAAGAAATAAGGAAAGCTAATTTGACATCACCTCATGTTGAGGCAAAGTACTTAAAAATATGTGATTTTTATTGTAACAAATACAGTATTACAGTTCAGCAGTAAATTAAGTCATACCATGCTGTTTGGAGAAAAATCTTAACAAAGAAAACCAAAATTGCTATTTTGATTTTTCAATTATTTTTTTCCCCTGACTAATATTTTATTCTTGTATGCATCTTACAGTATCAGCACTACAAAGGTAACGACTTTGACTGTGAATTAAGACTTCTAATTCACCAAAGTCTAGCAGGAGGAATTATTGGTGTTAAGGGTGCTAAAATCAAAGAACTCAGAGAGGTACTGTTTCCTATTCTTTCCAGATTCTGCTTTTATTCTACTAAAAAAAATAGGTTTTTTGTGTTCATAAGCAGTGAGTGTAAGCATTATCTGTGACTTATGATCCTTCAGAACATATTTCATACATGAAGTGGCTGTTGGTGATAGAGCCTAGAACGTCTTATAAAGCTTTTAAGCATATTAACAGTAATCTTTAAAAATAAAAAATACTTTTTAAAATTAAAATGCTGTTCATCACTCCTTCTGGAATGAACTGCTGAATAGACTGTTGGTGGTGTTGGACATGGAAAATGGTTTAGCGTGGATGCATCTCCATAAACTCTTAATGATGATAATTTAATAGATGTTTGAATATTGCTATAAAAAATTAGTGTGGGGTGGGTTTCTCTTGGGGATTTGTTTGTTTGTTTAGTTTTGGGTTTGTTGTGGGGTTTTTTAAGTTTCACTTCCTTGAAGACTACCGTTTCATTTGTGAAGGAATGAGGTTTTGTTTTAAGAAGCTAGTGGTCTCTATCAATCTATAGTGGTGTTTTCTATCCTTTCCTCACATTGTGTCAAAAGCAATTCCAGGTCAGTTTAGGCATAAGCTACTATTTGTGTGGACTGAGGGGAAGTCAAGATGATTAGACATAATCCTGGCAACATTGCTGTCTTGGATCCAAAGAATGTTTTTATGACATATGGAGGTTTATATAACCTGTAAGCTTACAATGAATATGTGGTCCTTTTGCTCATATTTGATTAAGTGATCATGTAGATTAGCCATAATTGAAAGATTTCAAAAATTTTTCCTTTTCACTAACATTTCATACAAACTGATGTCATTGCAGGTCTTAAAAAATATAATATCCTAAGATTAAATTTGTTGTAAGAACTCAGAAGCCAAGCATTCACTTAAAATAACTAAAGTTTAATGATTTTGTTTGATAATTTCTTTTAAAATGTTTCAGTATGTGTCTTACCTATTTTGTTTTCAATAAGTTTATAAAATTGTTTAAAATACTTCTATTTGAAGGTTTTGGGGGTTGTTTTTCTTCTCTTCGACAGAACACTCAAACCACCATTAAGCTCTTTCAAGAATGTTGTCCTCATTCCACTGATAGAGTAGTGCTTATTGGTGGTAAACCTGATAGAGTTGTGGAGTGTATCAAGATTATCTTGGATCTTATCTCTGAGGTAATGTGTCTTAAACTTATTCTTTCATTGGTATGCATGAAAGTCAGGATGATTTGACTTGAAAATTATATCTTTCCATTTCTATTTTGAATTCAGCACCTCTTCTTTGGTAACAAAATAAGCATTGGACTGTTAGTACCCTTTGAAATTATTCCTGTTTGCTAGAATTGGAGTGTACCTTATTGGAGAGAGAAGACATTTTTGGTTCCAAGGGACTTAGTCGTGCTTTACATATCAGTAAAATAAGAAAATTTAAATTGGGGAGAAATTAAGGCAAAGTTACGTGACCCCCATCAATAACAGCGGTTTTTCTATCATAGTTAAACTCTCAGGAAGCATATCACCATCCCTGCCTTGCTTATCAGCATTGCGAAATAAAGAACATGTTCAGCATATATAAATTCCTATTTATACATTTAATATATTAATTTAATGAAATATAATTTTTGTTTTGTTTTGTGGGTGTGTGTGTCTTAGTCTCCAATTAAAGGACGGGCCCAGCCTTACGATCCCAATTTCTATGATGAAACTTATGACTATGGTGGCTTCACAATGATGTTTGATGATAGAAGGGGACGTCCAGTAGGCTTTCCAATGCGTGGAAGAGGAGGCTTTGATCGAATGCCTCCTGGTCGTGGTGGACGACCTATGCCTCCGTCAAGAAGAGATTATGATGATATGAGCCCTCGCAGAGGACCCCCACCACCTCCGCCAGGTCGTGGTGGCAGAGGTGGCAGCAGAGCTCGTAATCTTCCTCTTCCTCCTCCACCACCCCCTCGTGGCGGGTAAGCTGTTGCATAAATGCGTTGTACAAAACTCAAGTTGAGTAACATTTACTGAATTGTGCTCATGTTTCCAGGACTTGTTTCACACTCCATGTTGGTAGTGATTATGCAGGATTGAGTGTGCGTTGCACCAGAAAATTTTGAAAGATATTTGAATTAAGTTATTTCTGCAGTATTATCAGGACTAGTAGTTCTGTAACTTTATTTTATGTTGTTCAGAACTAAGCTAAAGCATTCAGAAATTCATAATTGTGTGCAAATCATTAAAACTTGAATTAGAATATATAAACTAGTTTATAACATGAGTCGTATGTTGCTGCTTTTTCTCATTTTAGAGATCTTATGTCTTATGATCGAAGAGGTAGACCTGGGGACCGTTATGATGGAATGGTAGGAGTTAAAATTTGTTTTGTTTAGTAAAAACAGTTAGTACTTTGAATATCTGAGAAAACTGTTCTTGAATACGTACTTTTAAGTGTGGGGCATGTGTGCTTCTGATAAACTTGTGTATCACCAAAATGTTTTGGCCAAACAAAAGGTCTCCCCAAGAATACAACTGTTTTGGGTGTAAAGAGTATTTGGGATGTGATCATCTGTGTGGTTTTGGTTTGTGGGATTTTTTTTTTTTGGTTGATTGTTTTTCCCACCTACCATCAACAATGGAATAGAAAGTTGGTAGAGCACAGTCCCTGCAGGTTTTATTACCCAGACCTTCTTGTAGACTGTTTCTTTTTAATCAGGGTGACAGAAATAAGAATTGGGAGGCTTTTCAGATTGAGAAAACATCTGTTGGAAAACATTGTTCTGACATGCTAGCAGAATTTGAAAACATGAATAATATCTTTAAAGAGCTCTAGTTGGTCTGGCAGATGATTGCTGTTTTAATTCAGTTCTTGTCTTTATGCCGATTTTCTGTCTGCAAAAAAATCTACTGTAATTTCAAATGTTTTGGAACCAGGACCACTGATAAGTTGAATTTTAAATGAAATTAGGTACATTTCAACCATGTTGGGGGATGGGGAGAATTAAAAAGGGCTTGAAGATTACTCTTCCATGTTGTACTCTGAAATGTGGCTTCCTGATAGTCATTTATTGTATCGTCTTTCCTGGGAAGAGAAATCATAGGTATCTGGGAGGTAAACCTCTGGTTANAGCAGAGGTGAGGTGCTACAGGAGTCATTTTCATACTTTTATTCTTTTTTTTTTTTTTTCCCCCCCCCTCCTCTGATTCTGTTTGGCCTCTTCCTTAAGATGACAGGTTAGATGAGATTATTTTATTTTAAATGAATGGAGGAGAAAGGAGAGGAGCTATGAAATGGGCTACCTAAATGAGATTTAAATGTTGCCATCTCCTGGGAGGAAGAGGCAATCACTTCCAGTAACATACTGGAAGCGCATATTAAAAGACTGTCAAAATTGAGGCACCAGAAGCCTAGCAGAAATATTAAAAGGAAAGACTTGCACTTGAAATTACCAAAACCAGACACCCCTCCCCCCCACCAAAAAAAAAAAAAAAAACAAACCCACAGAAAAACAAAAAAACCCAACAACATAAAACCAGCAAGTTGTCTATGCTACTCAGGATCTTAAGAAACTAGGAGTCATGAACCAGACCTCTAAGATCACTTATTCGTATTTTCATGTTTTCAAAGCTCAGGTTCTGTGTTTTTGTATTTGCAGCTGGTAAAACCAATGTTAGGGCATATAAACAGAGCAGTTTGCCCTTCCTTGGATTTGTAGTTGAGTACAGTCTTCAGCTTGGGCAATAGTGTGTTCTAGTTCTGTTCCTTTCCATTTAGAATAGAAAAATCTATTTGAACTCTATTTAGTCTGACTTTGATCAGGCTGACCTTGGCTTTCTTGACATGACTTTCTACAAATAAATGGGAGTCACCTCTGCTCTTTTTCCATGTTCTGAAAAGCAATTCTATTTCCTCTTCACAGTAGAGCTGCTCATGGCTTTGGCTGCTTTATGCATGAGTTTTACAGCCTGCCTACAATGAGGACTGCTTTCTGACACAGATCATATTTAATTTTTAGTTTTAGTTAACCATAGTCCCAGTATCCTTAACTGTATAAACACATGAGAAGTCTTTCCATGGATCGTGAGGCTAAAGCTGGAAGTGTCATGCCAGAAATATGAGGTCTTGAGCTACTATGTATTTCATGTAGAAACCATTCTCTAGCAAAACATTTAAATTAAAGTAAACCAACATCATTGTGGTTTGTGAAGTATTGCATGGGAAAGACTACTTTTGGAGAGCAGGACTGCCATTTTACATAAATGCATTAAAAGGCAAGAATAGAGTCTCTTTCAGACCAGCATCTTAGAAATGTTGAATCTACAGAAATCCTCGTTTTCTGCCAGTTTTCTAAAGGTGGAAAAGTTCAGTAGTTCAAGACTTGTAAGATGGTGAAACTTGAATTTTGAGATGTAACAATACTGACAACCTTGTAAATTTAAAGATGGGAGGAAAAAATAATTGTGTGTATATATAATCTATTCTGAAGCATTTTACTGAAAAACATACATGCATTGTTTCTCTTATTTACAGAGGTATATATTTTAGGCTGTAAGTACTCCAAAATAAATGCCTATGGGCCATAACGGCTATTCTGATAGCTGAGAAAACATGAATACATTTCTGCTATTTCTTTGTTAACACCCCCATCCCCATGGGTGCTTCAGATGTACAAATGCACAAAAGCATACCAGGGGAAAAAATAAGGTGAAGTACATATAAAGCTATTTAATCTCCCTCTCCCCCTTTTTTTGTTTTAATGGTCGATTTCTAATGCTTTCAAAGTATTTTTAAATTGGAGTTAATTGAGAGCTCAATCAGAATGTCTGTTGTGTAGTGTATGTTCAGATCTCTAATCTGGTTTTCCTCATTTAAATGATTCCTACTACTTAATCATTTTATATATGTATGTGCATATACGTGTCTGTATTAGCACTTCAATAGAGGTACATTCCCTAAAAAAAAATTAAACATACTTCATGTTTAAAGAGATTCAATGTTAAGGAGCATGTAAAAAAAACCCCAAAACCACCACCCAAACAAACAAAAACAACAACAAAAAAACCCAACAGTAAAGGAAAGATGTTTGACACATTTATCTACATAAATACTAAAATTAACAAAATTTCAAATTTCACTCTTCTGGGTCAAGGAATTTGCCATCAGTTAGGATTGCATGCATATTTTTCAATTGCATGTAAAAGGCAATAAATTCTTATTAATACTAATCGCTTTGTTTTATCCAGTTGGTGTTTCATTTGGTTTTGATTTCATTTCCATTGGTTATCAGTCGTAGCTAGCACAAATGAGTCTGTAGAGAAGAAAATTGTTACATATCTTAAGTTGTCCTGCACCTAGTATTTTAGGAACTGTTTTTAAATGAGCATTTATATTTTCATAGAATATCCTGAGTTGGAAGGAACCCACAAGGATCATTGAGTTCAACTCCTAGCTCTGCAGAGGACAACCCCAAAAATCGCACCATGTGCCTGAGAGCATTGTTCAAACACTTCATGAACTCTGGCAGGCTTGGGGCTGTGACCACTTCCTTGGGTTCCAGTGCCCAACCACCCTCTGCGTGAAGAACCTTTTCCTAGTATCCAACCTAAACCTCCCCTGACACAGCTTTGTGCTGTTTCCTCGGGTCCTATCACTGGTCGCCAGAGAGAAGAGATCAGTGCCTGCCCCTCTGCTTCCTCTTGTGAGGAATCTGTAGACTGCTATGAGGTTTCCCTTCAGTCTCCTCCAGTGACCTCAGCCATTGCTCATATGGCTCCCCCTCTAGGCCCTTCACCATCTTCGTGGCCCTCTGTTGGACACTTTCTAATAGCTATATATCCTTCTTGTATTATGGTGCCCAAAACTGCACACAGGACTTGAAGTGAGGCCATGCTGACACACAGTAGAGCAGGACAATCACCTCCCTTGACCAGCCGGTGATGCTGTGCTTGATGCACCCCAGAATATGGTCTGCCCTTTTGGCTGCCAGGGAAGACTGTTGACTCATATTCAACTTGTCATTGACCAGGACCCCCAGATCTTTGTGATGCTGCTCTCCAGCCTCTTGTATGTTCATCCAGGGTTGCCCCATTCCAGGTGCAGAATCCCACACTTGTTCTTGTTAAACTTCATACAGTTGGTGATTGCCCAGCCCTCTAATTTGTCAAGATCTCTCTGCAGAGCCTCTCTGCTTTTGAAGGAGTCAACAGTTCCTCACAATTTAGTATCAACAACAAACTAAGTATCCTTTCTAGTCCTGTGTCCATTTATGAAGATGTTAAAGAGAACTGGCCCTAAAATGGAGCCCTGCATTACCCCACTGGTGACAGGTTGCCAGTCTGATATCACCCCATTCACTATTACCCTCTGTGCTCAACCTGTGAGCCAATTGCTCACCCACCACATGATGGGTTTATCCAGCTGTGGGCTGGACACTTTGTCCAGAAGGATCCTGTGAGAGACAATATCGAAAGCTTTACTGAAATCCAAAAAGATAACATCAACTGGCTTCCCTTGATCAACTAGGTGGGTTACCTTGTCATAAAAGGAAATCAAGTTTGTCAAGCAGGACCTTCCCCTCATGAAGCTGTGCTGGCTTTGACCAATGACTGCAATGCAGTCATCATCTGTCAGGTGTTTTTCAATAACTCTAGAGTAATCTTTTCTGTAATTTTGCCAGGCACTGAAGTGAGACTGACAGGCCTGTCGTTTCCAGGGTCCTCCTTCTTGCTCTTCTTGAAAATTGGGACAGTGTTTGCCAGTTCCCAGTCAACTGGGACCTCTCCAGATTCCCAAGATCATTCAAAAATCACTGAGAGAGGTCTTGTCATGACATTAGCCAGCTCTTGGAGTACTCTTGGATGAATCCCATCAGGCCCCATAGATTTATAGGGATCCAGCTGGAGCAACACATCCTGCACAACTTCAGGGTCAACTGGGAGTTTATCATTCTCACAGTCATCGTCCTCTAACTCGGGACACTGGGACCCCCTTAGCCTGTCATGAGTGTTGAAGACAGAGGCAAAGAAAGCATTAAACACCTCTGCCTTGTCTCTGTCCCTGTTTGTGAAGTGACCATCCTCATCCTGTAATGGGTCAATGTTATTTATGGTCTCCTTTTTGCTACTGACATATTTAAAAAACTCATTTTATTATCCCTCACATTTCTGGCAGCTTCAACTGCAGTTGAGCTTTGTCTGTGTGAATTTTCTCCCTACAGTGGCAAGTAGCATCTCTCTATTCCTCTCATGTCACCTGACCTTGCTTCCACTGTGCATAGACTTTCTTTTTTGCCTTATTTCCAAGAGAAGATCCGTGCTTGACCAAGCTGGCCTTCTGCCTCACCTACTTGAGTTCTGACATTTGGGAATTGCCTGCTCCTGTGCCCTTAGGAGGTGGTGCTTTTCCTTCTGTCACCAGAGATTGTAAACTCAATTGCTTTGTGGTCACTTTGGCCAAGACAGCCACCAATCACCACTTCACTCTCAAGACCCTCTCTAGTAACAAGCAACAAATCACGGAAGGCACCTTTCCCAGTCGGTTCCCTTAGTACCTATACCATGAAGTTCTCATCCAGGTGTTTTAGAAATCTTCTGGACTTGTTTGTGCCAGCTGTGTGGTGTTCCCAGTTAACATCTGGCAAGTTGGAGTCACTCATAAGGACAAGTGCAGTTGATTTGGAGGTGTCCCTTAGTTCCTTGAAGAATAATTCATCAACGGTATTGTCCTTTTCTTAGTGTGCCATTCATGTCGTGTTGCACGTTTTAGCCCAGCAAATGCCTTTGCCTTAATAGTAATTCAAATGGATTCTATAAATTGTATTTTTATAATTCTGTTGATTTTTTTTTTTCCCCCAACATTTGTTATAGAAGACTGAAGGAAAGAGATGCTATATATCACACTTTAAAAAAAAAAATTGGATTTCCAATATAATTAGGCAGTAGTAGCTGTTAGTTTAGCTGTTGGCTATATCAGGTATACAAAAATTAATTCATAAAATATGAGAATCCATGTCCTTCCTGCTTGACCTGTTGTTGACATAGATATATCAATGACAATTACTTGTTTTATTAAATGCCTTTTCTGTTTTGTTTTTATGCATGAGAGAAATAGAAGGTTTTGGTATCTGAGAGTAATGTCTTTTACTATATAGTACAGTTTTAGTACTCAGAGGTAAAAACCAAGCAACAAACTGCTTGATCTTTGCTCTCCCCTTAACTATCTGATATCCTTTGTGTAAGAGGAATATCTGTTTATGCCACAGAAACAAGGGAAAAAGAAGTGTGACCAGTTACAGTTCCCTAGCAGTGAAAGGGAGTGAATCTTGTAACTGGTCTATATTGTGTACTTTTGAGCCTTTGTATTAGTTTAAGTAGTGCAGAAAAATGTTTCTCTATATTGGTATGTATGTGTTTGTTTGCCAAGTTAACCTATAAGCTTCTATAACATGGACTTAATATGCATACATTTCCTCTTTTCCTTCTGTTATGTTGTCCCTGGAAGATGATGCAGTGTCATGTGGATGCCTGTGATGACATGCAGCCACCAGAGTTGGTGAGTGTGCTTATGCTTTTGACTAGTTTAATAGTTTATTCTTGAGGAAAAAAAATTTGAACTGGTTAAGTGATAACTGGAATTTCTTGAGATTGAACGTAGTTAGTGGCAGCTTACACCTATTGAAAAATCTCTAAAGCTGTCATTCTAACTCAGGTTATTAGCAGTTTATGTCCTGAACAGTGAATCTTATACAGGAAGTTAATATTCCACAATGGAAGCATGCATCAGCACAGCCAAGAGAAGCTTTTCTGTTGTATTGTCTCTTTTGTACCCTATATTACTCTTCTAATTTGTAACTTTCACTGTAACTCTTGCTTTTTCAGCATCCTGTAGGTGCATCTATTTAGGAATATGTTTTATGTTAACTTCATGTTGTGTTTTCCCTGTGGATAAACTTGTGCATTACCTATCCATATATATTTGAAAGTATTCCTTTTGATTTGTGTTTATCAAACTTCTTACCTTCCTAAACCTCCTAAGAGTAAGTTCAAAGGGTGTCAGCAAGTGTTTATGCTGTCTAGAAGATGGCAAAGTGCCACCAAATATTAAATGTTAGTTCCTAGCTTACATAAACATTGCAGTTAGAATTATTCATCTGCTGTCAAATTCATTTGCTGTCTTGTAGTCTGGGGAGGAGAAGCAGCAGAAGGGGTCAAGAAAAGGATTGTTCATTAAAACAGCCCAAAAAAGGGATTCCCTGTGCAAAATATCAGCAGAAGTAGGTAGAAGAGTATGTGTGTGGAATATGCAGCTCTGATCAGTCTCTGAATTAAGTTCTAAGCACCATCCTTCACTATTTTGTATTTTGCACTCCACTACAAGCTCCATAGTGTTGTATTATGGTGTGTATTGCTAAGCAACATGATTAAACAACACAGGTTGCTTAGAAACAGGTGACAACTGAACAGCTTTTTCTGAATAGCTTCCATTTTGATGTGGCTCTAAAAAGCTAGCAGGTAAATATTTTTTTGTAAAAGTTATTGCATTACAACTTCTGCAAAAAAGTAGTTCACACAGGTTCCTGTATTTCAGTGATATCAGTTGAATTCTAGAGAATTGTGCACATCTATTCTCTGCTTCTACAGGAAGATTAAAATGAGTGATTTTGCATATAGAAAGCATTAAATTAAGCACTTGATATCAAGTACCATTCTACGAGTCTACAATCATAGAATCAGCCAGGTTGGAAAGGACCTCTGAGATCATCAAGTCTAACCCTTGATCCACTACCACCGCAGTTACTAGATTATGGCACTAAGTGCCACATCCAGTCTCATCTTAAACACTTCCAGGGACAGAGAATCCACCACTTCCCTGGGCAGCCCATTCCAATGCCTGATTACCCTAAAAATAAAAGCAGTCAGACGTGCTGCATTGCAGTGACTTGGATTTGGTATATGATAGTTTTAGCAGAACAGTAGTTATTAGTGTCAAGATTGCCCCTCCTAAGATACAAAGGATTGTAGCATAGTCTGAATGGAGAGACAAGTTATTAGAGTTGAATTGGTTTTTCCTTGAGATAATAGACAGAGTAGGAGAGTTGACAGTTACCAGGTAAATGTCTTTTTCCCAAACTGAAACTTTCATTTCTCCTGAGCTGTATAGGTAGTAGTAATAAGGCAGAACTCTGATCTTTTGATTTGAGTGTTAGTTTAGTTCAAGGGTCAGGAGTAGATTTGCATCAAGAGCTGAATTGATAAGGTTGCTTGGTAAATTGGTATGGCTGGATCTTAATGACTTATTCTTAGAGTTTTTAACAGAGCAAGCTAAGAGGTTCTTGTGAGATATTCTCCCCCTGCTCCCTTGTTCCTGGTCTGTCCTTTTCTCCACGTTGTCTTTAATGAAATTTAGATTAAGGTTGTATGTTAGGATTTTTGCATAAAATTACAGTATGATACTTGAGATGAAAACATGTTAATGAATCATGGCTGGTTTTGCTATTTAAGGTTTTTCTTTCTCTTTTTCTTATAGTTTGAGGGTGGCTCTGGATATGGTAAGTTTTTATAGAGAACTTTGGCATGCACTTCATTTAGTCAATAAGAGGCTTGATGCATATTTTAAATCAGACTATTCTTACACAGGGGGCCGTGGTTCATATGGAGATCTTGGTGGACCCATCATCACAACACAAGTAACGATTCCCAAAGATGTAAGTGAAGCTGACTTACTTTCTGCTTATATTTAAATAAATAAATAGAAAATCACAGCCTTTTCTTAGGCTAAGTAAGTAAATCAAAAGTATTTGGGATGCTTGACAAGTACTTTTAATATAAAGCAAGTGTTTCCAAATCATTGATAGTTTATTCTTAAGGATGTTTGGTTTGTCTTGACTTTAGAGATTGCACTGAACTTTTTTAAATTGTTAATATTCAATAATAGAGATGGTCTACATGACTTGTTTTTACAAACAAACTCTTGGTTCTTCCAACTTTATTCCACCTGTGTTTATATAATATGCATTACAGAGACTGTTTTGAGGCTGTAAAAGAGTAAGCTTCCATTTTAACTCTTAAAACTAAATGGATGGAAGCTACTTGAACAGTACTGTGCAGAGAAAGTTATATCAAGAAATGAATGCTTTATTTTCTCCCCTAGTTGGCAGGTTCTATTATTGGAAAGGGAGGCCAGAGAATCAAACAAATACGTCATGAATCAGGAGCTTCAATCAAAATTGATGAACCACTAGAAGGCTCAGAAGATCGAATAATAACTATTACAGGAACACAGGACCAGATACAAAATGCTCAGTATTTACTGCAGAACAGGCAAGTTGAAGCTTAATGCTGTCTTTACTGTAATTTTTAAACTGACTTCCCTACTACTACATTCTAAAGCTCTTCTCTGCAATATAGTTTTTAGAAGGCAGGATTTAAGTAACTATTGAACCTAACTTCTCTAGTGGTAGTTCTGCCTTGATTCTCTTTTCTCTGTTCTAACAAAAATGAAAATTCCCTCAAAACTAATCTTGATGGAAGACACCTTAGCCAAGCAGTCCTCTCATTTCTCTGGTGAAAATTGCTGCAAAAAAACTACTTGTAATTAATTATATAGAACCTGTAGAAAATATGGAAGATTTCAGTCGATGTTGGTCTAGTTCTGTGTGGAAGACTAGTGATTTTGTTGTTTTTAGATAACCGACAACAAATCACAGTCTGCCATATGGCACAGACCATGCCTCTACAGGACAAGTTGAAATCAATTGGTGCTGTTATGCAGCATTTCACACCTTGCTGGCATTACTTTCTCTTCTTCATAATATTAACAGTTTTGGACTTAGCTTACTTAGTTTTGCTTTAATAAAATGTTGGCTATCATAGCATTTTTTTAATGTTTAACTTGAATGTTTGGCTTTAGATTACTAATATTTAAATGTGCTTAAAATAATTATATGCCTGTAATTATTAGTCGTTAAACTTTTAAAATTATTTACTTTTAAAAGTATTGGGGATTTG
>VXAY01003349.1:0-30741 GCA_013399855.1 Oxyruncus cristatus
AGGGCGGGAGGGAGGCGGCCGCTAGAGGGGGTGCCGCCATCGCCTCGGCGCTGTCACCGCACAAACGCCCCTCCATCTCGGGCGCTTCGCCGCAGGGTTTCCCCTCCGTCCCGTCTCCTTCACCTCACGACAGCCCCCCTTCCATCTTGGCCTTCGCCTCAGGGTTTCACCCCTCCGTCCCGTCTCATTCGCCTCAGGGCTGCCCCTCCATCTCGGCCGCTTCTGCTCACGGCTGCGCCTCCACCTCAGCGCTGTCGCCTCTCAACTGCCGCTTCCCTCTTGGTCCTCACCTCAGGGCTGCCCCTTCACCTCCGTCCTCACCTCAAGGTTTCCCTTCAGTCTTGGTCCTTGCTCAACGTTTTCCCTCCATCCCGTATTCCTTCATTTCGGAGCTGCCCCTCCATCTTGGCTCCCTCACCTCAGGGCTGCCCCTCCATCTCAGTCCTCGTCTCAGGGTTTCCCCTCCATCCCATCTCCTTGACTTCACAACTGCCCCTCCACCTCAGCGCTGTCACCTCACAACTGTCCCTCCATCTTTGTCCTCACCTCAGGGTTTCCCCTCCATTCCCATCTCATTCACCTCAGAGCTGCCCCTCCATCTTGGCTCCCTCCCCTCAGGGCTGCCGTGGATCCACACAGGTTGCCACCACCCAGCCCCGTTCCCACTGCTGTGGCCAGGGGCATCATCCCTCCTGCCCTGCTTCCGAGGAGATCTCCACTGAAACAGCCCCAGCAAGGTCCAAATAAAACATCGCCATTAACACCCCCCCATAACCACCTAATTCAGCAGCGAGCAACCCTCCGGCGCGCTCAGCCGGAATCAAACATCAACCTGGAGCGAGCAACAAGCTGAGCAAATGCCGGGGAAGAAGGAGTGGGTGAAGCTGCACCTTTGGACCCCACATTCCCTTAGGAATCACAGCTGAAAATGGGCCTTAAAAGCCCCATCTCACTGTCCCCTTCCCTGGTGGATCTCACACACATCTGCTCCATAGTTCTGCCTCCAAGGATTTACTACAGTTTCCCTCTCTTACTCGCCGTCCAGCCCCCATTTGCTTTTTTGGACCCTGGCAATCTGAGCTTGAGTATTTCAGTTGTCCAGTTGCCAATCAAAATATTTGAAGGAAATGTTTATTTTCTTCTCGAAATCACACCAGCTGCTGCACTAACTGAATAAGCCCATTTAGCTGTAAGAATTTAACCATTGTAAGAGTGAATTGAGTCCCCCAACTACTCCAAAATCTGACCCAATCTATCAGCGGAAATGTCAATGTTTTGGATGGGAGTTTGGGGAAGTGTGGAATGTGTATTAAATAGAAGCCATGTAAAGGTCAAAGCCCTGATTAGTAATGCCACTGTCTCCTCCTTAGGGCTGAGCTGCCCAAGGGACCTCAGAGGCCGGGACACACCCTGTGATTTAATTGTGCAGCTGCAATTTGCACCTTTTGAGGACCCCCAAGTCCTCCCGCACGTGGAGCTGGATAGAAACAGGCTTTGAAAGCTGCTCAGCCCCTTTCCAGATAAAACAACAGCGCTCCAGTGACACAGCAGCTTTCTCTCCACCTCAGAGATGATACGGGTCTTTTCTTGGGTGGATGGTGAAGAGATAAATGTGAAGAGACGCCCCCGAGCCTGTGCGGTGATGGGGCCAAACCTCAGGTGGTTCATGGTGGCAAGGGCTGGTCACGAGCATGGAGGTGGGGAGACTGGTTCATGAGGCTGCCGACCACAGAGGTTACTCTGGGTGTGTTCAGCCGCCTCCCTTAAGACCATGTTGGGTTTGGGAGCTGGCCTGGATGGAGTGGAACTGGTCCCTGTACCCCTGCTGAGTCAGGACTGGTGGATCTCCTCAGAGTTCCCTGGAGGCCTCTGAGGAGATGAGGCAATGGGCCCTGCAAAAGGTTTTAGGGATGGATGTGCATCCTTCCCAGCGGAACAGTGGGTGCTTCCACTACCTCCTCCTCCAGGAAAACAGCTGTTCTGCGTGCAGAGAGGAAAGGGCAGCAAAAGCAACATCAGGACCTCTTCAGCCTGGGAAGGGCTTTGAGTGGCACCTAAACAACCAGCTCAGCCAGGGCATGTGTCAGAGCACAGCGCTGGGGCCCGACGTACAGGAGGAGATTATGAGATCATCTGGGGCCAGGCAGCGACGTGTGGAACCTGAGCAGCTCCACGGCACCCCGGATATCACCTTCTGGTCCCCATCTCAGAGACGTGGGGAATATTCAGTGGCTGGTGAATCCAGTCAGCAATAAACTTAACCCATTGTGTGTATGCTACATAACACACACACATACTCACAGCGTGCTATACGCACAGAGAATAAAGGAAATTTAAAGGGAACTTGACAGTGTGGCTCTCTCCATGTGGACAGAGCATAAAATACCTTCAGCATGGTCATATATCACCGTTTTAATTCCACGCATATACGTGCCTTGCAAAATTGTCGTGAAAAATCAACCCCGGGGGGAAAAAAACCCCTCCTTTCCTGTCTTATGCCACGATGATTGACAACAGTGTAAACACTAATGATACATTATGCTTCTGTATATAATAGCCATGCACGTGTGAGGCAGAGCGAGGACAGACATTCTCGCTCTGTATACACCTTTGGCTGTTTTTTCTCTGCAGATTTCTGTGATATTTGGACCTCCAGGTCATCTTATAGCATTTTTCTTCCCTCTCTTCCTCTCTGCTTCCTTTCCTTGGTCACAACGGCTCCATCTGGGAGCACAGAGAGGCAGGTGGCCAGAGAAGGAGACAATCTGTACGGGAAGGTGCACGGAAGGCACTTGGTGTGTGAAGCCCCAGCTCATCTCTAGAGAAGGCGCCGCTCTCCTCCCCACCCACGCATGCAGGCGTGCTCTCACGCCTCTGTCACGTATGTTAACAAGTTCACTTGTTTCCAAGTCAGAGCCAACTAAAAAAGAAAACGGCCCTTTCCTCCCACCCCGCGTAAAATGGAGCAAAATATATTTTGGGGGGAGGAGGGGAGGTGTTGAAAAAAAAGGAGGGTGTGAACGGCATCCGTTGTTACACGCCCATGGAGCACTGTTCTGTATCTGATAGAACCAGCTCACGAACCGGGTGCAAGGACTTCCTTTGCAGTTTGAAAAAAAAGAAAACCCAACACAAAACCAAACCCCAAACCAAAACACAACAACACACACGTCCTTATCACAGCATCGCCAGGCACCACCTCAAGATTGCCGAGCATGTTTGCTGCTCATTTCTCCTCAAATACCGTGTGCTGCCGTGCAGACACACACGCAGCCCCCAGGCCTACCCCAGTGAGCAGCACAGAGCTCTGCTCCTGTGTCCTCTCCCAGTACTTTCAATCCGATCCCAAATATGCTGGGCAGCAGCCTCCTGGTCTGTGCAGGCAGGGCAGGGAAATTCCCAGGTATTCCCAGCTCGGTGAATCATGCACCGCATCTCGACCTCCTCTGCAAACCCTTCCAGGTCCATTGGGATGCTCCCAGCCATTTGCTGGACCCATCCTGCCCTGCTGGGGAGGACCCGGCTTCTAACTTCCAGTCTGGATTTATCCAGGGCCAGTTCAACCCCATCTCCTGTGCCAGCACTGTCCTGCATAGCTTACATTAGCTCCTCTCCCTCCCCGATGTTTACCCCCTCGATGTATTTACACAGAGCAATCAGCTCTGCTCCCAGCCTGCCCTTTGCTAGACAAAACAAGCCCAGCTCTCCCTGCTTCCTCTCCCGCCACAGCCTCTCTCTTCTTCTCACCATCCCAGAGCCCTCTGCCCGCGTCCCCCTGTCCTGCACCAGGCTCAGTTCCCGCCATTCCATCCCGCAGAGCTAATGAATAAGCTAACGGTGCTAATTGGAGCGGGTGGGTGGGCTGAACGGGAAACGCTCCCGTGATTGCAGCCACTCCCTCTGGCCTGCCTGCGCTTTGCTCTTTACCTGTATTCAAAGGGTATTAAAAAAAAATTAACAAGCCCTGACTACATAAAAGGAAGCTGCTGAATTTACAACCCAGCCTGCAGCTAGACCACCTTGCCTGCCGAGCAGGTTTGGACCAGGCCAAGTCTGCATGGGAAACCCACTGACGGGGAGGCTGATGGGTGTCGGGAGAGGGGGACCCAGCTCTGTTTGTGCTGGGCTGCACTGCAGCAACATCCCTGGAATGTGGGCACTGCCCTCCTGCAGAGGGACCCTGGGCTGGGGGCTCCCCTGCCGCCCTCTGCGGATCCCAGCACAGCCCAAAATCCCGTGCCAGAGGCAGGATGGCACCCCTGGAGCCTGAGGCAAACGCAGACAGGCTCCTTGTAATCTCATCTGCTGTTTTGTGGGAACTGCAGCCCCCTGAGCTGTGGCTGGGAGACCGAGGCGGGTGCACGTGGTCGCGGGTGCCTGGACTCTCTCTCTCGGGGGAAGCTCCCGTCCAGCACCGGACTGTTGTTCATCTTTGACAGTTACACACCAAATTCATCTAAGGGACATCGCAAATGTAAATGAGAGGAGCAGAAAGGCAGTTTAAAGATAGACACAGAAGCCTGAAAGCAGGCAGGAAACCCATCTTGAGCGTGTTCCTTCCTTTGAGGCTGAAGCTGAATCCCACAATATGTTTTCTTCCCACTAATGCTTGCCTAGCTTCCTTTGGAAACAATTTAGTCTCTGCCCATGGTAGAATGTTTTTATCCATTAAGAAACGGATATTTTAAAGAAACCATAAGTCAAACTGGACAGGGATTAGGAAGCAGCAATTCAGTGTATTTGCTGGGCCCATAATTCAGGACTTAACCTCAAAGCAGCCACGTTTCATTTCGGAAACAATAGGGCACTCGCTGCCTATGCCAAGAGGTTTCTTAAAAGTAATGTAATACTTTAAAACCGTATATTTAAAAATAAAAAGAGAGAGAGAGATTTTACTTTAAATGCCTATGGTGAAGCATTCTGCTGATGACTGGCCCTAAGTAATGGACTGGGAGTGGAGCTGGTTAAAGCTGAGCAGCTTCCAGAGCAGGAGAGCTGCAGCTCTTCACCAGCAAACATAATGTCTCCCGAAAACCATTGAGCAGACACTAAAGCTGGGAGAGGCAGGACGGAGCTTGCAAAAGGATCCAGCATTTACTGTTCTCTCCCTGAAGTCAAGGGAGTTTGGTTTCGCCGGAGCAAGGGGACGTTGAGTGCATTAATCCAAACAGCTCGCTCTGGTACCGAGTAGATCAAATTTAAAATCACTTTGCAATTGCCCCTCGTGTACGCAAGGCCCTTACAATGTTGCTGGACAATGCACTCAATTGCTTTTGAGTGGTTGAAGATGTTCCCACCACAAAGCGAGAACACAGGCCCGGCTGCGTGGGCGGTCCTGCTCCGCTGCAGTGGGAACAAAACGGTTCAGCACGAACCGCTGCTGAAACACGGGCAAGGGCGAAGAGCCGCGCGGAGAACTGGGGGCTTCTCCTCGGGAGGATGTGTGTCCGTCACCATCCCACCTCCCCAGAGCAAAGGGGGCCCAGAGAAGCAGCTGAAGGCGGATAGAAGCAAGTTCCTTGGACGTCTCGCTTCGCTTTTGGGAGCTACTTGATTTTTTTTTTTAAGCTAGGAGGAGAAACTCGGAATAAAGAAAGCACGCAAGGCTCTGGCTTCGCGTGCCCCGTAATAAGGAACCATTTCAAGCCATCCTAATGACAGCTTGGTGTCTCGCTGAGGAGATGGCAGAGCTGGGATTTCAAAACCTCAGATTTTCCAGACCTCACTGGAGAAGCACTGGGCCAAATCCTCAACAGAGGCGAATGGCCCTGCTCAGCTGAAGCCAGGGAAGCCGTGCTGGATGATGATGAGGGTCTGCCCAGCTACTGGGCCAGACTGTCATCACAGCTACACCGGGGCAAATCCAGAATTACCCTATTTACCCACCAAAGCAGCGCAAGTGGGAATGAAAACCTGGTGTGTGGAGGGGGTTGCAAATGCTCTCCTCCCATGTTTCCTGGCTTGTCCTTCAGAAACGATCAGTTTTCTCTTACCGCGAGGTTTTTGGTTTTGAGGCCATTTAACCTCAGGACGATCATTTTACACGGGGACTATTTATAACGTCCAGGGGCTGCTTTACTGAAAGCCTCTGCGAATGGCTGAGGGCCAGACTCTTCTCCCACTTACACCAGCGTCCTTGCCGTGATCTCCACTGGCCACGGCCCCCACTCATGAGGAGGACAGATTGGACCAGGCCAGAGCAAACACACCTCCAAAGAGAACCCCAGTTCCTCCCAAAGATAAACACTGTCTCCTACGTGCCTTTCTGCCTCAAAACCCAAGCTCCACGTGCTGTATTTCAGGGATTTGAGGTGCCGGAATCCCCCTTCAGCGGCCAAGGCTGTTTTCTGAGCATCTCAGCTCCCAGCCTGGTTTTGCCAGAAGCGGATTAGGAAGCATTTGTGCAAACTGCTTGGTCAGCAGAACTGAGAGGCCAACCACCTCCAGCACACGAGCAGAGGGGCTGCTGGGCACCGCTGGAGGGAAAACCTGCCCCCCTTTTGATCCCTGCACAGGGATGCTAAAAACATTACGGTTGGGAAGCACCCCCATAAAGGACAGTGGGCGCCGGATGAACTCCAGCCTGTCCCTCCTAACCGGTATCTCATTGTGCTTTTCACTAATCGGCTTCTCATGTGTGTTACCCAAGAACGTGCCAAGTCGTGAGAATTACAGGCCTGTTAACTCCTGTGTTGTTCTTGGCACGGGCCGGGCTCCACTTGCTCGGGTAAAAATTATGATCTTTGTGAATAAGCCGTGTGTGTGTGTGAGAGAGAGAGAGAGAAAGAGGTTTGGCTGTTTTGGGTTTTTTTTAAAATTATGATTATGATTGGTTATAGCCAGCGCTGTGTCAAAAGGACAGGGCTGAGATGAAAACTACTGAGCCGATCCTGCTCCCAGCTCCGCTGGTAAGAAGCCACAGTCATTTTAAGACAGTTCCTCAACTTGGGAACAAGGGAGCCAAGAGCAGAGCGTGCATGAACCGCCTTTTGCAGCATTCCTGGTAGTTTGGAATCACTCCGCAGGAATGATTTTAGATGGCTAATTTTGTGTGTCTCCACTCCTGCTGTCACTTGACATTTGGGAATTTGGCACGGATGGCAGCTTGTGGCCAATTTCATTTTTTTTCCTCCTTGAATTTGTGTCATCACCTGGTCCCTTGCTCCAAACGACGCTCTTTGGGTTTCTGGCACCGCATGGGGCTGTGCTAATTTAAAATACAAATCTTTTTTTTCCTTCCCCAAGAATCTCTTTCTTTATGACGCAGCCAATGGGATGAGCCTAGAAAACTCTTTCTCTCTCTCTCTCTCTTGTTTTTTTTTGAAACAAAAATAAAATTATAATCCTACCCAAAATGCCCGCATTCTTCTCATAAACCGTGCTAATATCAATGAAAATTCCAAGCATGGAGATTTGCATTTCAATGAGAAATAAATTAAATTTTCACTGCAATTTTGGGCTGGGAGGAGCGGGGCAGCTTTTACAGCTCAGGTAACGTTTTCAAACATGTTTTTGCACCCGAGACACCCCTCTTTGCCAATGACACTGAGGTTTTCAAACATCTACGTCACTTCTGAAAATGCAACACAGAGGCTTTTGGACACTTTTTATAGGAAACCTTCCAAGAAGGGCCACTTCTCGTCAAAACTCAATATGCAGACAGCTTAAATACTATTCCTGAAATCCCTGTTAGTATCTCTGCTGATTTCCAAAGGAAAACACCACCAAGACTAAAAATGCACGGAGAAGGAGCACGTCTCGCATGCAGACAGGAGAATGGTCTCTCTTAACTCATTCTGGTGGCATCTGGCTGTGCTGAGACGCGCAGAAAGACGGGAGCGGCAAGGCAGCCGGATAATTCCAACAGCAGCGCTTAACTTGGGGCTGAAATTCGGGTGTGTGGGGATTAACAGACTGACCTCCCTCGGGTAACTCCAGTGGCAATTCCCATCTCTGTCCTGGCAACGGTGCGGATTCCCGGGGAACGCCAAAGGACTAGGGGCGCTCCTTGCTGGTGGTGAACATGGGAAGAGCAAAGCCTCTGCGCGTGTGTGTGTGTGTGTGTGTGTGTGTGTGTGTGTGTGTGTGCGTGTGTGTGCACGCGTGCGCCCAGGCAGGTGTGCATACGTGTGGGGAATTATGCTGGAGTTGGGCGATGGATCACCAGACTTGGCATAAACACAATGCAGCAAGATAAGAAACCATTTGGATTAGCATGTAAAGTATGAAACACCCTTTCTAGTTGATGCATAACCATAACGTGGGTGCCTTCATGTCAAAGAAGCTGCTGGGTTCAAAGTGTGTTGCTCTGATCTCCCTCGCCTTCCTGCTGAAGCTCCTCAGTTTTTCCTAAGAGCCCTGATCTAATGGTGCAAAGAGGGATTTCAGGGGTGCAAAATGACTTCCAAGGCCAAGAAATCCAAGCAAACCTCCCTCTGGCTTGTCCCCCCACAGGGCTCCTCACCCAGGGGAGAGAGCTGGACTCCAGCCCTAAAATGCCATCCGAAGGGAATCTTGTTTGGCCAGGGAGGCTCCGCTCCCCGCCCAGCTGTGTTGGGAGCGTGAGGCTTTGGGGTGTAACGCCGGGCTGGGGCACCCAGCCAGTTACCTTGTATTGGAGTCTGAGCCTGGGACCCAAAGTGGCTCGGGGTGCTGAGGGATCCGCGGGGGTTTGGTGTTGTCGGGGTGACTCTCATGGACTGGCGCAGCCGTTCCAGCTCCCCGTAGCGGTCGGTGAAGGGTTTGGCTTGGTCTTCTAGCTTTTGTCTGTGCCCTGGAACACGATAAAAGAGTCTGATATCTGATCAGTTACCCTTTGGCTACAGCACCCTGGTTACACACAGAGTCAGCGCAGCCTCTGTCTCCGCGGGTTGCTGATGTTCACATGGGGGTGATGGGTGGTAGCCCCGGCAGAAATCAGCTGCCGGGGGGTTTGCACAGCACCCACATAGGGGAAGACCTCATGGTCCAGAAAAACGAAGCCCACCAAAGATGGGACACGGACTGACCCATGTGGGAGGCCCCAGATCGTCCAGCAAATCATCCTGCAAGTCAGCCTTTGATCAAGGAGCCTGGATCAGGATGCCTGGTGCCGTGCCTGAGCGACCAGCCTCCGCCAGCCCCCACTCTCTCTGAACGCAGAGGGGAGACACACGCGAGGCAGGAAAAACCCCATCTCCTGGCAGAGTGGTGAACGGGGAACCAGCAAAGGAAACATTGGATTTTAAGTATTTTCTGCAGCATTTGCTCAGCACACAAAGAATAAACTCTCATCTACTCCCCCTCCCAGCTCTGCCCATCCAACGGGGTCAGAGCCAAGTGGAGCTGGAGGAGGCACAGGAGGAGGGATGGGAGCAGCCTTGATACCACACCTTGGCCACCTCACTTTGCTTCTTTCTGTTCCTCTTTTCCTACCCATAAAACGGGGAGACTAATCACCCACCTCCCCCAGGCAGGGCAGCAGCTAATGAGCGTTTGTAAAGCACTCCCAGCTCCTTAGGTAGCAGCTGCTGGCACAGGGCAATAATTATTAAATTTATGCTAATTGCCCCGAGGCAAGAGGCGCATGAAATACGCTTGATACATAACTTTCGCATTTTACTATATTAATCATCACCAAACGGCTTCACTCTCTCTGGGCCCGATTCCAGTCTCAGTTACACCCGCACAAAGCTGGAGGGGCTCCAGGGAAGCCGGAGCTGCCTCGGTTTTACATCGGTGCCGGGGTTCAGACCTTGGATTCTCCTTGCTCTGTACCTGCCGCAGGCAGACGGCCGTGCAACACCTCCAGCCCTCTGCACCTGCCATGAAAGGACCTTCCCGAGGTGGCAGCCGCCTCATCCCGGCGTAATCCGAGCGCAGGGCTCGGGGGCACTGGAGGTGTGCAGGCATGCCGGGGAGATGGGAGAGGAGCTGGGAAGAAACCTTCTGCAGTGCTTCAGAGAGCTGGGCCTTATCAGATCCTACGGCCCAACATCCACCGAGTCAGGCTCAGTTCTTGGTGGCTTTTAAGAAGTGACGCATTTGAAAGGCGATAAATGCAGCCACCTCTTTGCTCACACCCTCCTTCCCTCCCCCCTCACATCTGTGCGGCCTGAGCCCGGTGTCAGTTTGTAGCAAAGTCACAGGAAGTCCCCGGACTTCCCCCTCTTTAATAATGTCTTGTATCTCCTGATCTCCAGAGGGGTTCTCACACTCCCAGCTGAGCTCGCTGCCATGGCATCGCTCCATGGATGTCCCAACAGCAAACCACACCTCGCCACAGTTTCTGAAGGACTTTGACCCTCCTCTGTGAGCTCCACAGCCAGGTGAGCCCCACCATCCCCTCCAAACCCCATAATCCCCACGCTTCCAGGTGTGTAAAAGCCCCAAAAAAATGGCAAATGGGCTGACACCAGAGAGCAAAACTTGTTGGGGACAAACCTCAGCAGAAGGCAAAAACCCGGCGGTGTTTTGAAAACGTATTTTCCCTGCTGCGTGAAGTAAACCAAGGAAACCTCAAAGCAACACTGTAAATGATCTCTTCCAATCTCTGTGTGTCCCCAGACCTCAGGCACCTCTGCATTATCCGAGGCCTTTCGGAGCCATGAGCAGCATCTGTCACGTGGCATTTGTGCTCTCCCCAGGGGAAAAGTGTGTGCAGCGAGGTGTCTTGTTTTGGCCCACATTTTATTACTTCAGCCTACGTTTGAGCACAGAAGAAGAAAAATAGGGTTGCGTTTCACCTTTAACCACTTTCCTTGGGCAGAGGAGCCAAAAGGACTTCAAAGAACAAGTTCCCCAGAAATTTAATGGAAATCAAATTCCCTGCCTCTGTCTCGGCACAAACCCTATCCTGCGGTGGTACCCAGCATGTGACAGAGAAAATCCGGAAAAATATATCAAGTGATCTCTGTGCTGATAATGTTTTTAAAGATTATTCAGCCGTACAACTTAACCGAGGGCTTCATGTGGCTGTGTCATGCTGCACTGGGGTTGCTCTGGTCCCCACACTGTCTGAACACGGACACAGCCCCGTGGGGGTTTTAAGCCTCAAGTAAACAGAGTTGCTGCACTTACACCCTTGAGAAGGGGCTGGTTTGTGGGGAGAACCAGCAATGACCAGTGAAACCCCCAAAGCCTTAAAAAAAGAAAGTGGAAAGCTTGATGCAAGCATAGGTCGAGGCAAACACAGGGATGAGCCCTCACCAGAGGATGCTGTGGTGGGATCAGGACCCCTCCCAGCTCTCCCAGGCCCTCTCTGGTCTGCATCCCGCCCTGTCTCCACGCATGGGACCTGGAAGCACCAAACCATGTGAAGCAAGGCAGTGAGTGAGTTAAAAACCACCAGCTTGGACTGCCAACCCTCTTTAGCTCAGGCTGTCTCCCCAGGACTTCCTGCCGCTTGTCACTTCAGAGCTGGGGACGTCAGACTTTGCCACGCAAGAGAGAATCGCTATTAATGGGTTTCTTTCATCAGAACAACCTGAGCTTTTTAATTTCTGCAGCGGTTGGCTCCATTAAAAGCCCTTCCCCATCTACCCACAGCTGTCACGGAGAGGAAACCAGTGCCGTCAAGTGAACAATAGCTCATACCTTAGAGAAGAGGAAGGTGGTTTCTAGCTTAACCCAAGGACTGACTCAAAGCCTCCCGAAGCCAGTGGGCGGGTTTTCACTCTACTTCAAACAGCTCCAGACCTCATCCCAAGAAATCTGTCTGAGAAGTCTTAATCGCCCCGACCCGTGAATTTTGGGGCACGGAACCTGCCGTTTGGGGTGGGGGGCTTCACCCTGCGCTTCCAGCTGGGCTAGCACTGGCTTGCAGGTCAATATTTATGGAAACAACAGAGCTTAGAATGATCAAATGATGGCAGCTACTGACCTCGGGCACTTCTTGTCAACAGCACAAGGGTTTTAACGCTGGATCGGGTTTCTGAGCGAGTTAACTCCGATATTGAACATGACATGATGTAAACATTGACAGATCACCTATGATCCTGATGTAATAACA
The DNA here is from genome assembly GCA_013399855.1 of Oxyruncus cristatus. Taxonomy (NCBI): domain Eukaryota; kingdom Metazoa; phylum Chordata; class Aves; order Passeriformes; family Cotingidae; genus Oxyruncus; species Oxyruncus cristatus. The sequence goes on from VXAY01003349.1 coordinate 11,990, forward strand.
AGATCTGTATCAGCATATCAAACAAACGGTCCCATTGAACACTTCCCAGCTGGAAGAGTCGATGTGAATTTGACACTTTAGGTCAGTAATAAGAAGCATACTGGAAGTTTTGGGTGTTTCCTTGGAATGCAGACAGCGAAGCAGTGTGTGCCACACTGCAGCCCAGGCGCTCGAAGCTATGATTTAAAGACATGCTTTCTGCATTAAAACATTACAAAGACCAAACAGACCCCTCTCTTCCTTCTAGGAGTGTGCAACCTGATGTGGCTTCCCAGGTTGGGACCCGGATGGGGTTTCCAGGTGGTGGAGGGGGGAGTTCCACAGAGTTCACCAAAAGCAGCTTATTTCCCCGGATTATTAAGATGCAGAATATAAAGTTGATCAAAGTTAGAAAGGGGCTTCGGGAACCTGAGCGGTGCCAAAATCTCAGAGGCAGATTTGATTTGAAAAAACACTCTCCAGGGTGCCTGAGGGTCATGGTACCCTGATTTATCTGTGGTTAGTTGTTCAGTCATGAGAGAGACAAGGAGCTGCAGGGCCTCCTCTCCACCCCTGGTGGGTTCAGATTTGGGTGTCACGTTTGTCCCCATCCCCTGGCATAGCCCTTTGCCACCAAAGGATGGGAGAGCAGATGGTGGGAAGTGGCTTGGCCCTCCCCAGGAGTCTTGCTGCGAAATGCTGGTGGCAAGATGGAGCAAAGGAAACACAGAGCTTTTAACACACACATTTGCAGATAATTTCCTTAGCTCCAGTGAAGAAGAGACAAGAACCAGGAGATGGTAACATGGGCTGGGACATCAGCTCAAGCCATCAGCAGCCAGAGCAGCTCCCACTCATCCACCTCCAAAGCAAGGCTCCAAACATCCCACCGGCAAGATCCCACCATCCTCCACCCAAGGCTCTGCTCAAATATTCACAAACTCCAGGGCTCAGCCAGGCAGGAGCTCACCAGGAGCAGTCCTTGCACACAACCCCGTGGCTTAGTCTCTACATGTCCGTGAGAATGGACCACAAGAAAGCAATCACCAGTGGATAAAACTCCATCTCAATGTGCAAAACACCTTTCAAATCCCTCTCATAGCCCTCAAAATAGGTACTTCAGAGAGACACGCCAGTCCTCTACAGAGGGTTGAATTTTTTCCCAGTCTGAGTCTCGACTAGACTATCAAGTCCCAGCATGTGCTCCAGAAAGAAGCCACATGTGAAAAGCCTGTGTTATGGGAACAGCAGGCCTGTCCCTTACAGCAGATGTCGGCGTGGTTTCATCTTCACACACCTTTAACGCAAGGCACGAACATCCCTCAGGTTTTCCCTTGGAATCCCACCTCCGGCTCCGGACTCACCACGGGAAATTCCCAGCCAAGAAGAATTTTGTGGAGCCCCACGGCCAGCGAAGGAGGCGTGGAGGGGAGGACGGTGTGGGGATGGGAAGCAGGTTGCCCGCAGCGCCAGGAGCCGGACGGGACTCACGCGTGACGTCTCCCCGGAGGATGACGGAGGTGCCCTCCGAGCTCCGGAGAGCGGCAGCAGCCGGCAAGGGCCAGCCCTGCTCCGGCCCACTTCTAGAAGCCGAAGCCCAGGAGCTCACAGGAGGGAGAGCAGGGGGGAAAACGCTAGAAGGAACCGTCCCTTCTGGTGCCGAACAAAGTCCGGCACAGATAACTCATTATTCACATGTTTGAAGTTGGCCTGCTTACGCCATTTGGAAAGAGAATCAGTCACGGCCGGGCTTTGCTTTGGTTTCCTCTGGCTTTCGTGAGACACTACAGCTACTGTCTTTCTCCAGCTTGGAGAGAAAGGGGAGTGTGTCGCAATGCGCCTCGGCTCGCATGTCCTGGCAGAGGATTTACACCGACTCGGACAACGAAAGGAAAATAATATTTAAGGGGGTGGGTGGTGGTGGGGGAAAGAGGATTAGGCAAAAAAAAAAAAAAAAAAAAAAAAAAGGCCCCTAATTTATAAAGCTTTTTTAGCCGGTGGTGGTCTGAGATGAATTGGCTGCTTCTAAAAGGATGAAAATAAATATCCCTCTTTTTGAAGGAAATAGGCTGGCTCCCAGCCAGCTGGCAGGAAGCGCAGAGATATGTTGCATTTACAGTAGGTTTTTTAGTGTCTGAAGCTCCAGCAGCGGGAGAGATGTTCGTTCTAGGCAGGCTGGTATTGATTAGAGGCTTTGCGAGCCCCTGATCTCCTCTCACTCATGGGTTAGTCCCTCTGCCTCTCTCCCTGCCCACCCTGTGATGGGAGCCCTGGCAAGGGGGACAGCGCCTGATAAATCCTGTCCAGGCCACTTATTACACTGGGAGACTCCAAAACTAAGCCCTCTGAAAGGGGAAAAAAAAGCAAGGCATTAATTCAGATATTTAAACAGAAATCTCGGGTAGCGCTTTTGAGAGCTCTGGGGATGTGGCCCGTGTTCAAATCAAAGGGAACATCACACCCAAATTTCCACGCAACTTCAGCTCAAATGCCTGCAGCACACTGGCTCCCCATTCCCAGGGTTTCAGTGTGGAGACAGAGTCTTTCTGGATTTGCAAAGGTATTTAAAGCACTTCACAGCACAGGGAAAGCTGGGGGCATTCTCAGCAGCTGGCAAAATTCATCAGGTTTAAGCGTTTATCCCACTCGTGCCTTGCTGAAAATCCCCACCGGTGTTTCCCTGCATTTTTCCATCCTTAAAGACCTCTGAAAAGTCTCCCTCTGAGACTGCAGAGTGAACCAGGTGGGGTTTTAAAAGCTGTGATTTACAGATCTGAGAATTTCGGCCCGTGTGTGTCACAAACCAGCAGGTGGGTGCACATCTGCGGGAAACCGGGCAGCTCTCATAGCAGGGTGCAAAAACCACCAGCCCCGACGGCTTCTCTGCAGTTGCTCCCACTTCCAGGAAGGCAGAATTCACTCGTGGGCTGTGATCCGGTTCTCATGGAACTAGGCAAAACCCCCTGATTCAAAGATTTCCAAGGCTGGGTGCCGGGGAGGAGGCAGACAGGTCTCAAGGACCTCCAGCTGGTATTGCCTCAGCCGCGTCTGAGATCAGATTTTCAGAAGCCGTCGCTCCGTAGATCAGTGGAGAGATGCCAGTTGGAGCGAGTTAACGCTGCTGTCTAACAACCTGGGCTGCGTGCTACCAGTATAGCTGGTTTTTCCCAGTTCATAACCTGTTCCATTAGGGCAAGCACATCAAATTCCTTGGGGTGACACTGGTTAAGGATACCCTGCCCACGATGGGGAGGCCCAGCTGCTGGGTTCAGACCTGTGCGAGGAATGTGCCGTGGTTCAGCTGATGGAGATGAGATGAACCTGACGCTGCAGGGCCCCGTGGCAGCCAGACTGGAGGGAGCAGCGTTTTGCCAGCCAGTCCTGTGCCCTTGGTAACAGCACAACCCGGATCAGACCCAAACTTTCCCAAGGTCTGAGGATGCTGAACGCTGCTTTTCCCCTTTGCCCTAGGCCAGAGCTGGTGCCGAGCCCTGACATTTGAATACTAATATCCCCCGATCCCAGGATGGAGCTCCAAGCTCCATCTCCAGAGACTGGCTGGTATATCGGATAATTACAGCTCCTGACAAGCTCTGCCAGCACGGGCAGTGCAAAGCTGCGAGGAGGAGCCCCAGAGCAACGCTACCTGCACAGCACCTTCGTCCTCCCTGCAGTGCTACTCCTGCAAAGCCAATGGAGCAGACCCGAGCACAGGCTAACCCCGGGCAAGGGGGCTCACTGCCCCCACATCTGGTTTTGGGATGGGGAACCTCCCTGCAGGGAGCAGCACGGAGGTTCCCATCCCGCTGCCGTCGTCCTCAGAGGCTGAGAAGGGCACTGGGGGTGTCTCTGCTCGCTGGGTCCCTCTTCTTCCTCCCCTCCCTCCCCCTCTCCCACTACGGGTTGTAGAGTCACTGGAAAGAGTAAAAGAAAATAATGCAAAATCATGTCTAAGCACCTTCCGCTGCAGGATATGATTTATCTCTGGCTGACTGCAGAACAGGTGACTGGTCTCCGGCAGCGGAAGAGAAGGGTCTTAGGAACTAAATTTCATCTCACTCTGAGTCAAATCCTCTTCCTCCCTCTGCCACACCATTAAAGTGATTGGTTGCACTGATAAGCCCTTTCAGGAGGGAGGAACGAGATGTGTCCTGCCCTGACATCTGATGTGATCTTGTGGTTTTGTTTGATAGTTCTGGTCCTTTGGCTGTTGTCTCCCCTGAAACGAAACTGGCCTTTTAGCACCGACTATTTTTTTTCTTCCCCCTCTCTCTTTTCCAATCCGTGACCCTTCGCTCCGTCCTCCTGAGCTCCCAAATCCCGCCAGAGGGAAGTGGGGCCACATTGTGTTAGTAACCCTGTGATGTGCAGTCCCTGCTCCTGCAGGACAAATCCTCACCAACAACCTACTGCGCAGCACCTGCTGCCCACCAGGAGTTAGATCTGCTTTACAAACGGGTAAACTGAGGCAAAATGCCGCTCCTTTTTGGCGGAGCAACGCTCACCAGTGTCCTTCCTGCCACACTCACAAATACTCCTTTTCAGTGCCACTGTGTCCTGTCACCTGCATCCCATCCCAGCCTGCTTCCTTTGGACCCAGAGGGAGTTTCTTTCGCTGTTTGTTGGAACAGCACCTGGCACAACCCGGCGCAGAACACACCAACACCCTCCTGGAAGAAACCTTCAATGAAAACCCTCCAAATATCCCCCGTCCACCAGACAATCCTTCTGCCCGATTTAATCTCTTCCAAATGCATTATCAATGCCCACTTCTCCGACCCTGATTTATTTCCAAAGCCAGGACCAGTCATGGCTCTTCCCCCCCGCCCCAGCCGAGAATCGTGCCCTGAGGTTTTCCCGAAGCTTTCAAAAGCAGGAGGTGTTGCAACCAATCCCAACAAAGATGCCTTTGTAGAACACGAGCAAAAATAATTTCCCTGGTCCGGCTCCCGATATTGCTTCACTTAGAAAATATTGGTCATTTTTTAAGTGAAATTATTCTGAAGTTACTGCACACCAGGCGATTATAAAGGAGAGGAGGAATTTACTATATGTGGCAAATGAAACAATTAGAGGAGTGAATTCACCGGAGCCCATATAATTTTGGTTGCTCTGTTATTTCTTCCGAGGCCGGATTACAGCCTGGAGCTGCAGCACCAAAGGCCCTGGCAATGCAACCCCATTGCTTGGGGCGCAGTCGGGCAACATTTACGCCTGCTCTGCTCTCCCCGGGGAATGCTCCACATGTCCCTGGCACCTGGGTGTCCCTCAGGACATCCCCATGACCTGCTGAGGGGCAAGTGGGTCCCCCGGGGGGCTGAGGGTCTTGCACAGCCCGACACGCAGCACCCACTGCCGGGCTGCTTTTCTCCCCGAGGGATTTTTATCCGCCCTCCAGGAGCTGAGCCCCGATTCCCCCTCCTGCATCCGGGCAGGATTGGCCCCTGAAGGGGTTAACTGGATAGCAGAGCCTATAAGGAATGAGAGGAGGAGGCATTTGAACATAATTGCCTTCCATGCGTGTACCAACAGCGTCGGGACTGCCGCGGCAGAAAGCGGTGCCCCGGACGGCCCCGGCAAATACCAAAGGGTGCAAAATTCCCCGCTGGGATCAAAACACATTAGTGATGGGAATACAAACAGAGAAACCCTCCTGTGCAGCAAGCACCGATCTGCAAAGGCTCCTGCATGAACTGGGGAGCCCCTGAGCCTCGCCGGCATCCCCTCATCACTCCCACCCCAGGGCCAGCTGCTGCCCCACCGCCTCGGGCACCCTCCACGCTCCAAGGCATGCGGGTTCTACCTCTTGCTTTGCCTCCTGCCTGCCCACTCACTGCAGAGGCCCCAGTTTATGGGGTGTTTCGGGGGTTTTAAGGGGTCTGGCAGATGAAGGATGAGATCAAGCAGCACGTCATGCCCCACGCGAGCCGCCTGGTGGGACGCCCAGCAATGGCACCGATGCTGTGCCACCTCACCCCAGCCAGCATTTGCTTTCCATTTGGCACCACCCAAAGAGCAAATGGGATCAGGGAAGGGTGGGATGGAGCTGAACGGTCTCTGTGCAGAAGGCACAGGGTGGCTTCAGCTCTCAGATATCATCCAGGCAAGTGCCCCATCCCAGGCACCAACAACCCCAACGGCGTCTGGAGAAAACACCAATAAAGCTAAAATATTACAATACCTCACATTCCCACTGAGGATCCTCCATGCCTGCCTTGTTTCAGGACACGTCAAAGAGCCCAGATCCATCCAAAGTCCTTTTGCTCCTTCAAGGAGGGCCCTTGGCAGGGTTGGACCAGCGCAGGGAGAAGCAGAGACCCCCTGACACCCAAACGGGCTCCCTCTGGCAAAATCTGGAGCGCGGCTGGAATTAGCCGGGTGTCTCCAAGCAGCACCACCCCAAGGACCACCACGGGGAAGCACCAGGGCAGGTCCCTCACCAGCAGCAGCAATGCTGAAGCTCCCAGGTGGACGTAAAGAGCCCGCGGAGTTTCTTCAAATCTCCATCTCAAAAGGGCCACACCGCATCCAGAGCAGAGTTAATAGGGAAGCGAGAAAGTGCCACTCAGGATTTCCTCCTCTTCCTCCCCAGGGAAGGGGACGGGTCTCCAGAAGTGGGAAACCAGTGTATTTCAAGCACCAAATATTAAATTAGAAGAGATCACAGCAATTTTGCATCGACAAATAACTGTCCAGGAAGCGGTGAGGTCACTTATTTATTTAAATTTTTGATTGATTTTGTTGCCTTTTTTTTTTTTCCTTTTTCTTTGCCATTTCCCTTTTTTTTTTTTTTTCCCTAATTCCCGGACAATCTGGGAACTGTCTGTGTATTTATTTCTAGCTAAGGACAAGCAGGGGAATAAAACAAAAGACCAGAATAATACCCAAAACTATCACCCCACGGGAGCACTTCAGCACCGGGGCTGCTTTTAATTACAGAAACATCCCAAGCTCAAGTTTTACGCAGCCCCACGAGGAGCCTTTTTGCCAAGATAAAGATCTGAAATTGTACAATACTGGCACGACGCAGCCCCGTCCCGAGTCTCCATTCGAGCTTCTGAGGAGCACAAGACCCTCCAATAATTTATTCTCTCTTCTCCAAGCACTTGCCAGAGACATATCAAACCTCCGAGGGTGAAAGGCGAAAGAAAACACGGGGTGTCTCTGCCTCGAGGTCCCAGAATTGCCCGCAGGGATGCAGGAACAGGGGATCATTTTGCCCTTGCTCCTCTTTGGCTCCCATCCCATAACCCCATCAAGCTGCCCCACTCCCTCTTCCTCAGCTATTTCAGCCACTCGGTAGATCCCGGTTTCCCTGTGTCCCAGGAATGGGAGAGCTGCAGATCTTGTTTCCCCCTCTCCAGATTCATGGAGCTGGCGTCCCAGAGGGCCGCGGTGCCTCATCCCAAGCCTCCCCACAGCCCTGCAGAGCTCTTCCAACCCTCTGTCTCCTCTCAAAATTGCTCGAAATCAACAAAACCTTTTTTTTTCCCCCATTTGAGGAGAAAGCACAGTGTGGATTTACACAGATTCCCCCCCTGCCAGAGCACAGGTCCACGTGACAAAACATCCTGAAATGGGACGGCCACAGTCCCCCTCTGGGCTGGGGAGCAGCTTTGCCAGGGGGTTCCCAGCCCTGCCAGAGCGTGGTGGGTGAATTCTTGGATCAGTCACTTTTCTGAAAGGTAACAGGAATGTCTCTGGTTTGTATTTTCCTCCTTTTTTTCCCCCCCAAAATGGTACAAGTCAGGGAAGCCCTCAGTGTTACAAGCAATTCCCAAGGAGTCAGAAATCCCTCCAGAAATCACCACAACCTAAAACTTAGCACGGCAATAACCAACCCTGTGAAATATTAAACACGGCATTTCGTAGTTTTGATGGCATTTAAAGCCATCAAAGCATGAAAATGGGATGGTGCTAAAGGCATTGAGTTTGCCCAGGGCTGCTGCATCCCAGGAAAAACAAACAGGAGCCTGGAAGGCTGCGCCACAGGGAAGCCCCCGCCACCAAAAACCCCAGATCCGAGCCCTGCGTCAGCGAGTGTGGAGGGGCTGACTCAGCTCTCGGACCTCAGCTCTGGGCAAAGCTGCTGTTGCCTGCAAATAAACATCCCCACCACACTGGGGCTGCAGGGAGTGGGTCTGGTTTGGGGGTCCAGCCTGGCAACAAGCAGAGATGATGGTGGGGAGGGAGAGCCCACAACATGGGGGACACACGGACCAGCCCCATGCTGCTACAACCATCCCAAAATTAAAGCACTGAATCCTCCCCGAGCAGCCTGGACAACCTGCTTGCCCAGCCTCACACCCCCTGCCCAAATCCACAGGTCAAACTGGAGGCTGGAATTAGGGAGCACCCTCTTATAGGGGATGCCTGGGATGTTACCATCACACTGGGGCCTCTGTGCAGCTAATTTGGGTTAACAGGGTGCAATATTGCACCTCTTTTTTCCTTCCCTGAGTAAAATGGGGTTTCAGTTTTGATATTTCTGGGTAGTAAATCTCAGACTCATCTACAGCCATGAGGGATGGGGAAGGTGCAGGGGGGTGGTCACTTGCCTTGCTAGCACGCTGCTGTCCTTCCTTTTTCCCTCCAGCCTCAACCTGGAGCATCCACTAAGAATAAATGGGAAAAAAGACGCCTTCTGGTCGAAGGTGTCCCTGCCCACAGCAGGGATTTGCAGGGTGCCTTCCAACCCAAACCATCCCGTGATACCACAACAAAACCTCCCGGCGCAGACTCCTCTGAACCCGAGAGCGATGGATTCAGGTGCACCTCAAATAATAGAATAAATAAATGAATGAATAAATAAATGAAGTGAGAAAGGCTTTTTCAGGGTGGTTTGCAGACACACCACGACTCGGGCAGCCGGGGCTGGCGAGGCACTGGGCGTGGGATGAGAACGGAGATGGAGGTGGTGAGATACGGGCTGTGGGCAGCGGTGCCGAGGTGTGCCCGGGCTGGATGGGGCGGTTCGGGGCGCTGCTTTTATCACCACGGTTTTGAGATGGGCAGAGGAGCCCCAGCCAGGTCTGTGTCATCCCGTGAAGTGCTGATACAACCCTTTCTCCTCGCGGGCTCCCAGCCGGGCAGCGCCAGCGCTGCTGGAAGAGATGTCCCAGCACGGGGCTGGGGGCACCCAGGGCCACGGGCACCCTCCTCCCGCAGTCACCCCAGCGCACTGCGATCAACAGAGGCCAAGCCCTCTCCAGGCTGGATTTACAGGCAAGATTTTTCCCTTTCCAGTCAGTCTTTCTCCCAGTTTTCTTGGGTTTTTTTTTTAAATACTGGAAGCCAAGAGCGCCCGGCGCATCGGGTGCTCAAGGGAAACCAGCACCCACGTCACGGCCTTGTGCCCACCGACCGCCGGCACCCCGGGGACGCAGATGCCACAAACACCTCACACCGGGGGATTTCCACCCTCTGCGCGTCCCAAACTCTTCATTTCCCAGCTCAGAGCGCGGGGCCGGGCTGCGGCTCGGCGCTGACGTCTCTCGTGGGAGGCAGCAGGGAGGGAAACCCTCGCCCAGCTGAGGCTCTCAGAAGTATGAAAGCAAAGGAAAAAAAAAAAAAATGAAATAAAACAAAACGGCGGTTCCTGGAAACAACTCATCGCTGTGGGAGGTGAGAAGCCTTTCCACCCCCCGGCTACGTGCCGTGCGAGGGGACGGCGGGAGCTCGGGGACAGCCGGAGCCTTTTGGGGCAAGAAGCCTTCGGGGAGGGAAAAGCGACCACAGAGGGTCAGGATGGGGCACAGCCAGAAAAAACCCTGCAGGGACAACATGGTGGGAGAGGGGATATGCTGCAGGATGGGGGCACATTCCTGTCACTCACTGTGGCGGCACCGCAGCGGGGACAATGACTGAGAGCACCAAACCTCTGACCAAAAATGAGCAGGGCAGGAGACACCAACAACCTGCTGCTGCGCTGCTGTGGCTGAGCAGGCAACAGGGAGGGACACAGGGACCCTGTCAGGTATCCAATCCTTTTGGTCTCCCTCTCCTCCTCAACACGGTGACCAGGACAGCAGACAGGAGGAAACCAGAAAGAAGGGGTTAAGGGCAATGGAGATTTGGGAAGGGGGGAGAGAGGTTAAAGAAGACTGAACAGCAGCAGGGAAAATAAAAAAAAAAAAAATCAAAGTTGAGGGGAAAAAAGCATTTAGAGGGAAAAAAAGACTTTGCACAAGAGTTCCCAGGAGATGGGTAGAAAAGGGGTTGGAGTTGCAAGGGATAGCTGGGAGGAGGAGAGGAAAAGTGACAGCAGAGGAGGTCAGAGCGGTGGAAAGGAAAGGAAAAGAGAAGGGAAAGGGAAGGCAGCCAGCAGGTGGGTGTGATGGGGGAGGCCCTGGAGATGCTCCCATTTACCCAGGAACAGACTAAACATCCCTGTATAGCTTCCAGCTATTCATTTTTCCATGTTCTGCCTGTTGTGGATTATTTTACAAGCAGCTGTGGATGCGACAGGGCTGCAGCTCTCCAGAGCCGGGCTCTTGCTAAACACAGAGCTGCAGAGAGGGGGGGAAAAAAAGAAGGAAATTCCACAGGAAGTTCAAATATTTTATTACTTCCTGTTTGTACAAAGTATGTCAACACTTGGCACCCGCTGTGCTATTTGTTTAGAGCTAAGGTGCCAACTTGACAGAATGTCCTTTTTTTCCCCTCCAGATCTAACCCAGAAAGAGCCTGAGCACAAGGAAGAGAGGTCTTGGAGCGAGCGGGGCACTGGGAAGGAGGCTGTGTGGGATGGCTCGGAGGGGATGCTCAGCCAAAGCCACCACTGTTATCAGTCCCACACAGGCTGTGGATCCCTCAAAGGAGCATCTTCAACTCCAGGGTCCAGCTGTCCCGGTCCCTCCATCCCAGCTTCACCCCCCCTGCCCCGCGCGGGGCCCTGCCTGTCACCCGCTCGCCCTGCGGTTTCTAACCCACCTCAACCCCGTTCCAAACCCCTCAGAAGTTTTTCTGGGCACAGCTTGAGTGAAAAGACTCGCTCAAGGGCTGAGATGAAGCGATGGGACAGGGGCGGAAGATGAATGGGATGCTCGGAGCTGGGGCGTGGAGCTCAGCCGCGTTCCTGGCCCAAAAAAAAAAAAAAAACAAACCCCACGAGAACGTTTGCTGGAGGAGTTTCGCTGCATCTGAGGAGACGATGCCCAGGGCTTTCCCAGGATACCAAGACAAATGGCCAATTCTTTCCACATTAAGGGTGCTTTTTGCCTGCCCCACCAGCCCCACATCCAGCCTCCAGCCCCTTCCAGCGCCGATCCCGCATGACAGGAGCCAACACACCCCACGTCCCACTCGTTTGCAGCTCAGAAAGGGAACAAAAACCCGACGTTTTTTTGCTCACGCACAGGTATAAAAATATATCTACGCACATATGTATGTCGAAAAGTGTATATATAATATATATACACACATGAAGTTGGCAATTCCTTCTGCCTGCTGTCTCCTCACAAAAGGCAGAGTGGCACAAGCCACGGTGTTCAGCTAAATGTGGGGATCACCAGGGCTGCACCAGCTCCAGATGCCACCTGGGCGCTGGCACAGAGGGGTGCTGTGCCAGAGAGCCACCCAGTGGCAGGTGAACCAGGGAAACCACACCGGCTTTCCAGGAGTGAGCCTGGGATCGTTTTACAGCTGGGAATTCCCACAGCAAGGGCTCCCGCACAGGACTGCGGGGAGGGAAGGGCGAGGGGTATATTTAATTTTTTTTTTTTTAAAATTTGTGTTTGACAAAAAGTGCAAAAGGAGGGGGGGGCAAAAAATAAAAAAAAAAAAAAAGGGAGGTTTTTATTATTATTTTTTATTCCAGTGCAAGACACTGGATTTTCATCAATGACGAATTCAAGCCCCAGGGTCAAACTGGGAGTCAAAATATGACCTTTACTGCCAACAAATCTGTGGTCATCTGAAACAAATTCCAAAAAAATACCCCCACAACTCGGGCCTGAACTTCTTCAATCAGCAATTTATGGGCTGGGGGTGGCGGTGCAGGGATGGGGGAGGGATCAGCCTTTGGGGTCCACACAAGACAAGGGCGTAAGCAGCAAATAAACACCACGCGGGTCTCCTTACGGAGCCGGCACTTCCAGCACGTTTTGAGGTCCACAAATCATTTAAAAAAAAAAAAAAAAAGGGGGCAAAAACTGCAGCAAACTGCTGACCTTGCACCCGGGCCGGCGAACCGGGGAAGGCATCCCTCGGGCACACCAAGCCAGAGCCAGGACAAGCCGCTCCATCCTCGGCTTTTGCCTGATTCTGCCCAACGAAGGCACGGCCCCAGGACGAAGAAGCACGGGGCGAGTGTGTGCCCCCGGCTCGGCCCTCCCACCCCAGCTCCCTGCCTGGCTGCCTCCCTATCAGAAAATGTAAATTAAAGCTGGGCAGCGCTGGGGAGGGATGTCGAAATTCAGGAGGAGCGGGTGTGATTCACAGGGGTTTGGCGAGCGCTGGCTATCGGTGAAGTCAAACCAAACGCCAAGAGTAGTAACTATCTCTCCTTGTATTATTATTTATGTATTCCTGATGATGAGGATGATGATTATTATTATTATTATTATTATTATTAGAAAGGCGATCTGATGCAGTTGATAAGGGGCTGAGCCAGGAGTCAGGAGACCTGGTTTCTATTCCTGACCTGGAATAGTTGTGCAATTCCCTGCCCAGCCCCTGCCTGCTTTCCGCCCCCAGCCCCGGGCTGAGCCCAAGCTCAGCCCACCACGACCCACAGGTGCTTAGGGCTGCAGACCCACACCAGTGACTTGCCTTGTGTTTCTGGCTTAAAAAAAGAAAGGGAAAAAACCAAACCCAACACTGAATTCTGGCTTCGTAAATCCAGCCAGCAGCCCGACAGGCTCCCGTAAAGCCTCTCGTGCTCCGAAATAAAAATGAAGGGGGAAGAAAACCCAACAGGCCCCGATGCAAATCAAACCCCCTCGCCGAGGCAGCAGCCTCCACCTGGCCTGACATCAAGGGGCGCCGATGGCCCAACGACAGCGTCAACAGAAAATATTTTCTGAGGCGTATTTAGAAGGATCAAACCGTTTCCCTTCAATGTGGGCACTGACAGCTTCACACGCAGGGGGAACAAACTCGGCTTTATAGTCCCCGGGGTGGTGCTGAGCGAGCAGGAAGGCGAGGCCGGAGCTGGAAGCCGGAGATGAAGCCCCCCAGGGACGAGATCCCGCCGCGCAGGGGGTCCCACAGAGCAAACAGTACTCATGGCAGGAGGAAACTCCTCCAGCCAACAGCTCCTCGGGTCGCTGCAAACGCCAAGGTGAGTTCAAACCAGCCCGACGCCGAAAACCAACCCAGCGAGGGCGACCCACAGAGCCCTCCCTCAGCCACGAGGCACCATCCTGCACCCGGGAGAGCCTCCTCCACCAAAAGAGAGACGCTTCTGCGGTCGCACCGTGCCTTTGGTTTCCTCCAGCAGCTCCAGCCCCCGGTCGTGGGCGCTGCCAGGCCGAGCCTTTGACGGCCCGAAAGCGAAACCACCACGAACCAAAGGGGAAGGTGCTCTCCGACAGACAGGCAAATGCAAGCTCGGCACGGAGGGAACCCGCGACCATTTTTAGTGTAAAACCCAGCCACCAGGCAATGAAGCTGAGCAAGGCGCCTCTGGCTCCATAACCACCCCCCAGAGCACCCTGCGCGGCGCCAGGTTGGAGCCCTCCGTGTTTTTGCCGTCGGAGCTCAGAGCATTTTCCCAACGTCCCAACCCGGGGTCGTAAAACTATCCCTCCAAACGGGTTGTGGAGCACAATGGGGAGCCATAAAACCATCCCTCCAAGATGGGATATGGAGCAGAGAGAGAGCAAGAGGCAGGGAGGGACACACACCGCGCTCTGCTGCGCCGAGGAAGTCCAAGCAGCCGAGCCGTGCCCGCTGCTCTGGGCTCGCTTGGCCACACCAACTCCCTCCTTAGCTCCACGTGCTGCCCCAGCTGGCTCTGCATCCTGCATCCCTTGGCCTCGGAGAGCTCGGCCCCCCCTGCATCCCCCCTCCCCACACTTCTCAGTGCTGCCAAACAAAACACACCACTTACTTCGTGGCTCCCGGGGTCCATCCACGGTCACTTTAATGGCTCGGTGATAGGTGGCGACTTGGGTGGGGTTGGTGAACACAGTGATGGTCAGGGTGAAGCTTTTTCCTGAGGAGGGTAGGGGGGGAGAGGAAAAAAAAAACAAAAACAAAAAAAAAACAACAGGAGAAATGAGGATATTCACGTGGGTTCAGCTCTTGGGGGGGAGAGAAAGGCTCCTCCCGGAGCAGGCTGAGACACAAATATCCCCATCCACCGAACTCCAACACACACATCATTTAATTTTATGAGACATTACTGCCGAGGCACAAAGCTCGGCCGGCTCCCGCTGGGGCTCAGCTGGCTGCAGCAGGGAGAGGCTTGGACCCGGTTCAGAGCGGGAGCCAGGACCTTCCTGGATGGAAAAGTCACTTGTCCCCACCTCCCCTGCCCTGTCCCCGTATCGACCCCTCCACCCATAGCAGCTTCCTGGTGCTTCCCTGCTCAGATGCTTCCCCTTTTCCTGTGGGAATCCAGCCCTGAAACACAGCGCTGGATGTAGGATCCCCTCCCTGGAGGGGTCCTGGCATCCATGGGATGCTCCTGCGGGAACAAGCTGGTGAGGTGGCATCATTCTGTGCAGGGGAATCCACGGCCTTGGCCCTGCGGATGCACCTCCGCAGCGATGTTTGGAGGACAGCTGAGCTACACCTCGGCCATATGGACACCCGTGGCCTGAAAATGGCCCGAAAATGGCCCAAAAAAGCAGTACTACAAAATGAGAACTGAATCTGGCCTAGCTTTGGCCACCAGACAGGTGGCCCTGCTGGCCTGTGGGGACTGTCCTCCTCTCCCAGCAGGAACCTGCTGCTGGGAGGCAGTTTGGATCCCATCCCGGGAGGTTTTCAGGGACACTTTCGAAGCACTGAGCTTATCACCTTTTATGAAAAAAAAAAAAAAAGCAGTAAAAAGCTCTTGGGAGCCAAATTTTGGAAGAAAACGAGTGCTCCCCACCTTGCCCCAGCAGAACCAGTTTCCATCCACAGCCCGAAAATGCCTTTAGCATGAGGGAGGGTGTTATCACACCTGCACCCTGGGCCCACCCTGACCTCAAACCCTTCATCTCCCACTGCGTTGGCATCCTCAGCCCAGCCCCTCTGTCCTCTCCTTGCCTGACTGTGGTGCTGTCTCCCACTCGATATCCAGCCCGTGGGGAGGCTGTGGGAGAGCGGAGCTCTCCGCAGGAAGGGCCTCTGCTCTCCTGCAACCTCCCCAAATTCAGGAATCGCTGGGGCAAAGGAGGGAGGCTGCACAAACCATTCTAAACAACCCCCCCGAGAGCAATCCCTGTGGCATTCCAAAAGTATCAGGTATTTCAGAAGCCTAAACCCCAGCAGGGTATAAGGTATAAATCTCCATGCGATGGATTTCTGCTCCTCCAGCCTTCACCCCACAAATAAACACAGTAGGAAGCCACCTCCTTTCCCTTTTTCCCTAAAGGGATCAGGGGTTTTCGGATCCTGACCATCATCTAAAGACAGAGCTGAACCTGAGAATACCCCTAACCAAACAAAACAGCATTTTTACAGCTAGAAGGGGGAAAAAAAAAAAAAAAAGAGTAAACTGAAAAAATGCAATTATCTCCCCTGGAACATCCTGCAATTTTCCCAGGTGGGAGAGTTCCTCTATGGGAGCACGGAAGTGGGGGGGAATGCTGGCTTTAAAGCCGACAGCAAGCACCAATCCATGCCTGACCTCAGCTTTCAAACCAGCTCTAAACAATGCACAAACCTTCAGCCCGCTTTCTGCACCAAAAGGAGCATCTGAGAGGGTTTAAAAAAAAAAAAATATTTATATATAATGATATAATTTTAATCCCCAGGGATACGGCCGTGCTGCCAACCTGCACGGACGAGCCGAGCCGCTGCAGCCTGCGCAGCCTCCCGGCGTATGATGAGCCACGTCAAAAACAACCAGCACCGAGGGACCTGCTGGCAAAGCACTTGCAGAACCAGGGCGCAGGATGAGGGGGTATGAGGGGGAATCATCTGGGAAATTCTGCAGGAGGACAGGAAAGGCTTTGCAGGCAGCCGGCGAGACGCGGAACGCCCCAGAGCAGAGCCCGGCAGCTCCGTGCCCAGCTCCCTGCTGCAGCTGCTTTATTTTAGCTATTATTATTATGATGATGATGATACTTTTAAATTTTTTAATCTCCACGTGAAATAACATCCCTGCTTTTCAGGGAGGACGGAGCACGGAGCCAGCCTGGCATCTCTCTTCAGCAGCTCTCAGAAATCCTCCCATGAATCGAAAATGACGATTATTACTTAGCATCATTTTTACTCATTTCCCGCCTTCTCAGGAAGCCGGGCTGAGGCTGCTCATTCCCACCATGCCCCAGCTTTGTTGGCTAGGGCTGGACCCGGCTCCTGGGTGGGTTTGGGAGCGCCCACGACTCCGTGGGATGCTCCAGGGGGATATTCCAGCAGGGAGAGCAGGCGTGGGGTGCACGGGGATCGCAGCACTGCGCTGGCCTCGGCTTTCATTTTATACAGTCTGAGCAGAAAAGGGTTGATTTGCTTTTTTCAGGGCAAAGCATAAAATCTGGTAAACTGGTCTTTCTCCCCACTTTGTCGTGGAGATGGGAATTCGGGTTTTCTGGACGGTTTAGGGCCGGGGAAATAAAATCCCAGGCACGTTAACACTAAAAATACCCCATTCTGAACCATTCCAAGCCATGTTCACAAAACGAGAGCCTGGCTGCTGCTGGTTTTCCAGGCTCCCGCAGCTCAGGCACACGGACAGGCTGGATGGGGCGTGTTTTGGGTGCACACGTCCCCCCCCTTCGGATCTACCCAAACATTTGTCCACACGCGGCTCCGCCGCAGCAGAACGTTTCGGGGGCGAACCCAGATTTCTGCCAGGATAAATGAAACCAGCACCGGGCTGTCAGAGGTCGAGCCAAGCAAGGGAAAGAGAGTGTGACACCCGGAATTAAAACAAATAAAAATTCAATAGGGACGATTTTTCACACTAAGCTGGTTTGAAAGGGCCCCGTGCCGGGAAAAGCACGGCTGGACGCGGGGAGCTAAATCCGCGCTCCACGCCGCGGGAAAACCCCACTGTGCCGCCTTCACGCCAGCCCCAGGGAGCCCTGATGGGGTTGTTTCCCTGTGAATATTACAAAGCCTCATCCCACAAGAATATGTAAGGAAAAAAAAAAAAAGAAATTAAAATAATAAGCACTTGAGTTCCACCCGTTAGAGGCAGCGGAGGTGTTTCCACTGCTGTAATGAGCACTTGTCAGGACTCTGCCTGAGGAAGGAGATTATTCACCCAAGGGCTTTCTGAGACTAAACTACTGTTAATTCAGAGCTTGGGAGTGCAGAGGAAGCAAGTTAATAATGAATTCAAGAGTCAAGCTGAGATTGGGTTGCATTCAGTTTGGAAATTTGTGCAGGGACGAAAAAAAATAAAAAAACCCTCCCCCCCCAAAAAACCCCAACCAGAAAGAAAAGAGCCTAAGAGAATAATTGATTACAGAAATGAAAGCTTAATTCATAAAAGAAAAACATTTTCCATCCATCAACCTGCAACCAGTTAAGTGGAGAGTTTTAAAGAAACTGCAACATGGAGAAGGAGCC
The DNA here is from genome assembly GCA_013399855.1 of Oxyruncus cristatus. Classification (NCBI taxonomy): domain Eukaryota; kingdom Metazoa; phylum Chordata; class Aves; order Passeriformes; family Cotingidae; genus Oxyruncus; species Oxyruncus cristatus. The sequence goes on from VXAY01003349.1 coordinate 29,642, forward strand.
AACAGGAAAAAGGAAATGTATGAAAGAATGTAAACTATTCAAGTTTCATAAAGAGGAACAAGTAAACAGCTATTACATGCAAATAATTCCTAACATCACTGCTTTTAATTAATGCAAAGAAGTCAAAATATATCTGACACTGTGTGTATACATTTGAAGCCTCTGAGAAAACGCTGCCATATGGCCATTAAAATATAGTGTTCTTTTTTTGCTCTCAGTGAAGAATTAAGCGCCTCGATCCTGCAGCATTTATTGGTGATGAAACGCTGAAATTCTATTTACACCCTCTGAAATTCAGGTACAGGGAGGGATGCACGGAGGGAGGGCAGGCAGGGCTCTGTGTTTAATATTTCCGGGGGATTTATTTCCCTCTGCCGCGATGGCACAGCCCTGATTCTTTCTGAAAAAAACCCAGAAAGCTAAATTTCTCCCTTGCTCTTCCACGCGACAAGAGTGGAGAAAACGTGCAAAAAAACCCCCTCCCCAAAGCTCCCCACGGAGCAGAGCCTGCTGTACCCCCCACCCGCTGCCAGCCCGTCAGGCCGAGCTCGGGGTTATTTTTAAACACTCGATTTTCGCTACTTAAAAAACGAGCCGCCAGGTGGGTTTTGCCCCTGAGCACATTTCCCAGCCGAGGGGAGGCACTGAGCACACACCGCTGCCTCCTGCATCCTGCTGATGGGAGAAACCGGGGAGCATTTGGGCGCGGGCTGCCTTGGTTTTATCTATATATTTCTTTACTAATATTTACAGATATTTAGAGATGTATTTTAAATTTTTTTCGCCCCCGTATCGCCCATAGCCGGCCCCTCGACAGGAAAGAACCCCCGGGAGGAGCGAGGCAGAGCTGCCGGCGGGGCTGGGGCTGCTCCCGCATCCTTCCTGCATCCCTCCCATTGCTCGGGAACCACTTTGGGTCGGAGGGGATTCTCCTGCCTAGCCCGCGGCACCGAAACCACCGTTAAAACCAAAATAGAATACAGAATAAAATGAAATAATAAAATAAACGTATAAAATAAAAATCTAAAATAAAGGAAAAATAAGAAAATAATAAAATAAAATAGAAAAAAAAACCCCACAGTTTTTTCTTTCTTCTTTTT
>VXAY01003349.1:33234-44091 GCA_013399855.1 Oxyruncus cristatus
AAAAACAAACCAAAATAAACCCCAACACCACAAAACACCCTCTTTTTCCAGAGCTCCCTCCGCGAAGTAAGGAACCGTTTTCCCCCGCAAGCCGCGGTGCCCGGAGGAGCGAGCGCGGGCCGGGCTCCGCAAGACCCAGAAAAACCCGGTGTTTCTCCAAAAGAAGAAGAAGAAAAAATATATATAATATGTGTGTGTATATGTATATATACATATACATATTTTAGATTATGAGGAGCGGCGGTTCCCGCGTCTCCGCCCCGTTACACCGGGACACCGCCGCGATTCGCGCCGGGCGAACCGGGGCCGTCGAGCCGCCGCCGGGCACAGCTCCGAGCCCAGCCAGCCCCGCGTGTCGGGCGGTCCCCCGCCGTTACCGGCGCTGCGATTCTGCCCTTTTTAGGTGAAAGTTTAGTTCTATTTTTCGCCCCCCGTTCAGCAGCGCGGGGTGACCCGCAGAAACCCCGGGGCAGGGGGCAGAGCTGCGGGCGGGGCCGGGGTTTGCCGGGGGTCGGGCACGTCCCATCCCGGTGCCCCCCCGGTGCCCCCGAGGTGGGGGGCACGGAGGGATGAGCGGGGCGGGGGGAGCACAGGGAGCGCGCACAGGGGCAGCGCTGCAGTGCGGCGGCGGGGCCGCTGGTTGGCGCCGGGGCTCCGCGACGGGGCGGGACGGGGAGGGACGGGACGGGACGGGATGGGATGGGACGGGATGCTGACACTCCCCGACATGCTGACACCCCCGCACCGGCCCGGGGTGCTGAGCCCTCCGGGGTGCTGACACGCTCCGGGGTGCTGACACCCTCCATCCCGCCCCGCACAGGTCTGGGTTCTGACACCCCCGCACCGGTGCCTCTCCTGCCTCTTCTCGCTGCTAAACAGACCCCGCGGTTCTCCCGCCTCTGCCCTGCGCAGCCCTGGGGGTGTCACCTGTCACTCCCCAGTGCCGGGGGCTGCGGAGGGCGGGTGTCACCGCACGGGCCCTGCAAGAGCCACGGGGTGATCTTAGGCTGGGCCCCCGCAGGACTGGGCTGCATCCCAGCAGGATGGAGCTGCCTCCCTGAAGCAGGATGCTCGGCATTCCCTGCCTTCACTGATTTATCCAGTGGCTGTATCACAGCCCTGCCATCCACAAATTTCTCTAATCCCGTTTTATACTGGGAGCGACCTGTTGGAGAGGGCACTGAATACGACACCTTGATTCCTCAAAGCTCTATCCAAATGCTTCCCCAAGTACCCTGAGTCACTCACCACTGTAATCACGGGTGTGCTGGGTACCATGTCCTGCTCCCTCCCCAAAATCCACTTTCTCCACCACCCTCTGGCCTCCCATCCTGACTCGTTCTTGACTTCAGGGTGATGGGATGCAGAGTCACCCCCCAAAACCCACAGCACAGCCCTGCACGTAGGTACAAAGCCAGCTGCTGACCTGCAGCAATACAAGATGAGACCCAAACCACGGAGCAGTGACAAACCAGGCTCCCCACAACCCCAAACTGCCTGGAGACCTCTAGAGACGCAGAGCCCAGCGAAGCAACCCAGTGGCTACTTCTGCAGGAGGCGTTCATGTGAGCAAAGCCGTCCCAGAGCTCCAGGGACCCACGGCACCCTTGCCCAAACAGGGATGAGTTTTCACTTGAATTATCCTTTTGCAGCACAGCAGGACTCAGAGCCTCAAACAGGCAGCAAAACTCCCGCTGCTCTGGTCCTCCACAAACCAGGAGATGTCGACACGTGGGGGTTATTCCTCCGCCACCCTCCCTGCACTCCCGAGGAGGTTAACAGAGCATCAGACCAGGATTTGCACGGGCCTCTTTACAAATACTTAAAAGCTACTGTTCACATCGCAGGGAGGTCAGCGGCTCTTTAAATCATTACTCGCTGGGATTACTCCCCTTACAGGCTCCTCTGTAGTTTTTTAATTCATTTGAGCTGCTCTTTAGCAGCAGAGCCACTCGTTTCGACAGCAGAGCAGCGAGTGCAGAGGCTTATAGGAAGCTTTCTATTAAAAATTCATTGCAAACTCTCAGGAGCTCGGCACTCAGTAGGGCCATGCGGGTGTCTGGATCTGTTTTGTAGCTCAGGGAAGGGGATCTGAGAGCAGCATGCAGGGAGGGAGCGTGCTATTCATTCATAAATCAAACAACAGATGCTGGGGCCAATGGGGTGCACGATGGTGACAATTTTTAACCCCTGAGTGTCACCACCAAAACGGGCTCCCACGGGGCAGTTGTGGGCGCTGGAGGCAGAGGTTCCTGCGGGAGGAAGCTGCGGGGCTCAGGGGAAGAAATTAGGGGAAACTGGGGGCGGGGGTCGAAAAGGCAGCGGCTGCCCCAGACATAAATCAGGGGAAGCCTTTGCTTGGGCGAGGGACCAGCTGCCAGAGCGGCCCGATGACGACTCCAGCAGGGCTGCACTGGGCTCTGCTGGGAGGCTGCTGTGCCCTGGGGCCAGGTGACACCTGCAGTGGGGGGCCCTGCTCAGCACCCACTTCCAAGGGCACAGCTGCAGCTTGAGGTTGGATCCCGAGCTGGGACATCCATTAACCCCATGGGAGCTGTGGTTACCCACCTTACTGTGGGTTATGCAGCCCTGGCGCCCAAGATCCTCGCTTGGGGCAGCAAGAGGAGGAGGAGGAGGAGGAGGAGGGCTTTAGCAGGAGCTACAGATCCTGGCACGAAACGCTGTGGGCAGGGAAAATCAGTTTGAGATTCCCACCTGGTTGCCGGGGGCCGGGTTTTATTCATCATCCGGGTGCCTGGAAAAGGCTACGGCTGCAGAAGCTGCCGTTGGCACTCCGTACAGCCGTGGGGCCTGCCTGTCCTCCCAGTTCTCCCCGTTTTATTTATGCCAGTACGTTTTGTTGCCAGCCCTCACGCCAGCGAGCACCCGCAGGGGGACACTCCACACCTGCACCCTTGGCCACTCACGGACCGGAGCGAGCCGAGTGCGCACATCCCGTGGAGAATCGGGAGCGATGCCGCTGCCACTGGGGGATCTACTGTTTCCCAGGGGGACCCGGGGAATCCAGGGATGCTGGTATCCGTTCCCCAGCACCAGCTCCGGGTGCAGCACCGATAACTCGGGCGTGTTTGGAGCCGGGGCTTTCAAAAGCTGCGAAGTGCCCGAGGAGCGCGAGTGCCACTGACGTGAATCCTGAGGTTCTGGAGTCACGGAAGCGCCGTTCCTCCTCGTTCCGGGGCCGCGATTCTCCTCTCCCCACACGAGCCCGGCAATGAGGAGCACGTTCAGGGCTCACATCCTCCGTGCTATTGATAGCACGGCCGCGCTTTTCGGAGCGTGGGTCCCATCTGCCACTTCCACTCCTTTTTTAAAAGATCCTAATGACTGTCAGATCCTTTTAGTTCTTAATTAATTTCAGAGTTCAACTGCAAATAGGAAACAAGGCAGCTTTTGCCCTTACGCATATGAATATTACTGTTCCATTTAATGTGGTTACGGGTGGAATGCTGTTATTCATTCCTGCCTGCAATAAAAGCCACATGTTTTTAAAACTTTGCACTTGAAAAAACTTTTAGGAAAGAAATCAAGTATGTTTTGTATGCATGGCATGAGATAAAAACTACTCATAAATATTCAAAGAACAGTTAGAGCTTTATGCTTGATTTAAACAAGTGAACAGAGAAGTCCGACGGTTGGAGTAAGTGGAGAATGAAAGCCCAACACCCCTTTAAGAATGTGCTTATGCAGAGAAAAGGAGCTATTCATGCAAAGGTTATGGAGCACCTAAGGACATCCCATCTCCTCCAAAAATGCCCAAAGGTGGATAGCACAACTGGAAACACTGGGCTTTGTTCGGAGCTGTTGGAGTTCATGGGAGTTTCTCTTTGGAGGAGTTTTAGGGAGGTGTGATGCCGCCTGCCAGACCCTACGGGGGAACGAGGGCTCTTTTTGCCAGAGGCATCTCCAATGTGTCCGTTCCCCGCGGTGGAAGGCAGGTGGGTGAAGGTCGTGGCGAGCGTTCCGCGGGGCTCCTGGGAGGACCCCCTGGATGGACCTTCCCTAGAGCCCAGCGCAGCCAAAACCCCGCGGGGAGGGACGGAGTGACGGGGCCCTGGGTAGCGCCTGTCCCACGGTTGTGCCGCCGGAGCCCCCGGCGTGGTGCCGAACCTCCAAACCCCCAAAACGCGACGGGGGGGGGAGGGGGGGAGAGAAATAATTAAAAAAAAAAAAAATTCCAAAGGAAAGAAAAAGGGGAAACGTCTGGATGGCGAAAAGAGGAACCGAAAGGCACATGACGGCGAGAAAAAGCACAACGGACGCAGAAAAACACGTTATGATTCCTGATGGCAAGGAGAGGCGCTCGGAGGAGTTCTGTCACGGAAGGGCTCCTGGGCAGAGCTCCAAGGCGCAGGGAAACCCTCCTGCACGTGCTGAGCAAAGCACTGTTGCAACAGGAGAATGCTGCAGAAAGTGGTTTCTTGCCCTGGAAAATCATTGTGCGTTGGCAAAACCGGACCCGTCGCTTGTCGCCACCCCAGTGGGATGGGAAATCCAATCTCCTGTCCTCAGGCATCGGCTGAACATGCAGCAGTGCTTCCCAAAAAGCGTTTTTCAGTGCAGGTTCCTACAGCCAAAAAGTTGGGATGACGCTGGGTGTCAAGCAGACGCTCAGTGCTCCCGGGCTGCGCTGAGGTTTGCGGGGCAGCAGAAGCCTGCAGGACCCTGGGGAAGGGTCTTGCATCCACACAGGGGAACAGTGGCCAGGGCAACTGCTTGAGCCCCAGCAGGGTGGAGCGGGGCTGTGCTGGGCTCTGCTGCCTGGTGATCCCTCTGGGGAAGTCGAGATGTGAAGAGAGAAAGTGAACCTTGGCAAACGCAATCCCGCACGCTCACCCCCATCCCTGCCAAGGGCAGCTCTTGGCAAACCTCGGCCAAAGGTTTCGCTGCTCCAGGACTGCAGTGCCTGTCCCGCTCAGGTGTGGGGACAGAAGTGGGTGCTCACCCCCCCGGGAGGCAGGAGGGGGACTGGCAGCTGCCTGCGACGGGAGCTGGTGTCAGACAGGGAACTCCAGTTTCCCTTTTGGCTCAGGTCTGTCAGAGGTCACGTCTCGGCAAAAGCAGCTTCACAGGCAAGTGCAAACACACCATTTCTGTTTAACTTATCCGTGGGACATCATCAGTATCACAAAGGGAACCCAGCCTGGTCACCCTGAGGGCAGCCACTGATCCGAGAGCCCCCGACACCCCTTTGGCCAGGCAGGGCCCACAGACGTGCAGTGGCCTTGAGCATCAGTTGAATCCTGCTCTGAAGGGGATAATGGGGTCATGCTGTCTCACACTGGCTGACCACAGGCCAGTGGAGACACCTCTTTGCTAAATTTTCAAAGCCTTGCCTGAAATATCCTCTTGCTGGAGGTGGAGAGTTTCCCCCTCTCCCAAACCTCAGCCCGCGACACCTCACCAGGAGAGCCACTGTCATGCTGAGGTGGCTGGTGGTGACACCAGCACGGGCATCTCCTCCCCTCCTGCCTCAGCCCTCAAGCTTTCCTCATCATCCCCCCAAGCCAGTCATCCCATTTCTCTTGCCTGGCTTGGGATGAACCCTGACAGAGGCAGAGATGGGAGGGAGGCAGATCACAGGACCTGCTTTGTAAGTGTGTGGTTTCACAAACGTGCCTCATCCAGCAGCTTTCATCCACACGAGGGTTTTCCCCTGTCTGCAGGCAGATGAGCTTTGCAGAACAGTGCCTGTGCAGGGTGCCCGAGTGTTGTTCTCCAGCAAGAGAAAACCCTAAAACTGAGGTATTTAAAGGGAGGGGACAGGAATGGGAAAAGCAGGACTAATTGAAGCAACAGAGCCCAGTCAAACTGCGAGCTCTGCACGAAGCAGCATCACATACAGCTGGAGAAAGGCAAACACGAGGCTGGCAAAGAGTTCCCTCAGCCCATTGTGATGGTGCTTGGTGTGGAGCACGATCCTGCAGGCAGATCCTGCCTCTCCACATTCAGTCATCTCCCCAAGGTCACCTCGGGTTGTTCCTCAGGCAGCTTGTCCATGAAATCACTGGCACACGCAGCTGCCTTGGAGCTCACGGCCGAAGGTACAGCTGAGTCCGGGCTGGTCGGGATCACACCCCAAACACTTCTGCCCAGGCAACACATTGGCCCTTTATCACAAAATTAAGGTCCTGGGCGAGGACCAGCTCTTCCCACGTGAGGTGTTTATCATGCCTATACATCACTCCCTGATTTCTGTCATCTCCACCAGGCAACCCACGGGGGAAACAGTGAAACTCCTCCAGCAGCAACCCGGAGCCACCCCAAACTCTGCTGTCAACTACTCGCCTACAGCAGAGTGATTCTGAGAGCGCCAACCTTTTGTTCCAGCTATAGGTTTTCCCACAGGGCTGCACCATTTTTTCCAGGTTCATCTGCTTTTTGCCATTATTCACTACTTTCACTCTAAGAATAACCCCGGGCGACGTGACTTTGCCGTTGGGCTGCTCTGACTGGGTGGGCTCCGGCTTGTGCTGCTTCTGCAACCCTTGTTTTTTCCGGTACCAACCTTTTATTTCACATCTGCCCCTCTGTAAAGGCTCTCATCGATGTGAGTTTGCCCAGCATCCCCCACCAGTAAGTCTGGAGGCTGTAGAGTAGCTCCAAAAAACAGCCCTCAGAGAGGGCTCAGCCTGCGAATTCACCCCACATTTACACATCCCTTTAGGCACAGAGCAGATCCCCATCTCGGGGGAATTAGTCACAGGCTAAAAACGAGGCGGAAGGTACTTTTCTGGTTGCTGGCTACGAACTCAGACAACTCAAACTTGCTGTTATTTAGGGACCGCTCTTAAGTCACTGTTTGCTCCTCATCCGTCTCCGGCAGCTTGGAAAGGGAAGCGCTCCCGCTCGCCTCCATGGAACCCCAGCCCCGTGTTCACCAGCATGAGCTCATCCTGTTCTTTTGCAGAAGTTTCTCATAGAAGTTCCCACGCAAGCAGGAGGTGCCCGTCTGCCTGGGTCAGCTGGCCCACACCACGAGCGGGCTCCTCACCCAGCCCAGACAGCGGCCCGGGAAGTTGGGGTGGCTCAGCAGCAGGTTGGGGCTGGAGACCAGAGAAATGGAGAACTTGCCCAGACAGAAGGACAGCGGTTTTTCTGTCTCGCAGGAGCAGCCAGTCCCGTGGGGAGGGAGGGGATCTGATCTACAGAACGTGACCTCGGTGTGTCCCGGGGGGTCTGAGCCACCCCATGCCCGCCTGACCCTCCAAAACTGGTGGGTTTTGGAGGGTGTTTGTGTATTTTCTCCTCCAACCGAGCACAGGCCCTTGCTGGCAGGAAGGGTGGGCTCTGAGAAGGCATTGGCAGGGCAGGCAAGATCACAGAATCATGGAATGGTTTGGGTTGGAAGGGACTTCAACATTCATCTCGTTCCACGCCCATGCCATGGGCAGGGACACCTTCCACTACACCAGGTAGCTCCAAGTCCTGTCCAACCTGGCCTTGAACACTTCCAGAAAATGTCTGGGTACCGTCCACAGCTCTGCCTCAGCTTCCCCAAGGGCCCTGGATGTGCCACATGGGGGTTGCCCAGCAAGTGCTTTGCTTCCTCCATCTCTCACCCCCTGGCATCCGTGCAGCGCCCTGACCCTGTGGGAGGGGATGAGGGTGTTTCACCTGCTCTCATACATGGGTTGGGATATTCATACCCCTGCCCCCATGGGAACAGGGCCGAGACACCAGTGGGTGTCCCCCCAGCCCGCTCAGGGACGAGGAGTCAGGACTGAGGCTGCTCCTCCCAGCCTGGCAATCTTGCTGGGCTGCATGGAAAAAAACCAGCAGGCTTGCCCGCAGTCGGCGAGATTTTCCAAACTGACCCTGGGCTAATAAAAAAAGGTGTTTAACTACAGGGTTCAAGGTAATTGGGCACAAAAGTGGCCAGTAAAACGCAGCGCCGTGCAAGGGAGCTGCAGAACAAGGGCTGAATTTCAGAACAGCACATCTGATTTAGTCTTTGGCTTCCCTGGCTGGCACTTTCTCTCCCCTAATGAGGGAAAACAGCACAGCCCCTCCCAAATTTCCCCCCCTAAGTAGTTTACTCCTGACTTGAAGTCGCTGAAATGATTGTGCTCTGTCCTCAAATTATCTCCAAGCACATGCTTCCAGTTTAAAAGGGAAATGGTGCAGCCCATGTCTGGCATTTAATCCCTGCCAGGCTGTGAAGAAACAGCCTCCCTGGCTTTTCCACGCACTCACAGATGCATGGCCCAGCTCCCAGCTGGAGCATCTCCTTGCCACTCACCGAGCGTGGGATGCAGGGAGTGATATTCCTTTAAATGTTTCATAAGCAACGCAGAAAGGACCGGGAGAGGGCAATTTTCGCGGGAGTTTTTAGTATTTGTAGTCGAGTGTAGCTTCCTCCCCGGCTTTTTGGCTTCTCACTGGGAGAGAAACCCAGCCACAGCTGGGATATTCCTGTAAGAGCCCCGCCAGCGGCTGGACAGGAGGCGTGTGCCGACTGGGAAACGTGCTGCTCCCGGGAATAACCCACGTGCTCGCTCCAGGGATCAGAAACCAACCGCTCCAGGCGCTGGCCGAGGTTTTTTCCTCCAGGAAAACGCCCCCCAGCTGCAGGAGAAACACGGTTTAACCAACACCCCCACGGACACCCGGACCCCGGGCTGGCGGCTCCGCCCTGGGGTGCTGGTGCTGCCCCTGGAGCCGCGCGGGGAACACCCTGAAACTCCCCAAACAAGGTTCGTTAGCACAGAGAGTATTTTTAAGGACCGGCTCTCCCCGCCAGTGACGTGCTCTCCATCGGTTTGCGACACCCTTTGTCTGTCTGTCTGTCTGTCCCCGTGCCAGGCCGAGCCCTGGATGGGACCCAGGAGGCTCAGAGGGTGTGAGAAGCCAAGGGCAGACTTCGGGCCAGGGTTGTGCCTCCGACATCGTTCCTGCCTTTTTGTTTGGATTTGGTTTTGTTTTGTTTTTTTTTTCAGGGGTTATTAAAACAGAAACCACGCTGCCTCGTGAAGTCACATCCCAATATAGCTGCCGTAAACACACACACAGCAACTGGGGCGAGAAAAGCAGCCCCGGAGCCCTAAATCCCGTCATTACCAGCAGAAAAGATCCTTAGAAGGTGCCTCTTCCCAGATGGGGCACAAATCCTTCGTGGGATGTGAAACCCTTGCAGGATGTGAGTCCCTCATGGGACGTGAATCCTTTGTGGGACGCTCCTTGCCGGAATGATGGGACCATCCAGGGTGGCAGGAGGTCCTTCCCCGGAGTCACAGGGAGCACCACACCTCGCCAGGTGGAAACAAACCCCGGGGCCTCATCCCTCCATGCAGAATTCCACAATCCCAGACATCTTCACAAGACTCTCCTGCACAACAGAGGTTGTTGAAAAAAAAGCCCATTTTCCAGTATCTTCCTTCCCAACCAAAGCTTTTTTTTTTTCTTTTTAATCTCTTCCTTCTCCTCCTATTTTGGTTGTTTTGATATTTTATTTTACAATAGCCTGAGTAATACGTTCCTCATGTTCCAAAAGCACTCACAGCTTCCAGCGGGAATGGAAAATCATTGGGTTGGGGTTTTTTTTATTATTATTTTCCCTTTTATTTTTCTTTTTTTTTTTTTTTTGTTTTTGTTGTGGAAAATACCCCCAGACTGCAGACACGTCAGCTGCCCCACTCTCTCGAAAATAATAAGAATAATAATTAAAAAAAGAAAAAAAAAAAAGGAAGGCATTTTTAGCAAGAGAATGGCCAGGGAGGAAGAAGATAAGACTGTGGTTGAAGGTTGCCCCAGCGAGGTCAGGGCAGCAAAGGGAAGCAACTGAAGAGGCAGAAATGGGTGGAAATTTTCCTGGAAAAGGCACGGAGCTGCAACAGGTCTGAATGGAAAAAGGGGGATTTGTGTTTGCAGCTGAACAGGCTGAAGGATCCGTGGTTTCAGCCGGCACTGGGGATGCTTCCCTGTGATGCAGCGACTCAGAATCACAGCGTGGTTTGGGTTGAAAGGGATCTGAAAGCTCATCTCATTCCCACTCCCTGCTCTGGGGCAGGGACACCTTCCACTAGCCCAGTGTTGCCTAAAATGGTTTGGGGAGAAAAAAGACTCCGGCCAAATTAGGTGGAGGTAAGATAAGGGATAAAAGGTTTTACTTTTTAGGGGAATTGATAGAGGAATGGGTAACAGGGTTTAGTATGTGTAGTTGCTGTGTGAAAGGGCAAAGGATTTCATTCTATTGCATCAAAATCTACATTTGCTATATAACTACTTCTAAAATCTATAAAATTAAAAAAAGATCAAAACTCCAAGGCATCACCAGGTTGCTCCAACCTGGCCTTGGACATTCCCAGGGATGGGGCAGCCACAGCTTCTCTGGGCAACCTGAGCCAGGACCTCCCCACCCTCACAGGGAAGGATTCTTTCCTAACACCCAGCCTAACCCTGTTCTCAGTTGGTCCCAGGCCCTGAATCCCCTCAGCAGCTCCCCCCAGTTCCACTGGAGACCTCTGGGCAGGTTTTCTCCCCCCGTCCTCCCCTCTGCTGCTCGGCCTTGCTCAAGGGAGCGTTTCACAGCCCGGGCCCGTGGCTCGGGCTCATCACTTCAGATGGGAAGTCACATTCCTGCCTCTAATGCCGGCCATGTGTGTGGATCTGAGCCCGCAAACATCCAGCTCATTGTTTGCCTCCCGAGCCGTACGCGGCCAGAACAGTGGACCACAACCGCCGCCGACGTATCGGAGGAGATCAAGTCTGAGAAATCATCATGAATTAAAGTGCTCGGCGCAGGGGGAACGCCACCGCCTCTCTGCCCCCATTAGATCATAACAAGGTGATGAGAGACAACGGATTTATACTTGTTCCCACACGCAGAAGTACATTTAA
>VXAY01003349.1:70777-85786 GCA_013399855.1 Oxyruncus cristatus
TGCCCCCCCCCCCCCAAAAAAACAGGGAATATTGGAGTTTCTGGGCGGGTCAAGCAGTGAGATAACCCCGAATCCCAGGGAAGGGACCCGTGTGACCCCGGCACAGCCCCACAACCGCCTCTCCCACGAGCAGCATCTGCAGGTCCAAGCCCAGGTGGGGTTTGGAGGAGAAGCTTCTGAGCCCTCCAGGTTTGGAGTAACGGGGAAACAACCACAACAGCATTTATCACGAATCTGCACCCCAGTGAGAAGCACAGTCCACAGCCTCCAGGGAAGGGCGGGCACCAAGAGACCCTCAGCAGTGCCCGGGGATGTCCTTCATCCCCCGCTGAACCTCCCGACCTTCGCCAGCAGCCAAACCCCCGGACGAGCAATTGGCCCCGGGCAGATGCTGCCTTGTTTTTAGCAACCTCGTTGAAATTTAAATTGATTTGTTATTTATCCAACTGACAACAAAGAGAGAAGAAAACAGTCCTAACTCTGTGCGCTGGGGAGATTGGATTCCTGTATCACTGTCAGCTGCATTAACTTACTTCCTGGACCTAAATTCAATTAGGGCAGCATTCCCTAGCATTAATAAATCAATACCAATGCCATTTTGATATATTTTGAATGTCTTTCATTATATATTTCAGGGCAGGGATTAGTGCTGAATTCGAAGTTAATGGGACGTGACAAGGCAAATCAAGTCGGGGAGGCAAAGCCTTCGAGCCCGTTGGCTGTAATTGCTTTCTGTTACTAAAGATTGTGGCGGTGAAACAAAGAGCTGCTGAACTTTTCTTGGGGAACAATCCCAGCCAGGGACTCAGTCTCTTTGCAAGGGGGAAGAGGAGTTAAACAGCAGCAGAAAGCCTCTGTCGTTGCAATAAGGATGCGGCACCGAGCCCCTCCTGCAGCGGCTTTCGGGATGGACTCACACGTGTCTCTCCCTGGAGCTGCCTTAAGTTAAAGGGTTGTGGGCAAACTGAATTTGGAGGATCAGTTAAACAATAAAGAATTTGCCCCAGATGAGAAATTTAGACTAGGTAAAAAAACAGGTAAAAAACCTAGACTAGGTAGAAAACCTGGCACAGGTTTCCCAGAGAAGCTCTGGCTGCCCCATCCCTGGAAGCGTCCAAGGCCAGGTCGGACGTGGCTCGGGGCAACCTGGGCCGGTGGAAGGCGTCCAATTCTATAATATTGGCACCCTCAACTCAAAATCTAAAAGCCCCAAAAATCCAGTTCCTCGGCTGGGATTAACCTCACCGACTCCCGCGGACCTGGCTTGGGAAGACGATCCCTGGAGGCGAAAGTTAAACCCTCCCCAGCTCCTCCTCAGACTGATCCGAGGCGGGTCCTGAGCGCAGGTGGAGCGGCTGGTTTTCGGCCGGAACCCCGGCCATCAATCACTCACTTCGGTCCCTTGCAAAACACCAGTGAAGCGACTCCTCAGGGCGGCTCCTCCGGGCCGTAAACCAGGCACCCCTCGAGACGCCGCGCGCGCGGCCGTTAAAGGCCTTAAAAGCCTTTGCCGGTTATGAGTGGCCTGAAGGGAGCCATTCCTGCTGCATCTGGGGATGAATGAAGGCGGAAAATAATAGTGTATCAATGGTTGTATCAGTCCTCCAAGGATTAAAGTTGCTCGGCCCTTCCGAAGCAGGGGTGGCGCGGGACGCCTCCGGATTTTGGGGCGTTAGAAGGGGAGAAATGCGTGGTCTGAGGTGACTGTGTAGGGGACAGAGACATGCAGAGAAGGGCCCTGACTCTCCACCGAAAACCTTCCAAGCTTCAAAGCACCAGAAAAACCCCAGTGTTTCCTTCGCCGAGCAAGCCAGCCCCCAAGTCGCTTTATCCCACCCATAAAATCAAAATGTGCTATTAAGAGCAATTAAGAGTCAGGATCGCCCTTTGAAACCAGGTGTTTCCACTTTCAGGGGCACCGTAAGTTGCGAGAATGGGGGATTTATGAAGATTTTTCCATAGCTGACTTGGAAAAAACGAAATAAATAAATAGAAGGAGCCCACTAAAGCGTAGCCCCGAGAAGGCAGGTACAGTGGCATCCTTTTGCAATTCATTAGATCCTTCCTCCTCCGGAGGCAGGTGCTGATCAAGGGAAGGGGAAGGAGGTGTAAAAAAGTGCCTCACTGCTGATCAAAACCGTTCAGCCCCGACAGGAAAACAAGTAGCTCTTTTTGCAAAGTGGATTCCAAAGCCTTGTAAAAAGGCACCGAGGGCGTAATGACCTTATAAACCTCGGCCCCGAGTGCTTTTTGGGGGGCAGCTCAGCTCGGGCTGCGCCTTCCAAGGAGGTACCTGGAGGAGCTTTGCCCCTTAAAGACAGCCACTGCCACCCTCCAGGTGATGCAAAAAGCCAAACCAGGCTTAATCCCAGCAGGGATCCAGGTGCAGAGGAAGGATCCAGCCCTCCCAGCCAGCTTGTTTTCATAGAATCAGGGAATGCTTTGGGTTGGAAGGGACCTTAAAGCCCATCCAGTTCCACCCCCTGCCGTGGGCAGGGACACTTTCCACTATCCCAGATTGCTCCAAGCCCTGTCCAACCTGGCCCTGGACACTTCCCCAAATGCCTCTATCAGGTCTGGGCTCCCCTGAGGTCCCTTTGGCCAGCGGGGATCTGGCTCAGGGAAAAGCCACACGGAGACGTTTTTGGCCACATCTGTGGCTTTCCAAATTAAACAGGGCGCTTTCTGCCCACTTCTGAGCGACTGTAACGCGGGTTTATAACTCCTGGAGGGTGTGGAAAGTCGGCTGTTGTGGGGTTTTTATTTAACTTGGCCACGGAGACCAAAGAAAACAAATAAGATGTTCAATTAACCCAAGGATCAGTGAGGATTTTTCCACACAGGCAGCAAACCCTCCCGGCGGGGCTCTGCTCGCCGGTGTGGTGGTAACAACTAAACCTGGACAAAACAGACCCCAGATAAGATCCAGGCACTTCCAGCATTGCATCCCAGGCTCCCCAGTGAGGAAAGCCAAGTGGGTGGTGGGTGACATGTCACCCTTGTCCATCCTGCAAGGACCACCCAGCGGTGCATCCATGGGTTTTCCTTGCCTGTCCACAGCCTCCCCAGATCACATCCCCCAAAGCCTGCCCTCTCACTTTCGGTTATTCCCACCTTTTAACAGCAGCCAAACCCCATCCTGCGGCAGGGCAGCAGCCAAATCCCCGCCAGCAGCTCTAGGCAGCCACCCCCTGACGCATAAAATGGATTTATTCCCCCTTTCCAACATTCAGCCTTTGTTTTTCAGGCTCAAAGCCTTTCACATCCGCACCCCAAGCGGTTCTGCCTCTCTCTGTGCAGCCTCCACCTGCCTCCTCCACGTTCGTGCCAGGTGAGACCCCAAAATCAACCACCAGCAGGGCTGCCTTCCCCCGACTTCCTCGTCTCACCTCGGTGTTTAAACCCACTCCAGGGAGAAGAAGAAGAAGAATCAGGAATGGCTTTGCCCAGATGTGTTGCACAACCTTTAAAAAAGCAGAAGCCTCACTTGCAAAGAAACCTGGCTTGGGCAGCCCCGATGAGCCCCCAAACCTTGCTGCCCACAGTCTTGAGCAATAATTCATCCCAGCCAGGACGGGGATCTTCCCTCTCCATGCCCCAGCGAGCCCAGGAAGGCTCGAGGTTTGCATGTGCATCCAGCTATCCCAGTCTTTCCAAGGGGATCTTCATCCTGCTGCCAGCTCGCTCCTAACCCAGGCAGATGGAGGAGGAGGTGCAA
This sequence comes from Oxyruncus cristatus, assembly GCA_013399855.1. Classification (NCBI taxonomy): domain Eukaryota; kingdom Metazoa; phylum Chordata; class Aves; order Passeriformes; family Cotingidae; genus Oxyruncus; species Oxyruncus cristatus. The sequence continues at coordinate 74,496 of VXAY01003349.1, forward strand.
AACAAGGGCTGAAAAGCTGGAAGAGCCCACACCTGCCTTAGGGATGTTTGATTTGTCCTTTGTTTTTAATCAGTTAACGATGTAAAGTGACTGGCAAGAGGAGTTGGGGCCGTCAGAACCCAACAAGGGTGCAAAATCCCACGTACGAACACGAGAATCCGACAAGGTGTTCGACGACCTGATGCGGGAAGGGGGCCGGGGGGGGGAAAACGATAAAAAAAACGGAGATGCAAACATTCCAGAAATAACACAGGCAGTTCCTGAATTACCACGCGGCGTTAATGGAGACTGCAGCGCTGGCAAGGCACCGAAATGTGCCGTAACCCCGCAAAAATCAATGCAGGCAGAGCTCTGCTGGAGCAGCAGCAGCACCTCCTCGGCCTCCTGAGCTGCGTTTCTTCGAGGAGGCTCAGGACAGCGGCAGTGGGGGAGCACACACGCCCTCGCCCTCAGCCCAGTCCTGCAGCCACGCTGCTGCAGGAGGCTTAAAAATCAGGATAGGAGCGCTGCTGCATCAAGGACCTGGCAGATCCAGGGCTGAGTACGGCGGGGAAAAAATCATCCATCCTGCAGTGCACCCACAGAACTCTCGTTTTTTACCCCAAACAAAGCCCTCCTTCCCCTCCCTGCAGCAATTTTTTGAGCCTCCCCACCGCCTGGCGGACAAGCCCATCTCCCTTTACTCCTTTGCCTCTGCTTCAGACATGACCTTTTGATTTCTCGGGTAGAGTGTAAATTACATGTCGCCAGCATAAAATATTAAATCCAATTTATATTTAATTATTGATGTTATTATGTATTCCATAGTAATGGCAGCGGGGGAAAAAAAAAAAAAAAAGAAGAAAATATCCACCCCACCATTAAATAGCTCGGTTGCATTAGCAGCTTCTTGAGGTTAGAGATCTTCCTCCTCTCCTTCTTAACGGTAAGATTGATGGGGATGGGGAACTTTGTAAATAGTCTTCCAGAAATATTTTATCTGATTATTGTACCTATAAAAGGGAGCGGGGAGGGGGAGAGAGGGGCCCTTTTAAACCGCTGCTAATTATTTGTTCAGCTAGAGGGCAAACAGCTCGGCAGAGCTGCTAATGCTCTCCAGCAACCCCACTGCAGGTCGGCAGCTCCAGTGGCCCCTGTAGGCAGAGATGGGGCCGTGGAAACCAGCCTGGGTTTAAGGAAAAAAAAAAAAAAAAAGAAAAAAAAAAAAAGATGGTGGGGAACCACAGTGGTTTTTCCAGCTGAGATTTAACCAGTCTGTTAAACTCGAGTGTGACGTTTTTACTAAAAGATTAATCAATTCTGTTCTGCCTTGATTAAGCTAATTTTCTCCCCATATATATTTAATGCTCGAAGCCACCGAAGGGGCTCAGGGCTTTGCTGTGTTGGGTTTGCTCCTGTCCTCATGATGGGTGGAAGGGATTTATGGGCATCCAGCACGGGCCGGGGTCCCAGCAGGGAAAAGCTCATCCCAGCACCCCAAAGTGCCACAAGGCTGAACCCCCCCAAGCCCCCTTCGCCCCACACCACGGCAGCTCCACGTTCACCATAACACAGCAATAATTCCATTTATCCCTGCAGTGCCTGCGTCCCCCACCAGCATCCTCAGCCCCCCACCCGGCACAATAAAAACAACATTATCCCCCTCACTTTAAAATTCAAATCAATAGCCCAAATGGAGAGAATCAGACTCAAGAAAAGCAAGGAGAGTTAATTCATCTGGGGACTGACAGGAGGCCACTAAGTGCTCCAGTGTCACCACGCTGGGTGACAACCTTTGGGACCGGCCAAGCTTGGGAGGTGAGGGGGAAAGTTTCTCCAGGCCAAGTGTATCATGGAGCTGCTCCCATAAAAGAGCCTTGTTCAGACAAGTAAATGAGTTCCTTGAGATTTCCCCCTCCTCGTCTGGAGATTCAGCAGAGCCAGGGAGGAGCTGATTCCCCCCACTCCAGCTGCCAGGGATGCTCCAGCAGGAGCTGCTGCACTGAACCTGTGCAGTGACATCCAAACACCCTGCAAGGTTTTCTCTCCAATGCCTGAACTATTGTCTCAAAAGTCAAACCCATCGCCTTTCAGTGTTTCCAAATAGAGCATTCCCACTTTCCGAGGGAAAAGGCTTTAATTTCTGCTTAGAATGCTCCTCAGCAGCCTGATAAAGCAGCCCAGAAACCTCCAAGAAAAAAAAAAAAAAAAAAAAGAAAGCACATGAATGGTCCTTGGNAAAGCACTTGGAATGATTTAAATGCTCCGGTCTGGAGCTCTCCCCAGGTTTTCATCAGGGTGGAGCAGCTGGGAATTTCGATGCTGTGTCCCAGCACCTGGATGCTCCTGGACGGCCCCGTCCCTTTCAGCAGCTCCTCGTTTCAAGCACAAACTCTCTCCCAGGAGCTCAGCCAGGCCAGCCCTGCCTGGGGAGGCAGCTCTGCATGTCCAGCTGTGGGAAGGTGGGAGATGGAGCATCTCCCTCCCTCCTGCGCCAACAGCAGGGTCTGCACAGTTCCTTCACAGCCCGGCGGGGATCCACCCCCTCTGTGCCTCTCCTCCCAAGCGTCCACTTGTTGCTCTCTTACCTTTTTCCCTTTATTTTATGTTCCCCCAGCAGCAGCGCAGACAAACCCTCTGCTACCACAGTGCCCTGGTATCTCCAGCGCCGGGCCCCTCCCTCCTGCTCCATTCTGGTGTTAATTAAAGACAATTGCCACACCCAGGAGATTAATTTGCTTTGCCATGGTCATTAGCAGTAAATGCCACTCACGGAGCTCAGAGGGCCTCGTCAGACTGAATCAGCTCCTGAACGTGCTTGTTCTGTCCCTTCTCCCCCTTGATTTCAAGCGAACCTTCTTTTTCATTCCCAGTTAGGAAGCAAATGCTGGGTTCTACCTGCCCTGCTCCCACCACCACCCTCAGCACTTCGGTGCCACCCTGGCCACTCCCGTGTCTTAATTAGCACCACCTGCTAACGAGCACGGGCTCATTACCTTCACCAGTTGCCAAAACCCAGTTCCAGCAGAGTTCTCTGCCCAGGCCTCTGATCCGGCAGCATCAATTCCCTAATCACGTTTGTCCACGTCCTCCTCCCTACGTGTATTTAATGGACATTTATGTATATAAATGATAGTGCAGGCCACGGTGTTTCTCAGAAACACTCAGAGAGCCCCCAGCAAGGGCCACACACAGGCAGCAAGACCCACACACAGGCCTCGGGGAGCCATAGGGGTTTCTACACCTAAAACCCTACAGCCTGGATTATCCTTTAATTTCTTTTTTTTAATTGTTATTATTTTTTTTTTCCTGAAGACACAAGCCCGAGCTGCATCTGCAGCTTTCACAGGCACGCGCTCTGGCATGGCCCAGCTCTCCTGCTGCCCGGGGATGGTGGGGATGGAGAGGGACGGCCACCGCCGATGGCACCGCAGAGCAGCGGGCGCAGTGACAAACCCTGGTAGAGCCGCCACGCTGAGCTGACGCCTCCTGCCAAGGCACTGCTTGTAAACAACAAGTGGAATAACTATGGAATAACCGCCCCGGGGAGGACTCGGTGTCCCAGCCCCGCTGCACGGGCTCCCTGAAGGATGGGGGTCCGGGAGAGGCGGCCGCAGGCACACGGCTCCTTCCAGGAGCTCTGCTTTGCGCAGCCATCAGGGATGAGACTGAGCCGTCCACTCCGGGGGAGCATCCAGGGAACTGTCACAGCTCAGGGGGGAGCAAAGGACAGCTAGCCCCGGTTTGGATTGGGAAGGGAGGCTGTAACGAGCAGGGCTAAACTCTCAGAGGGGACTCGTAGATCACGCTTGGGGCGAGCTCAGTCTGCATCCCGCTCACTCCCTACGAACCCATCTGGGCTCTGGAGGCTTCCCGGGATGAAGATGTTTCCCCTTCTCCCGCCTCCTGGGCTAATTTTACTCCGTCTGGCCGGAGCTCGCAGCCCCTGGTTCTCGTTACGCCCCCCGCCGCGCTCCAGCGCAGGCACGCAGCATTTTTGCAAAGTTACAGGGTAGCAGAAATATCCTTGTTTTGTTTTTTTTCCTTTGGCCTCTCTGTCGCGCTTCCAAAGTTGGGAAAAAAATTACGAAGTAGCGAGAAGGGGCGGTGGTGGCGGGAGGGGGGAAGTAAAAAGAACCCAGCCCAAACCCGACCAACACAGATTAGGACAAATGCATAAATTTAACCTCCGTTCTTTGGGGGTTGACCGAGCTCCAGAGCGGAAGAAGGGGGAGGACAGACGGAGGGGAAAAAAAATTTCGAAACCTTAAAAATTGGAGTTTTTATTAAATAAAATAACCCCAAACGAGCAAAATGTGCACACGCAGTGACGCCAGCCCCAGCCAGCCCGCCGCGCTCCGGCCCTGCGGAGACGACCCGCTGGCTATGGCTCCCCATCACCAGCCTCAGCTGGGGGTCCCTGTCCCACAGCAGGGGCCTGTTGGAGGGGAAAAATCCACGTTTCCTTCTTCTTGCCGCTCCCGGCTGATCTACCCCGGCACTCACTTGGATGGGGCGCGAGGGCGTGTCCCCACCTCGTGCCCTGAGCACACGAGGGGAGGGAGACGAGGGTGAGCTGAGGGGGATTAATGGGGTCTGGGGGAGACGTGAAACATCAGCCAGAGGGGGAGCAAGGAGGGCAAAGAAAGGGGAAGGTGCTGGCGTGGAAGGAGGGCGTCTGGCCCCCGAAGGAGGCAAACAGCCCAGGTCAGGATGGCTCCATTCGTGCTGGGAGCTGGGCACGGGGCGGGAGGGAGGTGGTGACAGCAGTGAGCAGGACAAAGAGCTGTCACTGGCCGCTGCTAAGAGGGTGAATAAACACATCAGGGAGCCACTGGGGCCACTGCAGCCCACATTTCTGTGCAGTGCACATCCGAAAAGCCGCGGCCCCCAGGGCCAAGCGGGAACCTGGAACTGCACTGGAGGAGAGGGAAGTGGGGACAGCGCTCGAGGTTTTCGTGTCAGCCCTTCCCCCGAGGGAAGAGCGCGTGGAACGGAGGGTGTAGAGCCCAGAGCAACGCGTTTTCCCCTGAAGCCTTGGAGCTGAAGCCATCACCCCCCCCGGCTGCTGGGTGGACACAAGGCACAAGGTGGGCCCTGGGAGGAAATCGTCCCAGCGGAGGGTGAGGAAGCTGCGGGGTCGGGTCTGGATCCGGCGCGCAGTCCTGGTTAACACATGTCTCAGAACTGAAAGCCAAATGGAGAAGGAAACAGAAGGTGACAGTAAAGATACCGTGACTAACGGGATCTTCCAGGGCCCGTTAGAGGAACTGGCTGTGCCTTGAGGTGGTCGGGGATGTGCCGGAGAGCTCCGTGCGGCCCCGCAGACCCCGTGGAAATGCCACCCAGGTGGTTACGAGAATGACAGATAAAGGGGCCGAGCAGGAACACGTTTGCAGAAGTGACACGCACCAAGGCCCGGCACCAGTTTTCGGCCAGGCCTGGTGGTTTCTCTGTTTGCTCTCCCGGGGAGCAGCTACACCCCAGCTCCCACACAGCCAGAGAACCTGTCCCAAATCGAGCTCTGCACTGTCGTCCTCCAAGGGTTTCCTAACCCTGATGAGATTCAGAGGCAGGCAGAGTGTTGGTGCAGGGGTGCGTGGCATTAACACACCTCTAGATTCTCCCACTGCCAAAAAATCCCCTTTCAGACCTGCAGTCAGGAGCCTTTTCCCCCCTCACTTTAACACCCAAAAGCTTTTGCATCGGTGCATCATTTGCTTTTGGTGCACGTCTCACCTCGCACGAAGGAGGAGACAGTGCTCAAGGTGCCTCCCAAAACAGGGGGAAGGCATTTGCAACCCCCCTGCCCAGCAAAGAGCAGCACCACGAGCCCTCCCAGCACCCACGGGGGTGAAGGATGCTCTGGGCAGCTCCCACAGGAGCATCTCCCATGGGACAACCGCGATGGACCGTGGCTCAGGAGGACTTGCAGCAGCAGAGGAGAGCAGACCTGAGCTTGAATTTCCCTGTGGGACTGAACATCCCTGTGCACAAGCACCAGCTCCTGGGTTTGATCCTCCCCAAGAGCTGAGCAGCCCCAGCTTGCTCACAGCCCCTCTCTGCTCCTTTCACCAAAGTTTCACCATATTAAGCAGCTGAACTGCATCATCCAAGGAGTGTCAAATTGGTTTTAAATGGTTCTAATTATAACCAGGAAGTTTTAAAGTGTGTGGGTGGAAAGGAATGCAGCAGATTAATTTAATAGCAGTTACCACGGCACAATAGTCCTTCAATTAAGAGTTCTTTCTGACTGTTTTTTTTTTTCCTTTTCCCTGCTAATAATAAATGTCACAAATGAGAATAGACATATTACTTCATCAGATGCTTTGGCGTATCTTGTCGCTGAAAGTCTTTTGTGCAGAAATAGTAGCTGAAAGGGTAATTTTATAGGGCTTAGCACTCACTTAACGCTTTAGGGGCCAAAATCAGGCCCCTGAAGAAACCCAGGAAGCTGCACCTGTTTACACCCCGGCAGAATCCAACTCCACGACCACAATAAAAAAAAATTAAAAAAAAAACCAAACAAAAAAACCACCAAACAAAACATAAAACCAAAACCTCGTGTTGCAGCAGGGCTTTGCTATGGTGTGTCAGACACGAGCCTGGCTGGGAACATCCTGCTGCCAGCGGCTGCAGAGCGCATGGGGCCGGGGAGCTCGGCTTTGCGCTCCCAAAACGCTCCCAAAACGCTCCCAACTCGGCTCCGTCTGGCTTTCCAGCCCCGTGAACCCAAACCCGGTGTCAGCCGCGGGGCGGTTCGTGGGGCACGGAGGGAGCAGGACCCTGCTCTGGCTCCCCGTGGACAGGGAAGGGGCGGCTTCCTCTCCTCCCCGGCTTTTGAACAGCGCGGGGGATCCTGAAATCCAGGTGTCCGGGCGGGAAGCGACGTGATTCCCAGCACTGCCAAGAGGGAGGCTGCGTGTGGGGCTCGGGGTGTCCCGAGGGAGCTCCTTCCCGGTGCCACAACGAGCCAGGATGCGCCCAAAGCACCCAGGGCTCCCCGCTCCACGGGGAGCAGCAAACACGTCTCCCATCTCCCTGGGAAAGAGGCGTCCTGGTCCCGTCTCTCTTCTCGGAGCATCTCTCATTAAAGCCATCAAACCCCAGCACTAATTGCTTCACACCTGGATTGCAGGCTGGGCTTCTAGCATCGAGTTCCTGCGTCCCAGACCACCCTCCCTGCCTTCGGAATCCGCTTTCCCTCCCCGCCAGGTCTCGCCATGGCCAGGCAGGTTTCCCTTTGCAGCTGGAAGTTTTCCCCGAATCCGGCTCCCAGTGCTGCAGAGGGGAACCTGCTGGCCCTGGCCCTGCCTGAAATAGCCTTTATAATTCCTTTTTTTCTTCTCTGAGAGGTTTATTCTGCTGGGTAATGAGGGGGGGAGACCGCTGGGATAGGGGAAAACCACGGAGCAACCCAACCCAGGCAGTTAATAATGAGGGAGGATGCAGCGGCCGCGGCCAGGAGACAAAAATACTGGGAAGAGCCACCAGAAGCATCTTTGAAAAAGAAAACCCGTGGCTGGAGGCAGGGGAAGGGGAGCCTGGGGTGGGTCAGGGGGCACCCCAACACCTCCAGGCTCATGGGAGAACTGGGCAGAGGATGGGGATGAGGGAGGCACAGCCCCGCTGCTGGCATGGACGCCCCATGGATCCCCAGCATGTCTGGGGTTGCACTGGGAGCAGTGGGAGCACTGGGGGGAGCTGGACCTCGGTCCCCCCCAGCACTGCAGGTGAACCCCAGCTTGGGAGCGAGATCTGCTGCTTTACCAGCACCAGCTGCCTTTTAATATGTAAAGATGGTTCAGGTGCATTTCCCACACAAGGCACCCACACGGGTCCCGTGTGGGACAGGGACATGTCCCCAGGAGCCACAGCAGCATCTCCACTCAGCTCCAGCCCTCCAGCACTCGCCATGAGGTTGGCACTTGCTTGTGGTGCCCAACAAGCCCGTGGGAGCTTCCCTGCACACGGCCAAGTGCTGGAAAACAGCAAAGATTGACTAACATTCCCCCAAATCCGGCTTTGTCTCCGTGATTTGTGTTCACATTCGGCCAATGCAGTATTGAACCGCTGCCTGGAGGGACCTGGGTACTGAAAAACAACGCACAGGAGGTAAACAGGGAGATTTATTATTTTACTTTTGTGGTTTTGAGATAGTTTATGACACCGGGCTAATAACTCCCGAACCAAAATCTCCATTGATCGGGGGTGGGGGGGAAACGTTACGTTATCCTCCCTCTGCACCAGGAGAGGCTGCTCCCCTCAGCCACCCCCTGCCCCGCTGCCTGCCAGGGATGGCTCCATCCTGGCAAATCCCTGGGGAGCACCCGCTGGGGTGGCCATGCCCGAGCCCTGTGTCCCCCAGCAGGGAGGGAGCGAACTCCCAGTGCCCAGGGCAGCCTCCTGGGTCTCCCGTGGTGCTGTGGGCTCGTGGCAGGACTGACACCAGGATTGTCCCTCTCCACACTGCCCAGGTCACAACATCCCTCCCTCCCTCCAGCCTCCTTCTCCCGCCTAATTGCGACAGCGGGACCGCGGGTCTCCTCCTTCCCCGTTATGGGCAGCTAATTAATTGTCACTTGTCACATTCCCCTGGGGAAGCGGCCACCCCCAGCTCTCCATCCGTGCTGCTGCTGGGTGTGGGGAGCTCAAAGACATCCCCATCCCACGGAGGGATGAGGGAGAACCAGGCTGGCACCTCCCAGCACGGCCCTGCACCGTGGCACAAGGGGGGCCGTGTTGGCAGGCGATGCTCCAGGATGCCACATGGGCCAGGACATTCCCAGTTGGAGCCCGGAGAGGAGAGAAAGGCAGAGGCAAGTGCCCCAGGCCGCTGTCCTGCTGCTCCCTCCGCCGTGTTCCTGTGATCTGTACTGTAAATCTGCTTCATTTCCAATTCACAGTAATGACTGAGGTGCTCTCATCCAGGAAACTCCGCGAGGTTCCGGCTTTTAAGGGAAAAGATGTAACCAGGCAGGAGCTGACAAGCTCTGTGGAGAGCTGCCCCGCTCTCCAGGCACTTAGAGTCTCCAAAAGAAACAGCAACCCCCATGGGAAGGCTGAGGTTTATCCCAGCACTTAGGGCTGTGGATCCCAAACCGTCCTACCCCACACCTCCCAGCCCATCATCCCAATTCCAGCTACGATCCCGGACTGATGGGCTGGAACATGGACAGGGAAGGCTTGGGCAAGGCAGCCCCTCGTCTGGCCGGCACCAGGGACATCCAGTAGGACCCTCCACATGGTCCCAGGGGGGAAACGGGGTGGATATTCCATTTTGGCCACCACAACGGACCCCAGGTGGGACTCAGTGCAATCCCAGGGAGGAAACAGGGTGGATTTTCCATTTTGCCCACCGGCTCACTGCTGGCATTAAAGACAAACCGTTGCCATCATCTGAACTGTACGATCAGGAGCCTAATTCAATCCAATCTGGCTCATCGTTGAGGGCTGAGCATTTAGCTGAAACCCTAAGCCAGCCCTGCAGTAATTTGGCTGGGGAGGAATTGATTTTGACCATCAGCACTTTCTCATTTTCAATGGAGTCCGAACGTAACCAGGTTAATTTCTGTTAAGCACATTACCCAGGTACTTTTTGCTCTCCAGCCCAATGATTATGTGTCTGATCTGAAAGATTATAATTGCAACCCAACAGGACACAAACAGGAGTCTGTGATTGAAAGGAACCAGCCTGAAAGAAAACCAGCTTCTCTGCTACCTAGAAACCAAACCACTTCCCCTCTCTCCAGATTTCACCATTTTTAACAGCTACACACAGCAAGATCTGTCTCAATAAGTAAATTCACTCTGTTTGATCTTCCAGTACACTACTATGTCCCCCATTTTGCTGCATTAATGCCCTTACTGCAAGTTTGGTTTGGTCCCAAGTGTCTGCTCTGGTTTTCTTCTCTTCTTTGCCCAAACCAGAGCTTCTGCCTTGCAAAGGACTTCCCAGCGTGGTCAGTCCCAGCACCCCACCAGACACAGCCCCAGGGCTACCACCCCTGGTGCTGCCTGTTTTCCTGACCCCAGTTTTCATCCCAGTGGCAAAGGGGACTTCCCCACGGGTGTGAGGTTTCCCCCGTGTGGGAAATGGGAGTTCCAAGGGGGAATGGTCTCTAAGTGAAAGAGGAGATATTTATATTAGGTATTAGGGATACATTCTTCCCTGTGAGGGTGGTGAGGTCCTGGCACGGGTTTGCCCAGGGAAGCTGTGGCTGTGCCATCCCTGGAGGTGTCCAAGGCCGGGTTGGACGGGGCTTGGAGCAACCTGGGCTAGTGGAAGGTGGTGGGGGTGGAACGAGATGGCCTTTAAGGTTCCCTTCCAACCCAAACCATTCCATGGTTCTATGATTCCATGCTGCCACGCCACTGGGGTGGCACTGCAGCGAGCCAGCCCGGCGGGAGCACAGCAAGCCAACCCTGGATGTGCCACCCGAAAATCAGGGGTGGGAAAGGGTCCCCACGCCACTGCCCAGCTGAGGACGTCCATCCCCCCGCCACCAGCAGCCACCCCACGGGCTGGGGCCGGGATGAGCACAGCCTCGCCTCGCCTCCAGCCCTGCCTGTACGTTATTCCTCCCGATCATCCCAACTTTCTTCCGCTTCCAAAGCACCTTTCATCACGAAACAGGATGGAGCGCGGCAGCTGTTGAACAGCACGGAGCGCAGGCAGGGACGGGCAGGAAGTGGAAGCGGCTCCTGCAGCTGCTGGGAGCAGGCAGGAGAGCTGTACTCACGCCACGGCATTCCGGGGCCTTATCGCATCCCCCCGGCACGCGCGCGGATCCTCCCGACACGCGACGAGCCCATGTGGCAGCTCCCACGTGGTGGCACCGCTGGGACACGTGGCGGTCGGGGGACGGGCGAGCTCCACGGTGGGACCGAGAGGAGAAGGGACGTCCTGGGCCCTCCTGCTGCTCCGGCAGCACCTGCTCCAGCGCAGGGACCGGCGGGGTCGCGGGTCCTGTGGCCACGGCCCACCCTGGCCCAGGCACCCGCGAGGGCCACGGCTCCGACCCCACCGCGGTGCAGGTCCCAGTTGCGGCATGGCAGGTCTGGATCGTGGCACTTCGCACCCAGACCGTGGCACTGCACACCCAAACCGTGGCACTGCACACCTAAATCGTGGCACTGCACACCCAAATTGTGGCATTTCACACCCAACTGTGGCACTTGCACACCCAAATCATGGCACTGCACACCCAAACCGTGGCATAGCACGCTCAAGCCATGGCACTGTACACCCAAATTGTGGCACTTCGCACCCAAATTGTGGCACTTCGCACCCAACTGAGGCACTTGTCCAC
>VXAY01003349.1:97743-112737 GCA_013399855.1 Oxyruncus cristatus
ATCGGAGGCGTGGGGGGCGAGAGTGCCCCGTGCGCGGGGTGCGGGACCGGGGATGCGCGGTTTGGGGGGGGTGCGCAGTGCGCGGGGGTCGGGGATGCGCAGCTCCGAGGTGCGCGGATTTTGGGAGGGGTGCGCGGTGTAGGGCGGTGCGCGGAGGTGCCGGGGAACGCGGCCTCTGGGCAGGACGGACCGCGGGGCTTCGTCCCCGCCCGCAGAGCCGCGGCCCCCCCGCACACCCCCCGGGCGCGGGGGCCGGTGACCGGCGGGGCTTTGGCCGCTCGGTTTTCGGGCAGCTGGAACCTCCCCTGCGCAGCTGGCGCTCGATGGTTTCCTCTCGGAAATAAACCTCCCCCCTTTTTTTTTTTATGTTTGTTTTTTTTTTTTTTTTTTTTTTCTCCCTCCAGCTCCTCCAAGGGCTGAAAAATGTCCGGTTTTCTGGAGAGCCTGAGGTGCTCGGAGTGCGTGGACTGGGGGGAGAAGCGGAACACCATCGCCTCTGTGGCCGCCGGAGTGCTGGTACTGCTGTGCTTGCCCTGCTGTCAGGCCCCATAGGTGTAGTCAGCTGTCAGGAGCTAAAGATTATTAGAGCTTGGAAGGCTCCTCTTCCAGGGAGCAAAGTGGCAGGATGAGAGGAAAGCAGCCTCAGGTTGTGCCAGGGCAGGTTTAGGTTGGATTTTCGTGAAAACTTCTTCGCTGAAAGCGTTGGAACCAGGCTGCCCTGGGCTGTGGTGGAGTCACCGTCCCTGGAAGTGTTCAAAAAAATGTGTGGATGTGGCACTGGGGGACACGGTTTAGTGGCAAACGTGGTGCTGTGTTAGTGGTTGGACTCCACCACTGTGGAGGGCTTTTCCAACCTGAACACTTCCGTGAAAAGGAAAAACAGGGATACACTGTCCTTGTACCTAGCAGCAGAGTTAAGAACAAAATCTGTTCTGGGTTCCTGCATCCACGTGTTTCTTAAGCTTCACGGAGTAACTGTTGGAGTAGGGAAATCTCTGGCTTTGCACTCAACCCTGTTCCCAAGCCAACAGCAAAACTAGTTATCCCATCGCTTTACTCTGTGTTGGAGATTGGATTTTATATATTAATGTTGTTTTTTTCCTAGAGCCATCTTAGATATTGTAAAAAGGCTTGTGTCTGTACTTTAAGCCATATTCCTTCTTTTTTTTTCCCTAGTTTTTTACAGGCTGGTGGATAATCATAGATGCAGCTGTGAAATACCCTAAAGTGGAAGACTTCAACCACTCCTACCATGCTTGTGGGGTTATAGCCACCATTGCATTCCTGATGTAAGGGCCATTCCTTGGTCAGAGCTACACACTCCTAGAACTCACTCTGTGCAATTAATAAAAGGCTTTAAATGGAGGGGATTTATCCCATTTTCTCCCGTTTTTCTCCCTCAGGATCAACGCCGTGTCCAACGGGCAGGTCCGGGGGGACAGTTACAGCGAGGGCTGCCTGGGCCAGACAGGTACGGATCTGGGAATCCACTGAGCCTTGGAAAAACCGGGAGAGCTGTGCCAGGGTGTGCTTTGTGTGCCTGGTGTGTCACAGAGGTGCCCTGAGACAAGAGCCACGGTGCCCCTCCTCAGACACAGAGGCACCAAACATCCCCCTTGTCTCGTTCCAGGGGCTCGGATCTGGCTGTTCATTGGGTTTATGATGGCTTTTGGATCTCTCATTGCTTCCATGTGGATCCTTTTTGGAGGCTACGTTGTTAAAGGTAAGGCCTGACCCGTTTTTGGAAGTTTGAAATACTTTAAATGACTGTTGAATTTAAGAGCTTATTTTTAGATAGTTTGTAGGTTGAATATTTTGGTTCCCTACACACCATACATTACAATACTATCCCATAGTATTATTAATACCAGGAGGGATTTTATCTGCTTCTAAGTCACAAACTTCTAACTACCCTCTAGAAACACAGGTCTTGCTCAACTGGGAACTGGACAGATATAATTAAACTGCTGCAGTTTTATGGGAATAATTCCCTGGGTGAGCACTTATTCCCAGAACCAGAATTACTGAGTTTGTGAAGATTGCTCCCAGAGCCTATATGCTAAATTAGCAAAAGGTGTCAGAAATGGGATATGCTTGAAAATCCGTTCAAAAAAAACTTACAGAGATTTTTTTTTTCTTTTCTTAGAAAAACCAGTGGTATACCCAGGAATAGCTGTGTTTTTCCAGAATGCATTCATCTTTTTTGGGTAAGCCCATCTTTGTTTGTTTCTTATCTAGTTTGGTTTTAATGACAAAACCTGAAACTTGCTGTAATCTGGTTTTTCCTTAAGCCCCGTTTTATAACCAGACCTGTGTGAATAAACTGGTGAAGGGCAGCAGATCTCTGGGCTCTGTCTGCGCAGGCTTCGTGCAGGACAAAGAAGTGGATTTACAAATCCCACAATTTGCTCCCTGAAATCACATTTTTTAAAACAAGAGGGGCTTGATTTGCTTCATTATGTGCTCATTATGTCCCTTTATTGTGTTTTAAACAGAGGACTGGTCTTCAAGTTTGGTCGCACGGAAGATTTGTGGCAGTGAACTCCCCTCTGGAAGTGCCCTGGCCAGGCTGGGTTTTAACTGCACACTCCCAGAATTTTGTAAAACCATTTTGTAAACCGTGACCTTCCATTATGTCTAAAGATAAATCAAGGAAAGCTGAAAGCGCTAAAAATTCCAGCTCTGTTCTGTTTGATTTTTTTTCCCCCCCTTTTTTTTTTTTACTCTTGTACGTCCACTTAAATGTCGTGATGTTTTTTGACAAATGTAAAATTTGTAACAAGTAACGGTGGATTCACTTTTCTGATACATTTGCTACAAATAAACAGGATAGTGGAACATGGATGTATTTAACCAGCTGTTTCTATGACGTTATTTACAAAGAAAAACTTAACTAAAATGCTTTAAAACAACTTTTTAACGTGTATTTATTAAATATTTCCTATATCTGGACAATATAACCATTTCTTCAATTTCAAAGCTTACTGGTGTGTGGCTTTTTTTGCACAATATAGAACTATGTTGCTTTGGGATTTTTTTTTTTTAACCCCTCCCTGAATATTTAATTTATCCTGTGGTGATAATGAGGAAATCTCTGGCAAGTAACAACTTACTGTTGCTGTGGGTGACACTGGAGAGGCACAAATTATGTAGTGGCTCTAAGTGGAAGTAGCTCATCCACAAAGCTTGTGCCCAGCTGTTTTCTAGCCACTGTGAGAGAAAAGGAAGAGCACTCTTCAGATGGAATTCTCTCTCTGGGAAAAAGTACTGCCTCAGACAGGGAGTGTTCTGATCCTCTGCCTGGCCCTTCCTGTGCGTTCACCCAGGTTAGTTGCTCAGGAAATCAGTGATAAGGGAGATGGAATCAAATATTAGTCGCTTAAAGACAGAAAACAGCACTTTTTGTGGCACGAGTTACGTTTGGTTGGTTCCTGGGAAGTTAAGAAAGGGAAGAACACAAGCTGAGCCTGGATCCCACTGTCACTCACGTAGTGAGGGGTGAGTTAACTGGGAGGTAACACCCTGTGTGTCCAGGCTGGTGGAAGCTGTGGGCAGCTCATTAACTCAGCACATCACTGGCTCTTCTGTGACCTAGAAATAAAGAAAACTGGCCCTTCCTCTGCAAGTAATTTTTCATTACTTGGAACCTGTCTCGTTTCTCTAACTGTAGTGATCTGCTTTGCTCAACACTTAATGAATGAATGAGGTCAGTGAGCATCAAAGAGCAGCCTGGTCCGCAATGTCCCGTGTTTCCTCATTCATTTTTAACAAGCGTGCTGAATAAACAAAAACAATCCCATTTTCACTTCTTTATTAGGGAGGCATTTTGGAAAGAGTTTTTCTGTGTCAGCTATTTTTGAAACGAAGAAGAAACACCAAGGATCACAATCCACTTATAAACAAGGGTACACTGGCAGAGAATCCTCTGTCTGATTAAGCCCCAGAGTCGCCTGCTTGTCTTGGAATAAGACACTTCCAAAACTGGGTCTTGGCATTGGTTTCAGGCAGCTCTGAGGATTATTCCCTCAGTCCCCTCAGGTGGCAGCTGACCCTGTGGTGGTACAGGCTGTCCCTACACAGACACTGACCTGAGGTCTACTCTTATTTTAGATTTGGCAGCAAGTGCCAAGTTGATTTCAGGGGCACCATCCACAAGCAGAACAATTGAACTTCTTGCCATCTGAACTTCCAAATAGCCCGAGCCAAGTAATGGCAGATTTGTCTTTAAGCAGTCAGGGAACTCAAGGAGTTCAGTCTGGCAGGATGCAGAGTTTGGCCCAGATCCAGCTCACTCATCAAATCCTTGCTTAACAAGGCCTTCAGCAGAATCAATTTAGCTTAAAAACACGTAGCTGAGTACTTTTCTAGGTAAGAAGCGCTCCTTGAAAAATTCCATTTTGAAATACGTCATTTTGGCTTTTAAAACTTGGGAGCTAAAAATAGTTTAAAGTTTCCAAGCATTTGGATTGATAAGCCATCACAGCCACGAGTGCAGTCAACTTTTTTTTTGTACATATCTTATTTAAGGTAAGACCAACAAAGCAGAAAAGCTAAATGCGAGTTTGCATCTGTGAATTTACACTCAGTATCTTTGGAGAGTAACTAGTTTACTGCTAATTTTTTGTGTGCCCATTGGGATGGCTTTTGTGGGCCTGGGAACTGGTATTTCAGTGCCCTTTCAACCCATCATAGCTACTCTTTAGTGACAAAGAGGAAAATCTTATCTTGGTCAGCTGGGATCTTCCCCTCAAAATTCAACAGCCAAATGGGGAAACTGTGAAGGCAAACATTCTTGTATCAGAACATTTTTTTCCACGAAATCACTGTACGAAAAAAAACCCACTGGAAAACCCGATTAGAAGATTATTTGCATCCATTTCTTTTTTTTTTTTCTGTTAATTCAGATACAGCATCTCAACGAACACCTTTAGGTGCTGCGTTTGTGCGTCAAACAAAATGTGTTGTGAAATGGAATATCCCCCCTTTTTTTCCCGTGTGTTTAGTTCAAATACCCGAAGTTCTCCATCGAGGTGCTAAACATACTCTCACACAGGTAAATTTTGCATTTAAACTTACCTCCCAATAAAACTGGTCTTCGAAGTACTTTGATACAGGGATGATCTTAAGCGGTCTGGTGTTTAAGATAAAACCTATTGGTGAAAAGAGATATATCCAATATCAATATAAACGTCAGGGAAAGGGGGAAGATTGTGGGTAACTGGAGGTTTCCTGGTGACACGTATGCAAATGCAACACAGATTAAAATACAAAGTCAGAACTAAATACTTCAGCAGAGCCCTTGGCTCAAGCTGACTTTTAATACAAAGAGAGAAGCTTGCCAGGATCAAGGCCTGTGATATTAAAAATTAATTACTTTAGGTAAAACCCAATTAAATAGCCTGCTAGACTCTAAAAATACATCAAAAACATTAACTTCTTGCATGAAAAATGCCTGTGTGTTTAAAACAACCTTGCTTATCAGGATTGTTAGCTTGGGGTTTCAGATGGAGACATCTCAATTTTTAAAAACAGTTGGTTAAGCACTGAGTGTTTGGTTCTTTTAGCTGAATAAAACTCTGCTCAACTTTTTAATTACATTCAAGGTAATAAAGGTTTTAGATCACAACACATCATTTTAGAGTGTATTTCACAGCAACGTTCATCAGCCCTTTCTGTTTTACCCAAGACAGAACTAACAGCTCTAGAAAAGCAGCAGCTGTCACAAAACACAACGTCACATGGGAGCCACGTGAGCCCTGCTGATCCCAAACCACTCCTGATCAAAGGCCTGGTGCTGGAATGATGCAGCTACTGACGTTAGTGAATCTCTTGCACGTTCCCACCAACCGGCAGAAGAAGCGAGAGGGCCTTAAATAGCATTTTCTGTCACCAAGACAATGCCCAAATGTAAAAATATTTTCATCATCGCACATCTCCCGCGTGAAATGTGAAGGCAGCTGTAAAGCCTCGGTTAAAATAAACTTGAGCACTGAAAGAATGGTGCTGCTGGGTTATTGATGTGCTGGCTGGGAAGAGTCCCTGCCATTCATGTTTCCGTGGCTGCTTTACAAGTAATTTACCCAGAGAAACTTGCCCTGAGGAAACATGGAAGAAATTTCTGGAACCCATGTTTCAATACTGACCTGTGATAAAGCCTGTTATCAAGGCAAGGCTGATGGTCTGGCAGAAGGCACCAATGTGAAGAAGGACCAAATAATCCAGACTGGAAAGCAAAACAAGTGTTTCACCTTTTACAGTTGCTGAATTTAGCATCAGGACTGTGAATGAATCTGTATCTAAACGGTATTTTACATCAAAACCTCTCATCAAAACTCTGTTAGTCTCGAATCTCTCTGCAGCTGCAGTTGGATGTTTTAGGAGATCCTACCAGAAAACTAATACAGACATCAGGGGACATATTTTGTCCTTAGAAACCATCACTGTGGTACTAAAACTTCTCAGTAAGAACATGACAAGAAGTATAAGGCCCTCATGCTGCACTGTGATTTCTGCCTCCCCTCTATTTGCACGCAAAGCTCCCCAAAACACCTCAAAAGCTAAAATGAGTCTTGGAAGGAAGCACATTCCCAGCTTTCATCTCCCATTTCTGCTGTACTTAATATCAAAAAAAAAAGGGAGACAGTAAAGAGGACCCAAAACTGATACAAAAGTTTTGATCCGAAGTCTGCTCAACTCTCAAAGGCCTTTTTTACTGACCTTTTGGAGGTCAGGCATTGCTTTGGGTTATTTGGTATAAAACAGTTTATCTGTGATGCCACTCAGGCTCTCTGTATGTGTCAGAACTCTTCTCAGGGCACACTGCAATAATGATCATTTAAGATTGTTATTTAACAGCAAAAATTTACGTACCTTGATGAATTAGTCCATTCTCTTATGACTAAGAGAACAACCTGGGCAAGGGCTCCAAGCACAGCAGGCAAGCCGAAGGTGAAATGAACTCCAGAAGTATCATGAATTTTGAGAGGAGGATTCAAGCATCTCTGGGAAGAAGGAAAGATTTAATTGATACACGGGAACACAAGCTGATAATTACATATTGTCTGTTGCAGACCTAGAGAATTTGCAAGTTGCAAACTCTGCTCAAAACACCTGGGGCTTCTTAGTTTTAATCTCTTTGAAAGAGAGGTTTCCCTTGAGGTATCCTACATTGGAAAAGAAGTTTATACAGCTTACACAAAAACAACCTCAGGTTTTCAGTACTACCTGTAAACAGTGAGATCCTAATATGGTGATGGCACTGCCAAGCAGCCCCAAAATCATGGCAATCCAAGGATGACCGATCATCTCTGCTGTAAAACTAACGGTGACCCCACCAGCCAGCGCTGCACCGTGGATATGAGTCTGTAAAATAAAACAAGAACATGGAGTTAAGGGACTTTTCATTCAGTGATAAAACAAGGGGCAGTGGTTTTAAACTGAAAGAGGGAAGGTTTAGATTAAATATTAGGAAGAAATCCTTCCCTGTGAGGGCGAGGAGACCCTGGCATGGGTTGCCCAGAGAAGCTGTGGCTGCCCCATCTCTGGAAGTGTCCAAGGCCAGGTTGGACAGGGCTTGGAGCAGCCTGGGCTAGGGGAAGCTGTCCCTGCCCGTGGCAGGGGTGTGGAACAAAATGGGCTTTAAGGTCTCTTCCAACCCAAACCACTCTGTTACTCTCTGATGACTGCCAGGCTGAGAGCTTGGACGTGTTTTTAGCTATCAGCTATTATAGTATCAGGGTATTACTGAGATCAACAGAAACATCTTCTCCATGCAGGGGTTTTCTCTCGGGCCTTACCATTCTGAATTTCCCATCCTTTGAGGTCAGAGCAGACAACATGAAGGCAGTTACAGCACTCACTGCAAGGGCGAAGTAGGTGTTGAGGACTGCTATCCTCCTGGACTGAGCGAGCAGGGAATTGAAGCTTGGCCAGAACACCCAGAGAAAGACAGAGCCTTGGGGACAGAGACAAGAAACTCTCATTACCCACTCTAAACCACAGTTAATCCATCACATCTGGGGGGCCCACAGTTTGCACTCGCTGCAATTCCCAACCTGCAAAGGAAGGAAAGCAGGCAGCCCTGAGAGGCACCTGCTCCTCGGCCGAGAGTTCTGCTCCTTTTCATGGAACTGTGGAATTACTGTTCAAAACCAGCTGCGAGAGAATGAAAGCCAGGGAGGAAGGGAAACAGCTCCCCCTGTTAAAAACCCCTCCAAGTGCACTTTGATGTGTCTTATGCCTTGGCTGCCAGTACGACCGGTACCGGTTGTCTTGTCTCCTGGCAGGGTTTGAAGAGAAATGAGGATGAACTGAATCATAAGAACAGAATCCTCTCCACCTCTTTAATGATTCTTCCCAAGGAATTTGCCTGCTCAGTTGATCCTTTCTACCCAAGTTACCTCGGGAATTATTCAAGAAATAACAACGTAATTACTCCAAATAGCAAGCACTTGGTTGTATCAAGTTGCACTAAAATTATAATGAAGGTTTAACAATGTCTTGATGAAAACATTGATCTTGAATTCTCCAGCAAACAAGAACTCCAGGAACACAAAAGAGCAGCATTTAAAGTTCTTTCGCCTCAACTGGGCAAAGACTGACTAAGAATTAGATTCTGTGGACCCCTGCAGGAAGATCTAAGTTCAGCTCGTGGCAGTTCCACAACAGAAGTCAGGGTAATAAAGAAGCCAAATTGCTTCTGTAAGACAAAAGCTGGGACTCCCATACCTTCAGCCTGTCCTCACTCAGATCCTTTCTCGTGGGCCTGCCTGTATCACACTCCCCACCCTTCACAAGGCTTTTATCTTCTCATTCACATTACTAGGCAAGGACTGCCTTTTTCTATCTCTGCACACCACCTTGCAGAACACAACTGAGCCTCGGCCCCAGCTGGGAACTGTGAACTCTACCAAAACACAAGTTATGGCCTCAGCTTTGGCACACAGGCTCCTCACCAACAAGCCCAAGGGGAACAACTGGGCTGTGACAGGGAGTGGTTCACCTGGAGAAGGAACAGTTACCCTGGCACAGCCTCCATGCTGAGGGTGACAAAAGCAAACTGAGCCACGGCCGTTGCAGGAGTGGCCTGGTAGGGAACGTGCTGAGACTCACCAACCCCCTGTCAGAAACCACCAGCCACAGCAGCGGTTTTCTATGCCTGGCTGATTCACACCTGCATTTGGGATTCAAAACCTTCAGCCTGCTGTGCTCAGCCCCTACCACCCCCCCAAAAAACCTCCCTTATGTTCTCACCACAACCTCCTTTTCCAAGTGAGACGCTGAAGCCAAAGCCTTACCCAACACTGAGAACAAGTCTGACTTTGGGGTGCTCCTGTTCTTGTCCAGCCTTGGGGAGGGCTCAGGGAAACAGGAGGCGACTGCCAGCCCAAAGTAGGTTCCAAACAGGTGCACATGCATCAGGCTGAGATGATCTCCCACCTGTATCAACAGAACATTCAAATTTGTGGTCTATTGAAGGCCACACGAAGCCTTTGATGCAGTTCTTGATGCAGTTGTTCACGTAACCTCCCCATAAGCAACTTATTTTCACAGTCCCTCAGCTTATGCTTGAGTTATTTACGTGAGATTGAATTATGTGAGCTCATGATCCACACACAGAGAGTTTGGGGTATGTTTGCAGGCCTGGTGCTGCTGGACACCATTCCCACTGGAAATCTGCCAGGCTGAACGGGAACAGTGTGAAGTTCAAGGGCAGTTAGTGCCTTAGCATAGGCCAGGGCTTTCATTCATCTGTTGGGGATGGTCAGGGCGTGGGCAAGGCCACAGGCACTGCACCCCAACCCATCAGATCAGCTCGCCCTTCCCAGCCAAAAATACAGATACAGAGATATAGAGTGTGCAGGGTCTAAAGCTGGATGTCCCTAAGTGTAATCCCAAAGTCAGACTTCACCTCCTAATGCAAACACAGCCATGATCTGAGACAAAACACCCCGGTGTTCCCGTCAGCAGAGCACCAAGGAACCAACAAGAAAAGGCAACGTTCCAAAGTCCCAATGAAATTTCCTCCCATGTATTTGGACATCACGCTACGGCACCTGCAGGTATCTCCTGTTGATGCGTCTGCTCACGCGGAAAACTATTAATTCCACAAGTGTCATCACAATTAACTGCACAAGGTTAGTCTTCCCAAGAACAGCTCCGGTGGAGATGACCACAGCTGTCATACTTATAAGAGCCTTTGCTATACTGCAAGAAAAGAAAGAAAAGGAAAAAAATAATTCTCTATCAGGATGACAGCAGGGCCAATAAAGAAAGAATGACACGCAGTAAAACGTATTAAGAACCCAAAGCCTTCTAAAATGCCTGCAAATATGACTTTCCTAATTCCCAAATAGGTCCATACAACAAGGCATTAACCTCCATAAAGAGCAGTCAGTAGTTCCGGATTATTCCCATTCTAACATGAACTAATTACCTTTTTGGAACACCTTCATTTGCCTCTAGATGAAAGAAAACTAATAAATCTTCTACCAACACAGAGCATTGGACACCAAGCACAATGATCAGGAGGTTGAATCCAGTGCTGCTAAACCCGTATCTTCTCAGAACCACCAGGAAAAAGCCAAATCCAAAAATCACCATGTGGTTGACATCTTGAAATTCTGCATAACAGAAAAGACCAAGACAGCAGTGAAATTATTGATGCAGACTGGATTTCTGGTTAAAAAAAAAAAATCAGTTAAAAGTCACAATTAACCAAGAAGCCTTCAGATAAAAATTCAAGTGCCATTTCTTCCCAATCCATAAATAATCAAAAAAACAATACCCTCGACCCCGAATTTATTTTTACAAAGTGCTCTGAACGGATGCCATAGGATGGGGGTCGAGGAGTCAAAGAAAGGACATTTAGCAAGGAAATTTGGACGTCCCGTTTTCCTGAGGTGAATTTAAAGAGCTTACGTGGAAATTTTCAGGGAGAGTTACTGTGAACGAGTGCTGATCCATTCCACTAGGGAAGAAAAGAGTAACAGGGAGAAACCTTTATGATGCCCTCATAGAAGGAACAGAAATTGCAGGAGGAGTTTAATACGGAAACCAGCACTACTGCGTTAAAGGGAAAGGCTGTCCCAGATGGAAGCTCTTGGATCTGTAAGCCTGGAATTGTCCCTGGGACCTGCTAACAGTCATATTCTCACATGGTTGTGCTGGCTGCTTCCTACAGCAAAACACCAAACTGCTGGTGAAGTAGGTCCCACTTTTCCAGCTGCAAAACAGGGAGGGTCACGCAGGAATGTCCCGAGGAATCAGCTCGTATTTGCAGGACACCGTAAATCCGTCCCACACCACGGCCGTGGCACAATCCAACAGCACATTCCTTTGACCAAGGGGCAAAAAACACACCTCCAGACCACGCTTAAAGCCTTCATTCCACTGGATTAAGTTCATTTTTTTATGTCAAGCATTCAAATGGAAAGCGGGGCCAGCCTGAATTCCCTGCTCCCTTCGCATGCGGCAGGGACTCAACACGGAGCAGAGTCAAGATTGCCCAAAACAGGCAGCAGAAAACAGACCAAAAATGCAATTTAGCATCACCTGTGTCTTGGTTCACTGCCACTGCCTCAATGCAAATAAATTCCCACCGTACCAGGCAAGGTGGGGTGTTTAAAGGGTAGTAAAAACACTCTGCTCCTCACTGAATCCCACCTCTGCTGCGTGGAACAACAGGAGCAGGGATTCTCCTTCCTTTCCCGGCAAGGCTGCCAGTCTTACCTGGGTAGGAGCTGCGTAGCAAGTCCAGACCATCAAGTGTTGAGAAGAGGAAGAAATAGTAGATGAGGAAAAGAGCTTCCAGCAGAAGGATCACCCAGGGAACGCTGTTTCGGAAGTTGAGGTAATTGGAAGACATTGTGCACTCCACTGCATCGGGCACAAACACGTTGATATTTTCTTCTTCCTGCAAAAATGTTCCAGTAACCTCAAACCAATGGCAAAGGAGGTTTTGGGGGGGACAGGAATAAAAACTCAAAGGGAGATAAAACGCCCAGGAGGCGTCGGCAAAGGGCAGCTCCTTATCTGTGGCATGTCAGGCACCCCAATTTACCACAACCGACATGGACTGAACTCAAGAAGTGCTTGTGAAGGGGGACATATCCAACTGCCAGTGCTGCCATGCTCCAGGACACCTTCCAGCCATGCTCCAGGACACCTTCCATGCTCCAGGACACCTTCCATCCAGGGCTCCAGCTGCTGGTGAGCCTTGCAGCTCAGCTAAAAGAAAGGAGAACACGGACTCCCAAGAGCAGGATGTTGTAGTTCATGCAAGACCATTATTTATTTACGTTGCTGGTGTCCACCCTGGACCCAATTCCCTTCATGGAAAGGTGGGGAAGGTCCTGTTGAGATGCTCAGTGTGATTCTACAGCTCTGCAGCCACATCCCATGACACAGCTTCTCATACATGATGAATCCAACTCCACGCCAGAGAATCAGGAATCCCTGGACATGTCAAGAAGATGCAGCACTTCCTCTGCTACTTGTGGGATCAGTCTATTGTTCATAGTATGGCCATCGAGTCCTCTGGAAACCCTTGGCACTCCCAGGCTGGGAAGGCAGGGAAGACAGACAGCACTTTCCTTTGGGAACCAAACCACAGCCCCACAGTCCCCCAAGCCTTTAATTCCCACCTTGCCTTCAGGCAGAGCTGTACCAGCCCCTGTTGCTGCAGTGTGGCTACAAGGTACCTGCTGCCTCAAGGGTTCTGAGCCTTTTGGTAAATACAGGGATTTTGTGTCTGTCCTTGTTGCTTTAAATCAGGAGGCACTAAAGAGATCTCAAAGCCCACGTCATTCCACCCCCCTGCCATGGGCAGGGACACCTTCCACTAGCCCAAGTGGCTCCAAGCCACGTCCAACCTAGCCTTGGACATTTCCAGGAATGGGGCAGCCACAGCTTCTCTGGGCAAACCCGTGCCAGGGCCTCCCCACCCTCACAGGGAAGAATTCCTTTCCAATACCCCAGCCAACCCTGCTCTCTGGCAGTCCAAAGCCATTCTCCCTTGTCCTGTCACTATTTGCCTGTATAAAAAGCCCCTCTCCCTCCTTTTCATAAGCCCATTTTAAACACTGGAAGGAGCATTTGTATCCCCTCAGTATCTCCTGTGCTTCTGGTAAACTGGACCCTCTTTGTTCAGGCTGTTCAGACTAAAGGATTTTAACCACACCTCAGACTTCCTGCTTTGAGGCGGTTACAGACCGAGTGCTGAGCTGAGACACCAACAGTACTCAGAAATGGGTATAAATGTGCCCAGGAACGGGCACAAAGCCACCTGCTGGCGACAGAAAAAAACTACCAGACAAAAATATAAGCAGGAAAATCCCAGTACAAGTAAACTTCAGGACACTCCACCTGCCAACCCAGGCTACAGGGGCACAATAATAGCTTTCAAGCCACCGGTGGGAGGTTTGCATTCGTGGTGGCAAGACTGAACCTTCCTCACATGTCGTATCAAATCGCTTTTCTTTCAAACCGCTTTCCCAGCTGGAAAAAAATCGCTCCCCTGCAGGAGCGTGGCGCTGAAATTGGCCGCCCGACTCCCAGAATTCCACACGGACCAAGATTCCTCCCAGACCAAAGGTGCCCGCGCAGAAAGCTCTTGCTCTCCGTGGAGTGCCGAGAGTGACACACCAACTGCACCTGAGAGATGGAGGGTCAGGGCTTTCTTTCCTGGGTGGAACTGCAGTCGTTTGCTTACCCTCCACCTGTGGTTTATAAATGCAACGCCCCTCCTTGGCTTTCATCCATTTCCTCCAGTCAAATCCTTGGACAAATCCAAGGTTCCCTGGCCATGGCAGGGGGCTGGAACGAGATGAACTTTCAGGTGCTTTCCACCCCAACCCATTCAGTGGCTCATACCCAGAATGACCCAGAACTCCATCCACAATTTCACCAGGGTGAAACGAACACAATAAGCTCTTTTGACACCTGTTTCTAAACCCCATCAGCGTTAACACTCGGGGAAAACACACCAAAGGCGAAGTATTTACCCACATTTTCTTTCAGGATGACATGTCATGCTGCGAAGCTGATACTCAGATTCACAACTTAAACTCCCTCCCAAACAGAGAGAATAAAGCTCGGTGATCTCACACAGGGTGATGCACAAAATAACTCCTATCTTAGGAAGAAATCCTTCCCCGTGAGGGTGGGGAGGCCCTGGCACAGGTTGCCCAGAGAAGCTGTGGCTGCCCCATCCCTGGAAATGCCCAAGGCCAGCTTGGAGCCACCTGGGCCAGTGGAAGGTGTCCCTGCCCATGGCAGGGGGTGGCACCGAATGGACTTTAAGGTGCCTTCCAACCCAAACCATCCCGTGACTCCGCGTTTCTAAATTAAAGCTCCACCACCACCACAACACCCCCATGACTCAGCCAAGGGCTGGGCAGCCTCCCGCGCCAGTTTTAACGCTGTACTGAGCCCCGCACTGCTCAGACTCAGCCCAGCACCGCCCATCCTTGTGCAGGGCGGCCCATTATCCCCACGGAGGCCCGGCAGGCCCACGGCCCAGCCCAGTCCCGGGGCACCGCCACCAGCCGGGCAGGACGTGGCCCAGCCCGTGTTCCGGCCTCCCTCAGGCGCGGCGCCGCCATTGTTCCCCTCACGGCTCGCACAGACCGAAGGAGCCCCGGCGAGTGGCCTCTGCACGGCCCGTAAGGCGGGGGCGCTGCCGGGCTCCGAAAAGCCCGTGCCGGGTTTCGAAAAGCCCGTGCCGGGTTTCGAACCCGCGTTCATGAGAGCGGCGCCGGTGCCGGCCGTGACTCGGCAGCCGCTGGACACGCCCGGACCCGCCCCTCACCAAGCGCCCGCCCCGTCCCCAGAGGCCGCCCTTAGGAACTGCCCTCCCATTGGCCGAGCGCCGGCTCCTCCCGGCCTCTGATTGGCCTATCCCCATCTTTGGGCCTCGCTTCCTGCACTGCGATAGGTGCGCTCGCCTGTCACTCAGCTGTGTGCGTTGCTTATTGGCCGGAGCGGCCCGTCTGT
>VXAY01003359.1:0-16661 GCA_013399855.1 Oxyruncus cristatus
GAAAGGGCTCAGAAAGTGTCATGTAATGAATATTAGCTATTAATTAATGTAACTTTAGAAACAAAAAATTCCTCAATAAGGGCTTGTCTTTGCTGGCGGCTTGGAGAAAGTTGGGATTTAAAAATACATGATTTTTAAGTGATTTAGAAATGTATTTACTTCTGTATTTTGGAGATGCTAATGCTGGAAATGGTCTCTTGGGGGAGTTGTGGTGGATGTTGCTGTTTGTGGGAGTAAATCTGGGAACCAGTGACTGAAAGTACAGGAATGAGGGAGGAATGGAGGGAAAAAACAGATGAAAATTCTAAATCCTGAATCACCCAAATCCTTACAGACATTTTTTGTACCGAGAAGTTGCCAGTAGTGGTTTGATCCCCTAATCTGCAGTTCCTTCCTTTCTGAGTTTTTCACCCAAACCCCCTCTTTTAAAGCATAGTTCAGACATAAATAGATGAAAATACGACCTCACAGGTGAAATTCCCAGTAAATTCACTGGGTTTTCCGTAGCATTCCAGGATTTCACATCATATTCCCATTTATAAAAGTTCCTTGAAGTGTTTAAAATTCGTTTCAGCCGGGGAACCTCATCCCTTCGCTGGGAGAAATGGAATTTATTCCCGGGTTCCTCCACACCTGAAATCGCAGGATGCCCCGAAATCGGTGGTCCCGCACTTCCCACATCCCGGCGAGGGATGGGAAGCCCCTCATTAAATGTTCTGCCATAATTAATTATTAATTACCGGAGCAAACCTTCGGCTTGGCCTGTGAAAGGGCAGGAAGGCAGCACTCGATCCCGGGCTTTGGCTTCCCGGTGCCTTCCCTCCTCCACTTTTACCGAGGGTTCCTTGGAAGTGATCCCAGGAATTAAAGCAAGGATGGAAGCTCTTAAAAGGGAAGGGAAAAGTCAGCCCTGACTGTCAGAAGTTTGGATGGATCCCAGTGGATTTCTTAGTTCCTTGAGCGGGACCCTGCGCTGCCCAAGTTCTCTAAAAAAAGGGGATTTACACCCTGAAAATGGGTGTAAAGTGCGTTTGTGCTGCGATCCCATCCCTGCTCCATCCGGATGGTTCCCTGCCCCCCTTTATTCCTGGGCTTTTCTTTCGGAAGAGCCAAAGAAAACCCCAGACTCAACAAAGAAAAAAGACAGAAGGCCATAAAATGTCCGTAGACTTGCAAATCCGGGTGGGTCCCACCCACCTCGTGTGGAGGAGGAGGAGGAAGAACTGGAGCCAAAGGTTCCTGCGTGTTCCAACAGGCAATTCCAGGGGCACAAACACGGGCTGCTTCCCTGGGATCCTCGGATGTCGCCTTGCCTCCCCACCCCAACGGCTGAGCTGGAAACTGCTCCTTCACAACCCGCAAAGCTGGGAGAGGAAACCTTCAAAACCCCCAAAAAGGCACGTGGAGTCCAGGAATGGAGGGAAAGGAGTCTGCACTCCCAAAGGAGCCTGGGGAATGTTGGGAAAGGCGGAAACACTCCCCTGCTGTCCGGGATGCAGAAGTGCCCAGCGTGGTTTGCATCCCACGCCAGGAGGGGGGGTGGGAACGGGAGCTCTGGGGAAGGCAGAGACCGTCCGGCACCCTTGGGAAGAGGCTCAGGCTTCTCCCTTTCCTCTTCTGTCTTTTCCATGTGTTTTCCTGGAGCACTGTCACACCAGACTTTGTTCTGGCTGTCACACAGAGGGAACTCCAGAGGGTGGAATGAGGGAATTCAAGGACGATGGAATAAGGGAAGTCCAGAGGGTGGAATAAGGGAACTCAAGGGGCTGGTATGAGGGAACTCAAAGGAATGGAATAAAGGACTCCAGAGGGTGGAATAAGGAACTCCAGGGGATGGAATAACAGAGCTCCAGAGGGTGGAATAAGGGAACTCAAGGGGATGGAATAAAGGACTCCAGAGGGTGGAATAAGGAACTCCAAAGGATGGAATAAGGGAACTCCAGCAGATGGAATAAGGGACTCCAGAAGATGGAACAAGGGAATTCCACAGGATGGAATAAGGGACTCGAGAGGATGGCATGAGGGAACTCCAGAGGATGGAATAAGGGACTCCAGAGGATGGAATGAGGGAGCTCCAAAGGATGGAATAAGGGACTTCAGAGGATGGAATAAGGGAATTCAAGTGGATGGAATAAGGGAACTCCAGAGGATGCAATAAGGGACTCCAGAGGATGGAATAAGGAAACTCCAGAGGATGGAATAAGGGAATTCCACAGGATGGAATAAGGGAACTCCAGAGGATGGAATAAGGGAATTCCACAGGATGGAATAAGGGACTCCAGAGGATGGAATAAGGAAACTCCAGAGGATGGAACAAGGGAATTCCACAGGATGGAAAAAGGGACTCGAGAGGATGGAATGAGGGAACTCCATCAGATGGAATAAGGGAACTCCAGAGGATGGAATGAGGGAGCTCCAAAGGATGCAATGAGGGACTCCAGGGGATGGAATAAGGGACTCCAGAGCCGCTGCTGGCTCAGGCAGAGCCGTGTAATTCCTCTTTCATTCCCGTCAGGAACCGCCAAGCCTGCAATGAAATCCTTTCCCTGTAGGTGTCACCGCTGGATTGGGAATCGGAGCTTTTCCTTTCATTTTCCGCTCCGGCACGTGACTGCTCACGTGTCACTCCTGCTCGGAGCTCAATCTTTAGGATCAACGGAGCAATCGGGATGAACTTGGCTTTACTGGTTTAGTGCTTCCCCACCCGGGGTGAGAGGACGTAATTCCTTGGATACCACAGGTCCCACACTGAACTGCTATTCATGGAATCACAGGATGGTTCGGGCTGCAAATGACCTTAAAGCTCACGCCATGGGCAGGGACACCTTCCTCTATCCCAGGTTGTTCCAAGCCTCATCCAGCCTGGAACTGAATACTCCTCCGTGCCACACCGTGGGCCTTTCCCAACCCACCCTGTGCCTTTCCTAAAGCATTTAAGCTCAGCTTAAAGGCGCCCTTTGCAGGGAATCAAAGCAGGGGAACGTGCCCGGGACGCTCCGGGCTGTGCCCCGTGGGTGGGCTGGAGGAGGAGCAGCAGGGCTGGGGCAGCTCAGCACCTGTGTCTGCACTTCAAAGCTGCTCTGCAGGGCTCTCTGGGTGGTTCTGAAAACCCCAGAACACGTTCATCTGCCCCATCAGAGGGCCCACAGCGAGTTCGCTGCATGAAGGGCCAATTAAGTTGATTTTCCTCGCCCCCACACCCACACAAAGGTTTGAAGGCTTTGTAGCTGCTCCCCTTTCTTGCTCAGGGAGAAGCAGCGGTTCCAGGGCTTTAAACCTCTGGATGAGGTTTTCCGAGTGATTTAATTCCCGGGAGTGATTTCTTTCATGTCATTTGTGTTCATGAGTCCCTTAAACTCCTCTTGCCTTTGCCCAGAGAAGCTGTGGCTGCCCCTGGATCCCTGGGAGTGTCCAAGGCCAGGTTGGAGCAGCTGGGATAGTGGGAGGTGTTGGGGTTGGAACTGGATGATTTTCAAGGCCCCTTCCATCCCAAACCATTCCATGATCTCCCAGCTCTCCCAGCTCAGGGGTGTTTGTGCTTCAGCTCGAAGAACTGACTCTCAAACTATTATTCCCTCTGGTGACAAATCCAAAGGAACCGGGGCCTGTTTGCTCTCCTGTCTGCACAGAGAGGATTTTATCCCTGGCTCTGCCCAGTGCAGGAGTTCCTCCCCTGCAAGGAGCAGAAATTCCATGTATTTATATTTGTATCAGTGCCTCAGCAGTGCTGGGACACACGTAAAGACAACAAACACTATTTCAGTCCTTTTGATGCCCAGCAAAACCCAAAAGGCTTCGGAGAAGCCTTTCAAGGTCTCCCGGGCTTGGAGATCTGGAGATCCCAACAGGGATTTTAGGCAACCTCTGGCCCCTCCTCACTGTGCTGAGCAGCACCCAAGGGGCAAATCTTGTTGCCCAGAGAAGCTGCGGCTGCCCCTGGATCCCTGGAAGTGTCCAAGGCCGGGTTGGAGCAGCCTGGGACAGTGGAAGGTGTCCCTGCCCGTGGCAGGGGGTGGCACTGGATGGGATTTAAGACCCCTTCCAACCCAGACTGTTGTATTTTATTCTGAGCTGGCTGGGAAATATCCCCCAGAGCACTACAGTTAATTAATTAGTGACCCATCCTCCAGGTCCCTCACAAGTGACGCTGCTGATCAGTCCGTGGGACCTTGCTCTTCCTACAGGGATCTTGGCAGCAGCTGATTTACGGCTCCCAGAGGGGTCAGCTCCAAACCCAGCAGTGCCAGATGGAAAGCGAGGCCAAGTGCTGACGTGGAGCCCAATTCCTCAGCACCTCCAAGGCTTCCTCTGGTGTCACCCCCCTTCCCTGAGCAGCTCTGGATCAGGAAAACGCGCCGGGAGTTTGAACTTGGGCTGTGCCAGCAGCTGGGAAGGTCTTGTCAGGAGTTCTTATCTCTAGATCGAGCTGCCTTTTCTCCCCCAGCTTTCCACATGTAACGTTTTGTGCAGCTGCTCGTTGTTTCCATCTCGAGCTTGATATTAATTTTGATTTGTCGGTGATTAGCTCTTTGCATCAAACCTGCCGCCGTGCTTTGCCCCTCCTGCCGCGGGGCTGTTGCAGGAGGACTCGGCCACATCAGGGGGCAGCTCCGAGGCGCTTCTGCAACCTAAATTACCCTTCTCTTGGTGGGAAGAATGGCCTCAGGATAATCTTTAGCAGAGACAGACTAATCTTCGTATTAACTCTCCAAGAACGTTGTCCCGAAGACGACTGAGCCGAGTGGGTTTTAATAATGGGTTTCCTGTGGCCGTGTCAGCAGACTTTCCCTCCTCTAAATCCAAGTGCTCTCCAGGAGAGCTGCTCTCCCCCCACCCCTCCCCGCGAGGTTTGTTTTGTGTGGGGGTGGTTGCTTTGGTTGTTGTAACAACTGGAATTTACTGTAAGGCTTTTATTAAAGCTTCGTGATTCCCCCCCAGATTAAAACCTGCAAACCGACTTCAGGTGTATTTATCCTTCTTGCACGGAGCGACAGGAGGGGCTCGTGGCTGAACTCTGCTCCCTTTCTCCTCCTGTCTCCCTTGGCCCCTGAGCTGCGTTTCCCTGCCAGGCTCCATAAAATTATCCCTGGAGGCAGCAGTTCCTTGTCTACTGCAGTAGCTGCCGTTTTCCTGGAGTTCTTACTCCTTCATCTGGATTGTGTTGTCTGAGTTTCAAGCTCTTGTTCTCTCTCCTTGTGGGCCTTTCTTTTCTCTGTCCTTTATGTGCCTCTCCAACCTCCTCCACGGCCAGATATCCAAACAACTCCAAGCCTCTCATCCCCACAAGAGGAATTTGGATTCCACGAGCAAACTGGGCCACATTAGGAGAACGGCAGGGATCTCAAACCGGAAAATGCCATCTAAGGACTCGAGAGAGATCATTTCGGAGCTGATATTCCGCCGTTGCTTTCCCACCAGCGGGAAGGAGCGGAGGAACATCAGCAGGAAGGACCACGAGGGATCCAAACGCACACAGATATGGGCAGGGAAGGCTGAGAAACCCTGATGTGGTTTGATGTTGGGGCTCTCTGACAGCAGCTTGAGGTCACACTCAAGTACCAAGCTCTTGGAACAGCTCCAGTTGGGCCCCTCCGCTGAACCTCCCACAAAGGACGAGGCTGGAAAGGGAATCGAGGGATCTGAAGCCTCCAAACTTCCTGGGCAAAGGAGGCAGTTCAAGGTTACACAGTGGGAAGAAAGGCAGCGAAAGCAACAGTTATCTTGGCTCAGCACTACTTAAAAGTGCCTGAAACGAATGTAATCACACAGTGCAAACGCCGCTGGAGCAAAGGAGCTCTCCTGGGGTGGTTCCCGGGCTGTGTCAACTGAGCACAGGTCACTTTGTTCCTGGCTCCGGGATATCAGCGCTACTTACACGTGTTTACTTTTTTCTTTTGCATTTAGCGAAGAAAGTAAAAGCATTAAACAATCCCTTTTGTAAGAGCAAAGTACACCTCCGAGCCCGTGTAAAGTGCAAATATTTAGCATATGAAGTCACTCACGCTGCTGCTTTACCACCCACCTCCTCAGGGCCGCTTCTCTTCCCATCTTGCCCTCGGTTGTAGAGACATTACATCCACAGCCCCGCCCTGCAGCCATTTCCTGCCCGGCTCTTTGCTCCTTAGGATCATTCCCCCTCCTCCCCGTCTCCTTTCCTCGTGTTTTCATCCCCCATTCCCACCCTGATCCCGCTGGTTTGCTCTGCCCGGGGCTGACCCTGCCCCCGTTTCTTTTCGCTGACGTGGGATAAGTGTTAATCCCCTTCAGCAGCAAAGCAACGCGCGGCAGCTTTTTATAGCCCAGCTGAAGGCACGGCGGTGAAATTCCCGAAGAACTTCAGAGCTTCCCTAAGAACGGGGGTCCCTGTGCTGTTCCCAACAATATTTGGGTGTTAAGCAGAACAAGGCTGACGTTTGTGAGGCTCCTTTTTCCTGCCCTGTCCCAGTCTGCCCCAGTTTTGGAGCCGTCTTAGTACCCCCCAGTAAACCTCTTCCAAGGCTTTGTCTGGTCTCATCCCTGCTCCCACGCGGACCTTGCATCCAGCTCTTGGCAGGAGTGCTGCGGCTCCCGGCGTGTGCCGTGCCCGGGAAAGCCTCTCCTCCCCCGAAGAGGGCAGGAAGGAGGGCTGTGAGCTCCCCACCCGCAGAACTGCCTGGAGCGGGAGGAAAAGCTCCGGGTGGGATTGTCCCGAGCCAGCCCGTGGCCTGCTTTGTTTTTGTAGTGAATCACCAGTGATTACAAGCACGTTGTTGTGCTGCCGCTGAGTCCCTGAGCTGGTGCCTCCTGCAAACCCACACGTGGCAGCTCCTCCAGACCCTTCACCTCCTCCCCTGTGAGAGCCCGGAGCTGCAGTCAGATTTGTTGTTTTGTAATAAAAATAAAAGGCTTTGCTATCCAAGCCGGTTGGTAAGAACTTTTTCCGTCCGTATGTTGCGTCTCAGGACATAAAGCTGGTGTTTCCTCCAGCCAAGCCTAACCTAACTCTTGCTCGGGCTCGTGTTTGCACGGGGATCTGTGAACTCCCTTGAGAAGCTGTGCTTCAGCTGCTCGGTTGGATCTCTTACACCACATTCAATGGCTGTTCCGAGCCCAGAAGGGGCACAACTTCGATCCAAAGCAGGAGCTGCGGGGGCAGTTTGGATGCAAAGAGCAAAGCAGGCAGCTGAAGTTTGTGGAGCTGCTGGAAAAAGTGGGAACTTTGTGTCTGTCGGCACTAAAATGTGTGTTTTTCCTGAGTGTTCCCGTGCGATAACTCTCAATATTTATTGGATCGAGCTTGGTTCTCACAAGGACTCCAAATAGTTGTCTGGGTTTGAAGCACAGTCGCCCTTGCCTGGCACGGCTCTCTCCCATGGAATTCCTCTGTCCAGACCACTCTCCCCAGGGAATGTTCCAAATAGGTCCCACGGGGGCTGCTGGGGGTGACACACCGAGTGGAAACTGCGGTGGTTAAAAACAGCTCAGTTCAGCTCAACTCGGGGCCTTTCGCCTGGAAATGTTGGAAAAGTCAGGAGTGATGGAGCCCTGATTTTTTGGGATTTAAAAAAGGCAGGTCAGGTTAACCTGAGGGGGTCTGTGGGTCATTAAAGCACCTAAAGGCCTTCACTTTGGGCCATAAAAACACTGTTTTAATGTACTTTATGTCCAGTCCAGTCTCTGTGAGACAGTGTTTTCCTGGAGGAATAGCGGTTGTTTCCCTTCTCTCTCCTCCTTGGATCCAGTCCAGGTTCCTAAATGTTTATTTGTGACATTTTCTGTGCCACATTAAATGTAACATCTTTGCAGTGAGAAATATGGGGGTTTGTGCTAATGGTGGTTTTTCTGGGACTCCTTTCTGCCCTTAGGATCAAAATCTTTCTCTTTCCTGCTTGGATAAAATCCAGATATGTTTATCTGTGGCACATTCTGTGCTTGTTCAGATCACCTGGGCACATGGAGTGTAACATTTCTGTATTGAGAAATCTTGTTTTTTGTACTGGTTGTGTTTTTTCTGGGACTCGTTTCTGCCCTTGGGACCAAAATCTTTCTCTCTCCTCCTTGGATCCAGTCCAGGTTCCTAAATGTTTATTTGTGACATTTTCTGTGCCACATTAAATGTAACATCTCTGCTTTGAGAAATATGGGGGGTTGTACTGGTGGTGCTTTTTCTGGGACTCCTTTCTGCCCTTGGGACCAAAATCTTTCTATCTCCTCCTTGGATAAAATCCGGATATGTTTATTTGTGTTATTTTCTGTGCTTAGTGCAGATCAGCCGGGCACATGGAGTGGAACATCTCTGCGTTGAGAAATCTGGGGGTTTTGTGCTTGTGCTTTCTGGGACACATTTCCGAGCTCGGGACAAAAATCACTGCAGAGCTTGTGAACTATTTAAAGCAATTTTAGTCAGCTTTTATTCTGAAGTACCTGCTCTCTCAATGCACAGCTTGCATGACGTGATCAAATGAGTCAAAAATGTATCTATGACCGTGGTGTCTGAGCTGGGAGGAGGAATTCCAGGAGCTGGTATCCTCGTGGCAGATTGATTTCACCCGACTTTGGGCACCTAAAAGCCCCGTTGCTTAAATGTGAGCCGTTCCTTTTTAGCCCCTGGAGAAGGAGAGGCGCCTCTAGGGCAGAGCCAAGCCGGCTCAGAATTCCCGGCTGGAGGTGTCAGGAGTGACAGGGATGCCTGGGGGTGACACATGAGCCCTGAGAGGAGCCCAGCCTGGCAGGAAAGAGGGAGCCAAGCTTTGGCTGGTGGCGTGCTGTGGTTTTATTTATTTCTACTGCTGCTTTTGAGTGCTCAGGACGATCCCCCGAGCTCATCAATCCCGCTGAGTGACAAGGGCCCGGTGCTCCAGCCTGCAGGGGACCCTCGGCTCTGCCCCGGGAGCGCAGGCCTCTGCCAGGGATGATCCTGCAGCAGCAGAACCTTCGGTCAGCAGCTGCTCTGCTGCTTCCTGCAGCTCTCCTCCCCCTCCTCCTGGGTGTTTGCATCCCGTCCCTGGAAAAGGGAGCACAGATAGCTCACGGAGTGGGCAGAACCAGCCCTTAATCACGGATGGGCTGTCGGGCCTCCTGTCAGCAGCTTTTGCTTTTCTCTTCCTCAAGAAGCAGGTTTTGCTCTTTCCAGGGATGGGTTATTCCCTCCCCAATCCTCCCTTCCGTGCTTGCAGGCAGCAATTCCTGCCTGGAGAAGGCAGCTCCCTGCCCTTGCCCGTGTGGGGAGGAGAATCTGCCCCTGTATTCCATGGATGGAGGACAGGGAAGAGCTGGGTGATGCTCTGGGGCATCACTGGCATGAAGAGGTGCAGTGACAGGACAAGGAATACGGGGGACAAACTGAAAGAGGGGAAAGTTAGGTTGGATTTTGGGAAGAAATTCTTCCCTGTGCGGATGGTGAGGCCCTGGAATGGTTTCCCCAGGGAGGTTGTAGATGCCACATCCCTGGAAGAGTCCAAGGCCAGCTTGGAGCAACGTGGGATAGTGGGAGAGACTGGGGGCGGAACTGGATGATCTTTAAAGTCCCTTCCAACCCTGAATTCCAAGATTTTGTGCTGCTGAGGCTGAGGGACACCAGCTGCCTCCCGTGCCTTAGAAGGGGGATTGTACTTCTGGACCACCACAGCTCCTGTCCAGTGGTGCTTGGCCACGGCCTGGACTGCTCCAAGCATCCAGGGCTCCTGTGGTTCCTCCTCCAGGTTCCCTGGGATGGTTCTGGTGCAGGTGGCAGCTGAGGATGGTCCGTGCAGCTGCACAGTTATCCCGGCGGAGCAGCTCCAAGCCTTCCCTCGCCAGCCTCGTGTTTGCTCCCTGTGAGCTTGGCCAACTCAATGTTTGCAGAGTTACATCATGAATTAACTCCCTGGAAAGGCAAATAACCCTCGCAGGGGACTCTTGGCACCTGTCCCGTGTCAGTGCTGCATCCCTGCACCAGGAGCACAAACGCTTGGAAAGGGGCTGGCCTGGGGAAAAGGGGAGCCTGGAACGTGTCCTGCTGGAATGGTCTTGTCCCACTGAAGGGATCTTGTCCCAGTGAAAGGATCTTGTTCCACTGGAAGGATCCTGTCCCACTGAAGGGATCTTGTCCCACTGAAGGGATCTTGTCCCTCTGAAAGGATCTTGTCCCTCTGAAAGGATCTTGTCCTACTGAAAGGATCTTGTCCCTCTGAAAGGATCTTGTCCCTCTGAAAGGATCTTGTCCCACTGAAAGGATCGTGTCCCACTGAAGGGATCTTGTCCTACTGAAAGGATCTTGTCCTACTGAAAGGATCTTGTCCCACTGAAAGGACCTTGCCCCACTGAAGGNCTTGTCCCACTGAAGGAATCTTGTCCCTCGGAAGGAATCTTGTCCCACTGGAAGGATCTTGTCCCACTGAAAGAACCTTGCCCCACTGAAGGGATCTTGTTTTACTGAAAGGATCTTGTCCCTCTGAAAGGATCTTGTCCCACTGAGGGGATCTTCCCTTTCTCCTGCAGAAAGCCCTGCCAGCCTCAGCAACAGCGTCAGGGAGCTTGGGATTGCCCAGCTTTGCCCTGGAGCTGGGGAGGGCGGCGTGGAGGCAACTGGAAGGAAGGTGTTTGGGGCTGGAGGGAAGCGTGTGGTGGGCAGACATCCCGCAGCCCTGCCCCGGCAGTGGATATAGTGGATCTTGCTGCCTTGGCAGGCGCAGAGGCCGGTAATGTGCAGCTCCCCCGGGTCAGGAGGGGGAGTATTCCCGGATATCAGGGCATGGATAATCTCCTTGGCGCTTATCTGCTGGTGCTCAGTGCTGCTGATTGCAGCTCCGCACAAAGGGCTCTGATAGTCCCGGCCCTGCGAGGAGCGAAAACCCTTCTGGAATGGAAGAGCACTCCTGAAACCACTTAAACGCGGGCTGAGGGTTCCCTCTCCAACTGAAACCTTCCCAGAGCGTCTGCAGGCGCTTCCTTGGACAGGCAGAGCTTGTTCCAACAGAAAACAAAGTAATGGCTCTTCCAGAGATCCTGAAAAGCACAAGGAGTTCCCACCCCCATCCCTGGGCTGGAGGATTTAACCCCATGGGTTTTCCTGCCTCTTGGAGGGCTGGGACCGCTGGAATTCCTGGTCGCAGTTTTTGCAGCTTTCCAAACCACATTTCCAGGGAGCAACCCCCACCGTTCCTTTGCTCCCCGGATAATTTGGGCTGCGAGGATCCCGCTTCCTTTGGGGAGCTCCCACTCCCGGCTGGGTTCAGCAGCGCCTTGAAGGGCTGAGTTCTTGTGTCCTGCTCCGAGATTTTTCCTTCCCAAAAAGGGCTTTTTTTCCCCTGGAGCTTTTCAAGATAAGGCACCGGTGACAAGCCCAGCCCTAAGTGCCCTCAGCCCGCGTTTGTTTGCACAGCTCCCGGGAGGCCTCTGGATATTGTTGGAGCTGGAAATATTAACTGGAAAAATCCAGAGGTGGTTTGGGGTTTTTTCCCCCCCCTGCTGTAGAAAAGCTTTAAATTCAAGAAGCTCTTTGTGGAGCTTTTCCCTTCCCGTCATTCCGAACGGGAACTCACCTGTTTGGGGGGGGAAATAAACTCCCTTTTAATCTGTTCCTGGCGGTGTTTCACTGCTGCCAGCAGTTCTCGTCTTTCGGAACAGCTTGCTCTGAAAACACGCTCCAAAACTACAAATAAATAAAAATAAAAATAGAGGGAGGTTGGGAGTCCGAGGGGAAGGGAACGCAGAACTGCTGCCCAGCCCGAAGAATGTTATTTTGGAGCTTTGAAAAAAGCGAAGGGAGCTGCCAGCTCGAAGCAGTGCTGCAGCTTCCCGGCTAAGTCAGCAAAAACAGGTCACCAGACAGACAAAAAATAGCGTTCAGACTGTGGATGGTGCTGATTAGGCAGTGTGGATTTACAGTAAAAAAGGAGGAAAACGGTTCAAAGGACATTAAGTGAGAATTTGCTCCTGGTGAGTGAAGCTCCTCTGGTTTGACTAAGGGGAAGCTGCTCCAACACCCCCCTTTTTGGGTGTCTGTGCGTTCTTGTTGACACCAAAATCTTATTTATCTCGGGTTTTTTCCCCCCTCCCATAAAAAAAAAAAACAAACAGCAAAAGTCAAAAGACACCAAAAAAATAAAAGTGTGTCTGGTGAAGATGAGCAACAGAAAGAGGCCTAAGAAGTATTTGACAGAGAAACATTTGCTTTTTGATGAACTGCTGTGAGATTATGTGTGGGTTTGGGTTTTTTTTTCCACTGCTGTTTATCCCTCCCTTGTGAACTTCCCGACTGCGCCCAGAACTGAGGGCAATAATGACCCTTCCTCCATCCATCCATAGGATCCCGGGCTGTTTATCCAAGGAAGGCGGGGAACAATGAGTGTTCCCTGCGCTTGCTTTCAACCTGAAACAATCGCCCACACGCCTTTCTCAACCCTTTATCTCCTAAATTACCCGAACTTCCTCCATTAAGATTATTGGGGCCACATCTCTTCCCCTGCTATGTGGCCCGACAGGTTTTGTGTCCAGCACTTCCCCTCTCCCTCCCTTCGGGAGCTGCTTTTCCAAGTGTTTCCAGTCCCTCTTTTAACCTTCCAGATATTCCCCGGTTAATCTCGCCGTGGCAATCTCTATTTTAACAGGCTCTGGAAAGGTTTACTCTTGGGAAGAAGCCTGGAACATTCATTTCTCCGAGCAGACGGAGGGGACCAAAACAGGAATGTTTGTTCTCTCTCTGCAGCCTCGGAGCTGCCCTTCCCAGCTCTGGATTTGGAGGGATTTTGCTTTGCCAACAGCGTTTTACCAACCCCCCTGAGGATTATTTTTGTGCCTCCACGTAACCCTGAGGTCTTTAATCACCTGGAAATATGAATCAGCCGAGTCTAATTAGCACTCGGTGCCCGTCCTGAGCGCGGTGAGATAAGGAGAGAGGCTGGATCTGCTCATCCTGTCTCCAGCAAGGAGATTATGCTGGAGACAGACTGTCAGGAAGGACCTTTTTCAAGGAAGTGACCCAACTTCAGCCTCTTTGTTTGGGTGACCCAGCAGGGATGTCTCTGGAAGGGCTGGATCCTGGAGCAGCTTTGCAGTAAACAGGGCAATCAATTAATATATCCGAGCGCTGGCACCAGCGGGACGCTTTATTTGGCTCTCTCCAGGTACTAGATCAGTATTCCCAGGCTCCCTACAATCCATCATCCCGTGTTTTGGGCGGTGGTCAGCCCTGCAGGGCCTCAGCACACGGCTCTGCTTCTCCTCACGGCGAGCGGGGCAGGGAAAACTTCCAGGATTGCTCAGCCCTGACCTCTCAGTCACCTGTGCCGGCCCGTGCCGGGCTGCCCATCCCAGCAGGCCTGACTCATCCCAGAGCATGGAATACCCGTGGGAGTCAGGGAGGTCATTGACTGGGCTCTTGGAAAAGGAAAACAGTCCAGGAATTGTGCAGGGAAGTCACCGAAACGGAGCCTCGTGGAGGTGACTGCAGAGGGGACCCTGGGATGAGGTGGGACAAAGCTTTGAGGTGGCACAGGCTGCTTTTCCCTAAAGGGCTTTTTTCCCCTTTGCACAAGGATCTGCTTCCCTCCTCGTCTCTCCGTTCCCATTCCTGGTGTTCCTGGCGGATCTCAGCTCCCCGTATTTGCCCTTGAAAAGGGAGGAGGATCAACTCTGGAGGTTGTGGGATGTGGGAAGGAGCAGTTTCTGATTTCTGCTTTGCCCTCTTCTCTCGTTTGACTCCTTTACTGGAGCACTGAAGAGGAAATCATGGAATCATGGAACAGAAGGGACCTTAAATCTCATCCAGTGCCACCCCCTGCCATGGGCAGGGACACTTTCCACTATCCCAGGCTGCTCCAGCCTGGCCTTGGACACTTCCAGGGATCCAGGGGCAGCCACAGCTTCTCTGGGAAATCCATCCCAGCCCCTCCCCCCCCTCCCAGCCAGCAATTCCTTCCCAATCTCCCATCTCTCCCTGCCCTCTGGCACTGGGAAGCCATTCCCTGTGTCCTGTCCCTCCAGGCCTTGTCCCCAGTCCCTCTCCAGCTCTCCTGGAGCCCCTTTAGGCCCTGCAAGGGGCTCGAAGGTCTCCCTGGAGTTTAGTTTTTTACTTAAATCCTTTGGAACAGCATCCCACAGGAATTGTCTGCTGAGAAACAAAAACCCAGCCTGGAGCCATCCCTCCCTCCAACTCCATGGAATCACAGGATCCTGGAGTGCTTTGGGTTGGAAGGGAACTTAAGGATCATCCAATGCCACCCCCCTGCCATGGGCAGGGACACCTCCCACTATCCCAGGTTGCTCCAGCCTGGCCTTGGACACTCCCAGGGATCCAGGGGCAGCCACAGCTTCTCTGGGAAATCCATTCCAGCCCCTCCCCACCCTCCCAGCCAGCAATCCCCTCCCAATATCCCACCTATCCCTGCCCTCTGGCACTGGGAAGCCATTCCCCCCTCAAGTGCCCGAGTTTCGGTGGTGGAGTGTGAGCTGCAGGAATTCTTCTCCAATCCTGTGGGCAGCTGGACAAACGGAGCTGCCTGAGTTTCGAACCTTTATCCCACCCCCCATCCCTACAACTCCCTTCCACCTGAGCTTTCCAAGTGAATTCCTCTCCTCCCCCAGCCTTTTCTCCTTCCCACGAAGGACCAGTGGCTGGATAACCTGGATACTGATGGCTGGGAGTTTTCCCGGACTCTTTTCCAGCCTCCTGCGGCTTCCAGGCCCCGCTGTGGCTGCTGCTGGTGCCGGGAATGCGGATTCCTGGAAACCATAAACCTGGGAGTCGGAGGCTCCGCTCCGGTGGCTCCGTTTGCAAACAGCTCCTTCCCTCGTTGCTTTTCCTCCGGGAAGGTTCTGTCAAACTCCAAAATTTCGGGATTAACCAACGAGGATTTTTCCTCCTCGTGAGGAAAAAAAAAACCTGGCTCTGTTTGAAATTCCAGAGAAATCCGGTGCCCGTTCCCAGGTTTTCTTCCCGAGCATTTTTTTCTCTAAATCCCGCAGAATGTTCCTTTCCAAGAGGTTTCAATGGAATGCAACTCTTGGAAGTGGCACTTCCCTTTCTGGAGCAGCGTCAGAAATGCGAGGGATAAAAGGTTTTGGCTGATCCCAAAATCCCTGAGGAGCAGCTTCCTCTGGGTTTGAAGGGGTTGGGATTTGTGCTCCTGGGACTTGGAACAGGCTTATTTTGTATTTTTATATTACATTCTATATTTTATTTATATTATATTTTATTTATATTTATGCTTAATATTTATATTTAATATTAATATTTATATTATACTTTATATATTGTACTTATAATTTTATTATAATTCATTATGAAATTTATCTAAAATATATATGACATATTATTTATAATATTATATATTCTAATATATATTAGAATGCATATTATACATTATTTAGTATTATGTATTATATATTATCTAATATTATATATTGGAATATTATATATGCTATAGTATATATCATAATCTTATAATATATCATTTAGGATATATTTATAATTTATAATTTATAACTTAATTTTTACTTTATAATTTTTGATTTATAATTTAATTTTAATTTATAATTCAATTTTTAATTTGTATTTCTAATCTGTTTTTAATATATATTTTCGTGACGTATTTTCATGACATATATAATTTGTAATATGTATTTCTGATGTATAATAGATATAATTTTATATATAATGCAACATATATATGATATGTTATACACTTATATCTATTTTTACGTGTCTTTTTATATTTGCCTGTTTTAGGTGTGAATTTTAGCCACCACTATATACAGATATTTAAATCTATGTCGTATAAATGTAACGTAAATGGTGTATTTTCTATTCCAACCGCTTTGAAGCCCAGGACGACATTCCTGCTTCCCGAATTCCCACAGCAAATGCTGCTTGCTCGGCATTTTCCCTGCTCCCGTGGCGGCTCGTCCTGAACCCTTGGAGCAGGTGGAATATTCCCTAAGCAGATCCTGATGGGATTTCAGGAGCTGCAGGTGCCACCTCCAAATACACCATTTCCTGCTCCCGGATGAGTTTTGGGTCATCCCGAACCCGCAAAGGGATGAGGCAGGACCAGCCCTTGGTTAAACTCCTTCTCAGCTTGAACTTTGAAGCAAAATCTGTGTGTAACCAGGGAAATGCAAAGCAAAAGTCACCATAAAAAAGGCATTTCTGGAGGGAAAATGTGGATAAACCCAACTGGGTTCCCCTCGCCTGCCACAGTGTCAGAGGTTTAGCCCTTGCTTTCTGCACGGTTTTAATCAACCCATAAATTTTGCTAATAAGTAAGAAGAGTTTGCATAGACAAAACAGATCTGCTTGAAATGGGGATTAATATTAAAATTTATTACTACACGATAAGAACTAAGGAAATACTTCTATACGCAACTCTAACTCATCCTGGCCAGGCTTCACGAACGCAGATTTGAGAAGGACTCTACCCACGCTTGCCACAAGCACATTGGTGGCTAAAAAGGCCAATGTGAGATGGACAAGTCCGGTTGCAAAAGGCACAATTCAAAGTCTCCTTGGGTGGTACTGGCAAGACTCGGTTCTTTCTGCTCTGTCTTTTCCCC
This sequence comes from Oxyruncus cristatus, assembly GCA_013399855.1. Lineage (NCBI taxonomy): Eukaryota > Metazoa > Chordata > Aves > Passeriformes > Cotingidae > Oxyruncus > Oxyruncus cristatus. The sequence goes on from VXAY01003359.1 coordinate 16,513, forward strand.
TCAGAAATGATTCTCTGTGTGTTCTCCACAGAAGCAGCAGCAGTTCAGGAAGGATATTGAGGTGCTGGAGCAGGTCCAGAGAAGGGCAACCAGGCTGGGGAAGGGACTGGAGCACAAGTGCTGGGAGGAGAGGCTGAGGGAGCTGGGGG
>VXAY01003362.1:0-13613 GCA_013399855.1 Oxyruncus cristatus
AGCAAGTGTGGGTAGAGTCCTCCTCTAATGTTCGTTCACGAAGCCTGGCCATGGTGATGATGAGATGTGGCTCTTAAGGGCATGATTTACTGGTGGACTTGGCAGTGTTGAGTTTACATTTGAACTTGATGATCTTAAAATTCTTTTCCAATCTAAAAAATTATGTGATTGTGTCTGACTTGCACTGTACTTCTCATTTGGAAAACTGTTGATTGTATTCCAGATCAAACAAACAAACAAAAACTTTGCAAAGGATGGTGGATTTTTTACAAAGTTCTTCACAAGAAAAAACATGGTAAATACAGCTTAAGATATCACTAAGCATTAGTGTACTATAAAAAATAAAGTTAGAACAGACATTTAAAAGCATGACTTCAAAGTGCAGTGTTTTCTCTGTATGGTACAATGAATGATGTAGGAAGGCAGTTTTGCCTCTTTAAAAAAAAAGAAATAAGATTTATTCTCTCTCTATGGCAACAGTTTTGTCTTGTTTTTTTCCTTTTTACCTAACAGCTGTGAGGTCAACAAACATTCCCCAGAGAAAAGTATTTTCTTTATTTCTAATTGCTGCACTTGCTCACTAGTTGCCTTCACTTAGGAGAGAGCAGCAGCTGAGCAGTCAGCAGTCCGTGAACCCTTGCATCTTTCCCATTGCGTGCTGGGATACCCAAGGGCAGGAAAGCAACCCTCTCCAATGGCTGATTAATGCACTCAGCTTGAAAGGGACACGGGTGTTTTCATTGGCCTCTGGTATCAGTTTGCCAGAAACAGGGGTGGGAGAAGTAGAGCAGAGCAAAACACGAGGAAAGGGGGAGAGAGGGAGGCGGAACACACTGTGCTACTGCTCAGTGGCACAAGAAATGCAACTGTGTTATGTTTGTTTACTAACAAAGATGTCAAATGCTTCTGCGATGCTTGGAAATTTTCATATTCTGCTCAGGATCTGACTGCACTTTGTCTTATGACTGAGGAGCTTGCTGAGGGCTTAAGGTGCAGGTTTTCCTTTTTCGTTTTTTTTATCGTTAATTTTGCTGACATATGCCTAGGACCAGAAGTACACTCACAAAATTGTTGTTAATAAAGGCATAATATTTTTCAAAGTAGCCCAAGAGGCTTCTCCTGAGAACTACACACAACCTTTGCATATTTTTGATGGCAGCACAGAAACCAAGCCCACACAAGGCAGGCAGTGATGGTGGTAACATCAGCCTTCCACCCCGCTGCAAGAAGTGAACTGGAAGTGAAGTTGTTCAATCTTTCTGCTGAGACGCACATTTGGGGCAGAGTTTTAAAGCTATTAGGTGATGGGGGGGAGGGGGAGTGGAGAACAACAGTATTAGGATAATCAACTCCCTTTGAAAACCTCCACCCAAATCTTTCTTCAGTTTCATATGTCCTTTCTTATCTTTTTTTTTTTCATCCAGGTAGTACTTACCACAAAGAAACTCTGAATGGAAAAGGCGGTGTTACTTTGGAGTCACTACTGCAAATAACCTGACAGCTATTTCCTATACTCCTCTCACTATTTAGTGTTTCCATCATAGTAAAATGTAAAAACCCACAGAGATTTCCACAGCTCCTGTGTTAATTTCCTACATCCCCATGGATGTTTGGTCTTTAATTCAAATGCTGCACATGCTTATGCAGCATTGCTATGTGGGCTACTGATCTTTAGCTGCTACCACTAGAATAAATATGAAATATACTTTCACATTTTCTATTCAATTGGGAATTCTCTGTTACGCAAATTATGCTTAAAAAAAAAAAAGATATTAACTAGTGAGAGCTATGACACCAACAAAGTTTTGCTGGTTCATTAGTAATTATAGATAGTGGAAATAAATGCAGTATGGAGGAACTGACACCACTGAAGCTGTAGTAAACTAAGCATAAATATCATAGTAACTTCTGAGTCTTATTTTCATTAATCGCTATTTGACTTACTGATAACTCAGTAGATCACTTTGATCCTATAGTACACTTAGATGGTTTCACCAGTCATCATCCTCATCACTGGGGAGTCAAAGAACGTTATTCACTAGGAGACCATTTACCAAATAAAAATGTCCCCACTACACATTTCACAAAGAAAATACAACACATTAAATTTTCAGGATTCAGAAATTAAGTAAGAAGGATTTTCCTGATTCCTGCATTTTTACTAATTCTTTGAAGAGAAACACATAACAAGACAAAATAACATAATCAGAAAACCAACAGTTTTCATCCTACCAGCCCTTTTTAAAGGCCAACTTTTTCTGCTTTTTGCTCCTACTTCAGACCCTTTTGTTCTTCATAATTTTTTCCGGTTTTATTTTTTGAGCTCATGGAAGAAACACTATGCCTCTCCCCTGTGACCAGGGTCAGTTGTGCATCAAAAGAGCATCCAGGAGGGATATGCCCTGACCACCACAGGCCTGAACAAGAGCCTTAATTCTTCTCCATCCTCGGATCATATTGTAATGTTCTTTTGACTGATTTGTGCCATCGTGTGGCCAAAGGCTGCAACAAACCATACTTGGCTCTGTTCTGCAATTTTAAAAGAGATGAAAGTGAGACAGGAAGAGCACTGACTGCAGAAATGTATTCATCCAGAGCTGTCTCTCCAGCAGGAGCTCAGAATTCCTCAAGTGACATCGCTCTGCCTATTCCTGCATGGCTGCTAGCAAGCTGAATTAATGGTTATAATCTTTGTACCTCTGTTAAGTGTGTTGCTGCCACAAAAATAAAGCCCTAATGTGTCTTCAGAAAGTTGTGCATTTCTAATAGGTGCCTTTATATCCTGGAGAATCAGGGAAGGGCTCAATCCTGCTCTGCTGCTGCTGAGAAGGTGCTGACTGGTTCCCCCGCCAAATGAATCAAGCTGATGAGCTGTCTGGAGCAAACTGCCGAGGGCCCAGCACTCAGGGGTCACCTTTACACATAGCAGCACAAGAAAATTACAATTTCAAAAACATTTAGACACTTAGACTAAAATAGCAAATCCGGTCATTTTCATGAACATCACTTAACACAATTTCACGGCCTCGGGGCCTTTGCTGAGTGGCATTTTCTGCTCCTTCCTCTGGACGAGGCTGAGGGGAGTGATTAAAGCTGGGAGGGCTGATGCTACAGACACAGGGGGTTGGGCTGCATGGTGCTTATAGTCACAGCACTGGGTGTTACCACAAACTGACAGGCACAGGACAGTCCTTGTGTGCTCACCAGGTCAAGCTGCCCGACCTCAAACTATGCCACAGTTCAGGCCAATTGCAGAGTCACCTCTCCTCAATTCAAGTTTATAAGTGTTGGAGGCTGAAAGTAAGGCTTGTAGGAGATAATAGAAAGAACTACAGACTGCCTGTACAAAATGAAGGACCTTAAACATTAGAGGCAGACAAGACCGTAATTATTTTGAATGACATGTGTACCACATGCGACTAAATTTTACCCAGTTCCAGTGAAACAAGCCAGATAACTTTTGTACAGCTAAAGGGTGCTATCCAGAGAGGCATTCAGTCTTGATTTCAAAAAAACTCAGCAACTCAGAGGCCAAACATTTCTCTAAGGAGTTTGCACCAGTGACAACAATATGCACAGTTGTGGCTATATCTTGTGGCTACGTTTGGGTTTGTCTGGCATCAGCTTCCAGTGACTGACTTGCTGTGTCTTTTTATGCTAGTTTGAAGAGCCCATTACTACCCAGAAATTTTCCTTCTCAAAGGAACTTATATTGCCATCAAGTCATCCCACAGTCATCTTTTTGATATCCACACAGACTGAACTGGTTTTGCATTTCTTATTCATAAAAGTTCTCTCCAGTCTCTGGGTGATTTTGGAGACTGTTTTCTACAGTGGCTGTAGTTTTTAACATCGGATCATAAACCACATTTTTTCCAGAGCTAAGGAAAATGCTTCAACGGTGCCTTTGCCAATGGACTACACATAGATAAAAATGCTTTTTCCCCCCCTCTCCTATTCCTTAGTTCCTTATCAATAGCCCCAGATCTCAGCAGGCCTTTTTTGACACAACCTTGCACTGAAGGCTTGAGATTGTCTGATGCCAATGCCTCAGCCCTTTTTGACTTGTGAGGACACTGTTCCCTATTTCAAAGCTACCCCCACTGTTCACTCTTTCTAAATCATTAGTACTTTACACTTTGCTCAACTGAAATCCATGTTGTTTGAATGTGAATTCTGTGTGAGTAGAGCCTTAGTGATCTCAATCTGCAAAACTGTCATTTGCCCTCAACATTTAACATTTTGATGGCCTTTGTGTCACTTAAAAGTTTTATAAACCTTAAGGGTGCATTTACTCTGAGGTGCTGGGTGTGGATGTTGAAAACCATGGACTACACTGAGACGCACCAAAAGTGCCACTCAGGTAGTGGCTTCCCACTGCCAACTACTTCCACATCTAGCAAGTTCCCAATAAATTAAAGACACATTGACAAATCCAAAGACTGTTCCATCTTCAAGCAACAACAATATTACATCAAATTCCACATCCTTGTCTCACTCTGTTATATCTTCATGGATATCAATAAAGTCCTTAATCAAAAAGCCATAAATCTGACTGACATTTTCAAAAAGCTCACCTCTACTTGCATTTACTTTTATCTAAATCTGTCAATTCTGTATAAATCAACTCTGTGTCATTAGCCCAATCCTGGACCTGAGAGAGACATCATGATAACATAAATTTCCCTGTCCAGATCACCAAAGTTATCTTGAAATAGGAATTCTGCAATTTCCCCAGTAACCCAAAATCAAGAGATACCAAAAATACAGTTTCATATAACTGTTCCAGAATGGGCTTTTACCTGAAATGATCCTTTTTTATCGTAGAATTGAGAGATTGCCATGTGTAAGGGTTTGTTTATTTTTTTTTAATCACCCGTGTTGATTCACCATTTTCTATTACATTTTCCTTTCAAATTTCCATCTATTTCTCCTCAGCTTTAGGAAATCCACCCCTGAGGAAGGCCAGGGCAGATGTTGCCATTCAGACAGATCCTCTTTCCTTTTTGGGTTTGAGTAACATTTATGTATTTGCCATCTAACAGGCTAAAGATTAATATTTCTTACCCTGTCATCCTGAAGTACAAAAATGCATTTACTGGGTCCTGAGTGCAACACATATGAGATAGATAAAAATTAAATTCTAGTATTTCAGAAATTCTAACAAAAGTTCACTACTGGCTGCATGACACACTCACATCTCTGGATAATCAGCTGGATAATAACTGGAGAATAGAGACCACACCAACATAACAGAGAATTTGTCTCCCCAAGCCCATAATCCCTTATTTACACAAAAAAATAAAATTTTAACACAAACTGTTGACCAACAGAGATATGAGCTATAAAGAACTGGCCATCAGATATATGCTTGTCAAAAAAAACTGAGATTCAGTGAAAATTCATTCCAAATTTGAAGACTTATATCTTCCTGATGAAAATCTATGCAAACCACATAGCTGTTGAGGTGGTGCATGGCAAGGCAAACTGCTTCTGCTCAGAAAAACCAAGTTGTTTTGCAAAATATTGACTTGTTATCTTGAATTTCTTGTAAAAGCAATTTGTAATTTGATTCTGTTGTCAGAGAAAAGGTACACTATGATCCTTGGGATCAGTATTAATAAGCTGCTAAAATTTTGCAGAAAGAGCACATCTTACATTATCTTCAAGAAATGTACTTCAGCTACTTCAAGACAATAAAAATTACTTCTGCAGGTCAAATAAAAGAAAATTACAAATAAGTAACAGTCACTCTGTTATCATATGTGGAATTAAAAACCAACAGTAAAACCCATAATTGAGTACGAATTTCATGAACCAGATCATGTTTCAAGGAGCAGCTGAAAAACACACCTTTGAGTCACAAGCTCCTTAGACAAAATGAGTAAAATTACCTGACCTTTATCTTTAAACCATCTTATCGTTTTATCTGGATATCATTAACTTTAAAAAACTCACTCCCTTGCCCCCAAATTTAATAATTTAAACAGAACAATAAGAAGGGGGCAGAATTGAACTGATGCCATTGTTGTTCAAATCATCTTTGACAGAGAGAAGCCATCCCACAGCATCAGAGACACCCATCCCAGAGCCATCTGGGACATCAGCCATAAAACCAACACTGGATTTATCTACATGGAGAGGATAGAATAGCACCAGTTTAAGGAAAGAATCTTCCTTACCCATAGGGAGTTTGGAAGTAGCTCACTAACCAAGAAATATGCCTTGCCTATGATTATAAATACTATATATAATCGTATATATACTATGTTATGTATACCATGACTATAAATAACACATCAATTATGCAAAAAGTGCTACAAAATTCAAGGACTATAAATAATGTGTATTGCTTTTGTTTTATTCATAAAGGTGTTGCAACCTGAGCTTAAGAGATGCAAGCGTCCAACTTCCACACTGAAGACCAAAACTGAAAATACCTCCAAAAACCTCAGAGAATGAAACATGAATGCCAGGAATATTATATTATGTTTATTGCAGTATTGAGTCAGATCTGCCATTACCTATTTAACCAGGTAGTTCCCACTGCTCTTACCTTTTATACAAAGTCAGAGAAACCAATCTTTCCATCAGAAAAGTCTAACACAAGGAAGACTCATCCTGCATTTCATTTAATGAACTACCTGGAAACTTGTTCCAGACTGAATAAAAAAATCCTTTTGCATTTCTGTGAAGCTTCAGCTTAGCAGGTTACACAATACAAAAAAAATACAAAAGTCTCACAATATATCCAATTTTGAGGGTAATATTTGTCCATGAAGTATACTATATTTCTCATCTGTCACAGGCCATTTAGCCCAGACAGGATGATAATAATAGAAGGAAGATGTGGGAAAAAGGACTCTTAGAAATTATCATGTTGACAGTGAAGGGCATAATACATGTTGGTTTGTTTTATCTTTAACCATAAGATACTTGTCCAGACTTTGTGTTTTGTGAGGTTTAGGATATTTCAGTGCACCTTTCTTATGGATAAGGGAGATGGCACCACAGCCACTCCCACACTGTGTTCCCCTCTAGTTTATATCATATATTAAACTTAAAACTTACTAAACATATATTAAAATTAAAACTTAAAAGAAAGCACTGCACTGTAAATGAGAAGACTCTAAGAACAAAACTCTGTAGCAGTTTTATTTTCTATTTTTTTCCTGTAGCTGTTTTTTACCTTTTTGGGCAATCAGTAAAAGGCTTTCACATGTTTCAATGTCTTCCTTCAAACTTTACAAGGTCTTTACATTACAGTGTGCTGTTGTTACTGTCATAACTTATTTTGCTTTAGTAGATGTCACATTGTCCCTTGATGCCTTCTGTGAATGTGATCAATATATAAATACCTGAATCATAGAATCATTTAGGCTGGAAAATACCTTTAAGGTCTTAGAGTCCAACCTTTAACCCAACACTGACGAGTGCACCACTAACCTGAGTCCTTAAGTGCCACATCCTTTAAATAGTTCCAGGGATGGCAACTCAACCACTTCCCTGGGCAACCTGTTCCAATGTTTGATAACCCTTTTGGTGAAGAAATTTTTTGTAATATCCAATCTAAACCTCTCCTGGTGCAGCTTGAGGCCATTTCCTCTCATCCTGTTACTTGTTGTTTACACCACCCTGAAGGGAGGGTGCAAAGAAGATTGAGCCAGGCTCCTCTCAGTGGTGCCCAGTGACAAAACAGGAGGAAACGGACACAAACTGAAACTTGGGAGGTGCTGTCTGAACATCAGGAAACTTCCTAACTGTGAGGGTGACAAAGCACTGGCACAGATTGCCCAGAGAGGTTGTGGAATGTCCCACCTTGGAGACATTCAAGAGACATCTGGACATGGTCCTGGGCATACTGCTGTAAGTGGTATTGAACTAGATGACCTTCAGAGGTCCTTTCAAACCTGAACTATTCTGAGCAGATGTTTTCTTATTGCTGAAATACTTGGAATGCCATGGCAATTCTGCACAGAAGGTTTGAAAGCTGCTAACTTTGCTGGTGTAACCATCAGCAGGTCATGGATATTGAAGTTCTAGTTCATATAATAACACAAGGCTAGAGATTCAATGAGATAATAACAATTCAAATATATCCAGGAAGCACAACATTTGATCCATCTCACTGGACATGTCACTGTGATCTCCCATCTTGTTTAGGAGTTGTGTGCAGGAACAAATGTCAGGAAAAAAGGATTACCCTGATATCAGAACTGCCATATCAGACAGTCACTCCCAGAAAGCAGAAGAAATTCTGCAACAAACATAATTTTGCAATTCTATAAACCTGTTGGAAAATTTCTTCCTGAACACAGGCTATTGCAAATTGTCTTATGATCTGAAACAGGAGGGTTTCTGTTTTTTACAGTTCTACCTCACTGACAACTGTTGCCCTTTCTGTCAGTGATGAGGCCAGCACACAGTAAGTCAATTAGCAGAGTGCTTCCATCTGGTTGTTGTATTCAGCATGTGTTAGTACCAGGAAATACAGTATATACAAAGAGAGATGGTTGTGCATCTTCATCGGCTATGCACATGTTCCTTTGCTGATAGTCTAAGCAAAGAGAAGTAAAGCACTGGCTTATAATGTTTTAAAACCAGTAAGAATTTCCTTTTCTTAATCCTTCGTTGTGTACTACAATTTCCATGACTGGATCAACTCACATATTTATAAACACATATTTTATTACTTTTTCTCACTTAAAGATCAATAAGAACTGCTTCAGTTAAGAGTAAAGCTACTTCACCTGTTGCAAAATCACTGAGATGTTAGATTTAGTGAGCAAAATTGGCCAGCCTCACAGGCTACATCATACAGAATATTTTGAGGTAAGGGTAAAAGCTACCCTCTTAAATGAATCTCTTAAAGTCTTCCAGTAAGTCATATCTGACATCCCATTTGTAATCCTGAAATCCTGAGAAGAGAAGAAAAATAGGCCTCAAAGTTGAATGGAATTCTTCACATAGAACTCACTTAAAAAGTAATAAGTTAATAAAGTCATCAGGCTCATGGGCTGGGATTTTGCTCAGACCTCTTTAAGTAACTTCCTAGATAACAAAGAGAATTAATTTTCCTGATAAAATTAGACCAATTAATCAGACAATACAGGAAAGGATATATTTCCCTTCTATAAGGGGACAACCAGCTATGTTATGATAAAGAATTTATTAGCAAAAAGAGTTCTCCTTAGACTTCCTTGGGAAATGAAGGGCATGCCAATAGTAAAATATTTTAAAGCTCATTGTGGGCTTTTGGAGCCCTGGTGAAATGTGCACCATCTATCAAGATTATTAAGATGAAACTATTAACCCTCTGACAGTTTAATAACCATTCTTTATGTTATAATAACACAGGGTCCCTTTGGGATCAGAGTTCCAATTTTGGAGGCACTGCCCATCATTTGTCAAGGAAACTGAACCTCTGTGTTGAGCAAAACAGCGACAGGGCCAGCCTACCCTGCCTTTTCATTCCTAAATTATACCACTTGCAGCAGGTCCAGGTTTCTCTCTTCTTATAGGCCTTTTCCAGTAAACAGAACCTCTGGGTCTGCACATTTCTTGGGCGAGCAAAAGGAAAAAATTTGAAAAGAAGATTAATTAATTTTGTTCTCACAAGTCTGAGCACTACTGAGGCTCATGAGGCTTTAGGCCATTAGTAGAATTCACATGTCAGGGTTCCAGCCAAACCATAAATCCCAGCTGACCAGTATTAGTTCCCTTTTTTCGTCACTGTAACCAAGAGCAGTGTCCAAAACACAACCTCAGTGCAACAGCTGGCAAAGAACCTGCACAACCCGTCATACACACTTTGGGTAAAAAGCAGAAACCAGCAGTATTAACACTCATGTCATTCATAGCTACTGGTACACACATCTGTGTTCCTAATCCATCAGGTTTAACATTCGCACACTTGCTGGCACACACTGATATTCTGGAGTTTATAGGAAAACAAATTTTTAATTGTTTTTAATTTCCTAGGCAGTGCTGCAGCACAGCACTTAGCACAAAGGGCTACAAGTTCCAGGCACTGTGGATTCTACTGGAAGCAGTAACCCAGGGAGAAAGCTGACAGCCTTCTATTGCTTTTCTCATCATTTCCCAGCTGTCCACTTCCAATAATCTTACTTCCAGGGATTTACTCGTACATCACATACAAGGAATCCTCATCTTTTGAGGTGACTATGAACTCCCTAAAGGAAAAGGAGTGAGAGCTGTGTAGATGAGGACAAAAATCACAATACAACCTTGTCAAGTAAACTTTGAGCAAATGCCTGAGGAAGCAAGGGCTGATTCATACATATGGCAAAAGTGCAAACCCAGTCCCTCTTATGCACATACATATAATTCTGATCAAATAACTTTAGAGAATTAGAAAGAGATGGGAAATTGGAGAAAGGACAGGAACATGCAGTACCCCCAAGACCTTGCTATTATATAATGAAGAGAACCATTCCTCCAGAAAGTAAATATTCCTGACATAAAGGGAATGTTGCAGTTCACAGAAATCCCTCATACAATCATGTCTTTTATAGCGATTCCACCCCACAATATATTCTATATATTTTGCATTATCCTTGTGAATATTCAGGTTCATAATGTAACCAAGAATTCTGCTTCCCTAAGAAATGACTTGTAAAGAAGTCTATTGTAGAAGTATCTCTGTTAGCCATGTTAAAGTTTTAGCCAGATTGATTTCCAAGGTGTTTCTGTATCAAAGCCAAGTGTTTTGTTGTCAATGTGGTTTCTTTATCCATTTCACCCTCAGCTGCCACAGCCCAGCATTTGTAATAATGATACTCTAAAGAAACAGTGTTTTGGTTTTGGCTGGGATAGAGTTAATTTCTTCCTGGTAGCTGGTGCAGTTCTGTGTTTTTGATTTAGTATGAGAATAATGTTGATAACACACTGTTCTGATTGTTGACTCCCCATCCCAAGGGCGAGTGAGCAGTCAAGACTATGTAAGACTATGCTCCAGTGTTTAGATCGCAGCTTTGTTTTTCTCTTACCTCTTCAAATTTCATTTTCTGCATCTACTGTATAGGGGGCAGGTTAGTTGTCCATTCAGCATTCCATGAATGTCTGTTCTTGAAATATTTTCTGCCCCATTTTGCAAACCAGCTGTTCCTACACAGGCCAGTCTTCAGCTAGTGTAAGAAACTGCTGCCATGCACTGAAGGCTGTATAGTAATGGACAAAATAAGAATAACTCTGTATTTTTTAATATATAAGGAATCTCTAATCTCTAGTGTTTTCCCAACATTAATCACCACCAAGCTCTCAGAAAAGCCTGTGCCAGCAGTCAGCAAAAGAGGTGACAACAAAAAGTGAAAAGTCATACCCATGGACTGAATAATCCTGAACACAGCAAATGAGGGGGAAGTGGGGGAGAAATGGGGATGTCCACAGGGGGAAGTATGGATGAAGGAGAAAGGATGAAATTAGAAATATCCAAAAATCAGGGGCCTAAATAAAAAGAGGTGATTATTTTCACTGTCTGCTGGAGACTGCTAATCAACGTAGCCTTCAAGAGATACCTTTTTTTCTCATGTAAATTTTGCTGACTTGGTGTATGTTTAAATTCAGAAATTAAACTACCTTTCATAAATGTTTGTGCACACCAGAATTTCTAATGTGTGCTTTTGGCCCCATGCTTAATTTGATGTAGTTGTTGTTACTTTTTGAGAATTCAACTCTGACCTTATCTGTTCCTTCTCAATTTTCTGTTCTAACTTACACTTGGAAAAACTGCCTCTTGTTGCTGACTGAGAGCCCTACCAGATGTCTCTGGGGGACCTCAGTACCCTTCTGCAACTGCCAACTCTTCAAAAGTTTCTAATTTAAAATATCTCCCAAAATCTCATCAGTATTTTCTGTCAGCAGCCTAGGGAAAAAAAACCCATAATTTGCATAAGCTTTCTCATCTGCAAGTATACAAGTGCCTAATAACACTGAAGCTAATGTCATCTACCATCCTCACATTTCAGCAAGGTAAAACTGTGAGTCCAACTCCCAAAACTGAATACAGGTGAAGATTCCTCCCAGGCAAAAGGTGCAAGGACAGAAAGCTTTTGTACCTTATGTAGTGGCCACCAATACTGGCAAACAACCTGCACCTGAAAGACTGCGTATTAGGACTTTCATTCCCAGGCAAAAGGGCTGTTGTTCTCTTGGAGGAATCCTTGGCTGAAATTGCCAGACGACCTTCCAAATTTGAATGCCAACAAGGATTCCACCCAGATAAAAGGTATCAGGACAGAAAGCTCTTGCCACATGAAAAATGCCAAGAGGGGAACAACTGCAGATGCAGGGAACAACTGCAACTGTTGCTCTCCGGGTGTACCAGGGTTTTCCTCGGAATCCCAAAGCCTTTGCCCGTGCAGGGTTATGAGGCAAAGACAAGTCTCACTTAGTTTACTGGTGCTGCATTAATGCTTTTTGCTCCTTTTCTGTCCTGTTCTGCCCTCAGCTGGGGCTCAGCTCAGTTCAGTCCTCCGCAGCCGGTGGAGGGTGGTGGGTTGTGCTTCCTGCTGGGCACGAGAGTTGCCTTGGGAAGCTGCTCTGGAACCAGGGCTGTGCCGAGCCGGGGAGTTTGTACAGGTAAGAGCAGGGCCCGTCCTCCCCATGAAATAGGGTTTGGCTGTGGGAAGATGGAATAGAGCATGTGCCTGTTCAGCGTGACTTTGAGTGTGGGAGAAATGTCCAGGAAAAATTACTTTTTTTGCAGGGAGGCAGTTTGCAAGGACAGGGGGGTTGCCATGCTCTCTAGCAGAAATACTCACCTTTGGATGTACACAGGGTGAGGAAATCTTGGCCATGTGTGGGCTGGAGAAAAGGTGTGTGGGTGCCTGTGTGTGGGTGCCTGTGTGTATGCAGGAAGGGGGTCCTGGTGCCATTCGAGCTGCCACAGAGCCAAAAAGGGCACAGTTGTCTGAAAAAGGCAAAAGCTCTGTTGGCCTCTGACAGCTGCACCAAAGGAGATGCAAATTTTGCCCCTCTTGTTTGCAGACTGCACAAAGCTCCCAGGAAAGAAAGCTTTAGATTCCTCCCAAGCTTTTTGCTAAAGGTTTCCTGTTCTCTCAGCCGGCTGTCGAGTGGCACTGTGTTCCCGAGGCCACCCTTTCTCCTGTTGGGAGAGCACGAGGCAGATGGAAAGGATCCCCAGGCATCTGCAGGCACAAGGGGCTCGTACCACTGCGATTTTCCTACAGCCCTCGTAAGATGGACTTTCAGAGTACCGTTGGGAACGCACCAGCTCTCCTGCTGGAGCTGTTCTATGGAATATTTGAACACAAAGAGTAAACTAAAGTCAGGTCTGTTTTGGAGTGTGTTACACTTGTGCAAAGCTCCTTCCCTCTGTTTATTTTCTGTTCTGGAAAGACAATCTGGGCTTCCCGGGCACTTCCTATTAAATGATACCATGAAAATAATTTTGTACTGAAAGGGGAAAGAAGCTGTCTGTGGGAGGTCAGATGTCCATGATAAAAGCTTTCTGCTTTTTCAGTCAGTAAGCTCTTAAAATATCTTCCAGTGCGTAGGAATGCCTGGCTTCTAAAACTCACCAGTTGAATTTTAGAGGCTTCTCTNATTTTAGAGGCTTCTCTGAAGAGCTG
>VXAY01003375.1:0-172450 GCA_013399855.1 Oxyruncus cristatus
CAGGCATTCAACCTTACTATTGCCGATTTCAAGTTCTGAAGAGTCGAGAGACTCTCTTACATACAGAGCCACTCCTCCACCCCTCCTACCTTGCCTGTCCCTTCTGAAGAGCTTGTAGCCATCCATGGCAGCACTCCAGTCATGTGTGTCATCCCACCACGTGGGATGACCTGTTCCCCTTTGGAACAGAGTTCCTTGATGATGAACCATCAACTTCCAAGTCACTTTTTGGTGTGTTTTTGTTGTTGGGGTTTTTTTCCCTGCAGGGCTTTATACATTTTCATGTCAGTGGTTTTTGTTTTTTTTTTCCTCAAGTCCTTGAGCTTCTGACTCTCCTATCTGAGCAATCTTACCTTCGTCTACAATTTTACTTTTCTTATCTTGGACACATCTACTCTGTTTTTCACAGCTCATTCTCACAACTTAGCAATTTTCTCAGAAGTTTGAGTCAAGGTCACACAGCTGTGCTGTATCAGCTGGCCTTGGATCACAGACAGCTGAACCCCTGAGATTACTACCAGCAAAATGAAGACAAGAAGTTAATCCAGCTTACTTCTAATAAAAACCCAAATGATTTGGGTTGAAGCAGTTGAGCAACTGCTCCTTTCCTAGTCACGTAGCATCAAAGTTCTAGTCTGAGTAAGTCTAGGTAATTTGAACAAGGGTATTTTAATGAATTAGTCCTGAGAAGCAGAGATGTCAGAGGTAGTAGCTGTCTGATCCTTGTTCTAGTCTTTCTGTTGGAGATACTTGAAAAAGGATTCTCACCCAGCCTTGCTTGGAGCTACTGAGGGAGGTGCGTGTAGTGGCCCACAAAAGTGATCATGAGGATTCCAGTGTCATGGTTGTTTTCTCTGGGAACATCATCTCTTTAAAGAACTGAAATGGGAAATACCACTCTTTTTTACACTGGAGCTGTTTGGTAAGTCTGGGTTAAGATACAGATAGACCTGCAGCAATGTTTAGACACAGCCCCATCCTCAGATTCATTTACAGAATGTAGCTAATTACAATGACAGCTTTTGTGCTTGCTTTTCTTCCTGTAGCTTCTGTTTGCAGTATTCTGTGGCTAATAAAACTGTCAATTTTCTTTTACTTCAATAAAAGGTCATCCCCCCAACAACAACCCCGTGCCTCCTAACAGCTACTGCCTTTATTAATATTTAAAATGTACACAGTGATATTTCCAAAAGGTCAGACTTTTAAAAGACATAAAATGTCATCCCTAATTCTCCTCCCTCCCAGCCTTTTCCTCTGCCTCCTCTTCCCCATGCAAGTTTAAATGTTCCATTTTAGACACAGTATTTAGCATGGCTTGTGTTAAATCAGATAAACATCAAGTGTTTCCCTGTTGCAGTACTACAGAGAGGCAAAGGATAAATTTGTCACTGATTCACAGCCCAGCAACTTGTGTACATAGTTTCCAATTCTGGCTCTACCACAGATTCCCTTGAGTTAAATGAGTCATTTGTTCTGTCAGCTCCTGATTCAAGAACGCATTTAAGCCAGAGCCTACCTTCAGGCAGGTAGGGTCAAGAGGGTATCAAGGCTCCAGCTGTAAATAAGAGATTAAATTTTTTCCTCCCTAAGGCTTCTGTTCTTTCCATCTAACAGGCAGTTTACAAAATGGGGAAGGTAATACTTCCTTCTTCCTAACCTCAGCTCTCTCTAGGTGGCAAACTCTGTGTACAGGGTCAGTTTCTCCAAGTATATTTATCTAAACATCTCTTTCTGCTCTGCCTGAAAGAGAATTGAGAAGGGAAAGCATGAATTTCCTTTGTCTATTGGCCAGGTCAGAAAATGGACATTTTTGCCATAGGAAACATGATCATCAGGGCCCCAGAAAGTCATCTGATGCATCCTCTGCCCAGAGACACGATTAACAAGTCTCTTATTGCTGGCAGAAGCTTGGTCATTCTGCTATCCTGCTACATTTTTAATCACTCAAAGAGCAGAGATTACTTCCAGGCCTGTTTTGTGATAAGTCAAAGATTCTTCACTCATATTGCACGATACATAAGCAATACCCAGGCTTACGGGAGTCCTGGTGAATGAGGGATTACTGGGTTCTTTCTGAAGTCCTTTCACAGAAATCTGAGCTGCACCTGAATGATCCTAATGAGTTGGTGATCCCTGTCTTTTTCTCGAGATTCTGCTGTCACGCAGCCTTTCATTTTCTAGACTGTGACCGCTTATAACATCCATCTGAAAGCACTCAACGAACTTCATCAACTCCTCAAACTCAGCATCTTCAGAACAAGATGAAACGTTTAGGAGAGAGCTCTTGTTTGCCTCTAGGTTAGTCCCTCTGCTCTTTTCCACATGTTATGACAACATATGAAAATGGCCCTGACCAGTTACTTCACGTTTATCATTATTTCTCTTGCGTGTTCTTATCACATCCACTTTTTTTTTTTTGTCAGGAGTGGTTTTTATATAGCTGGTTATTTTGCCATAATACACTGTCCTGGATCAGGCAATATAAAAATAGAAGTGAAGGGCTGCTCTACAGCCATTAGTTTCCAATAATAAATTACCCAGTGAAGGTCTGTCAGGGTCTTTACATACTGGGGAAAGATGTCCAATGGACAGAGTTCAAGCACAGGGAGGAGTAGCTGCTGCTGTTCCTTAATGCCCATGACTGATTGACAGCAAATTGTTATTCAAGTCCTTCCTTCTTTCAAAGATTGTATTTGATTTTTTCATGACAATATAAGAAAAGTGCTTTCTGTGCTGAGAAGGATTAATGGCTGGTATCCATCAGTCTAATTTTCTGTGAGGAAATTTCAAATCCAGCAGAGAGTCAGAAATAAGATTTTGTCGGTCTGCAATTTGGTTTGGGTTTGTTTGTTTTAAAGGATTAAAGTGATTTAAAAAAAAAAAAGTGCATTTGTTATGATAGTGTATGATAGAAATATGATTTCCTGATGTGGTTTGTACCTAAATTTGAAGCCTGTAAAAATCCACAGGCAGTGTGGCCCGGGTAAACATATTGCATTCAAACTAGTGTGATAGTTACAAAGTTAGTTGTCCCTCTGTCCCACTAAGGTGAGGGTGGAATTGTGGAGTGCTGAATTCCATTGGGAGGGCAAAGACTGTTGGTGTTTCTTTCCAAAAAAAAAAAAAAAGGCAGAGGCTTGGGGTAAAGGACAGGTCACCCACCTTGGGTGTAATATCAGATAAGTACTCTTGGAGATCATGAATTAGGAGGCCTGGATCAATAACCTTTTCAGCTGAAAGAGATTCAGACTTACATTTCTTGGTTGCCAAGGTCAGGTCCCATTTCAGCTTAGACCCAGGTGGTCAGAGTTTCCTGCACATGTGGAGAAGGGGTAGGAGTAAACACAAAACCTGAGAGCAGCACAGTAAATGCTGCTGAAAAGAGGGAAAGGGCTGGCTGGAGCAGTTAAGTGCAAAAACGATCCGTGGATCCCTGTCCAGCATCATCTTTAGGCTACATCTGAGTACATCAGGCTTGGGGTGTAGGGAGAACAATCCCATTGAGTTGTAAACATTCATTTCTGTTTCAGTTTATTAGATGGCTTAGGCAGCTACCACCAACCTCTTCCTCCTCCAGTGTGCTGGCTTCTTAATCCATTTTTAGGTGTGGAAGTCTCACTGTGCTTGGTACAGGGTTATTAGAACCTAGCTTGAATTGTCTGTCCCTCATAAATCTGAGCCAAAAGATTCATGCAGTAGTTCTCCCAGTTCACCTCTGGGTGGATGTGGTAAAGTCTACTTTGGAAGCAAGATAGAAAATTATTGATCAGGATCTAGGATATTAGGAAGTGATGTTCAATGATTAGGAGCTCTGGAGCTTTGAAATTTTTTGTGCTGTTGTCTTTAATAATGTATTAACAGAATAATATGTAGGAAGAAATGCTTCATTACGTGGATTTTGGCCTAACAGTGCTCAGGACACACTGTTGAGGAACTGTTCTCCTTAGTATTCCTTTTGGATGTTATAAATACCAGTGCGAGAATTTCTGCATCTAAAATCTTCAGAAGAAGGAACCAGTGATGAATAGTGAGTAATGAGCACAGCTGGAACAGGACTGGTTGAAATCAGGAGCACTGAGATGTTTGATTGTGATTTTAGGAAGCATAATCTACTATTTGTGGGCTTAGCAATTTTAACTCCCTTGGGTTTTATAGCTCTACTGATTTATCTTTAACTACTTTGCTAGTAGTAGGGTTTAAAATATAGCTGTGGTGATATGTTCTTAATGAAAGCACAAATATCTGAGTGAACGTAGCTGGCATGTCCCAGGCAGCAGGAGTTTCTGTACAGCCCAGTGAAAGGTGGCAGTGAGTAGAACAAAGCAAATTAATGATATGCGACATTTTTGAGCAGAACTTCTTAAAGAGCCAAATGTAATTCCTATTCCACTAGTCTCTTTATTTTAGGAAAAGGAAGCATGTAAAAAAAATACAAAAATAGTGTCAAAAATAGCTTGTGACTTATTTTTTGTTTTCAAAATAATGTCTGAGGTAAGTAGTTTAGAGTTGTAATTAAGTGCCCCATTTAGAACTAATATTTATTTAAATCTAATTTAGCAATTTTGCTTATCACTGTAAGGGTTTTTCCTCTGTATTAGTTAAATCAGATCCCTTCTGCTCTTCTATGCACAGTAAGCTTAAAATATGTTTGGACAAATCAAATAATTCCTCATTACAATCTTTATCTGCCTGCTCATCAAACCCCAGACGTTGTCAGGTAATCTTATCAGATCGATACTGCAAAACTGTTCGGGATTAACAATTAACTGTGATTAATTGTGTAATCACTGCACCATGGCGGTGACAAACATATTCATGGCACTTCACAGCCTGAGCCAGACTTAGAACTCGGCTCTCCTTTGTCCCATCTAAATACCTTTTACCCTACGGTGGGGGGTGTTTAAGTTTAGCCTAATTGTCTTTCTGTTTACACCATCAGTTGTGCTAAACCTCGCCTAAGCCTTAGTTAATGACCCCTCTGGTGTGAGTTATCTCTGTGCACATGCACAATCCGGATCTTCTGTCTCCTTTCTTGGTCCCAGGAGGTCTTTAATTCATAATGTATGGGACAGAAGACTAATGAACAGTATCAGAAAAACAGGCAACTGCCTCCTTCTCAATTTGTGGAAGAGTAATATCTCTGTAGTCATCGTTTTCAGACTTGTTTATTTCCCCCCATACTGCTGTTTCTAAAGAAACATGCAGATTACCACAACAGAAATGCACCATCTTTCAATTAAATCTACTGAGCAATAACCAATGTTAAATTCTTATTTGCAGCAGTGAAGTTTAGTGAAAGCTAAGGCCACCTGTCTGAATAGGATACCTGAGACCACTTTACCTGTGGACAGATATGGTCCTGCCCTCACCATAGACCTCTATTCTGTATTTACTGCCTTGCTTGCAAAGCAAATTTATCTTGCAGCCACACTCATTGCTACGTAATCATAATTAACATGAGCAAACACAATTACTGCAGGGCTCCAACAAAGGAAGGGTATGCTCTTGCCCATTTTCCGTCTTTTAATTTTCCACTTAGCAATATTTTATTAAAGATAATCAGAACTCTTGTCAGCAGAAGCAGTTTTCTTATGTGAGCAGTGGAAGAGGGGGATCTAAGATAAGCAGGCCTGAATCAATGGAACTGAAAGGTTACTGAAAGCACAAGTGCTCCTGGTTTTGAAAGCTAAGTCAAAATTTATTTTAGCCAATCCATCTCACTTGGTGTCTCCTTTCTTTAGAGGTTAATATAGCGCTAGAAGGGAGTGTTGTTCATTGTCCTCTCTTCTTTTATTCTGCTCAGCCATGTTCCTTCTGAGAAACCACAAACGGAACAGCCAAGGGCAGATGTGGGGGAGAAAGATGGAATTGTGGTGCAGTGAGCAAGGGCTGAGGAAATGGGATTTTGGCAGGGAAAGACACAGAGCCAGGGAATGCTTTTGCAGGGTTTGTCCCCTCCCTGGCTTACGCAGAACTCCACTGTGTTATTGCTAAGTTGTAATGACCTGACTGAAGTCAATTTGAAGCTTCTCTGGAGAAAAATTCCCTCCATCGCTGCTCTAGTGATGCCTTCTGTGCTGTCAAGGCCATCTGAGGAAGGAGCTTGCCCCTGTTGGATAAGTGCTGTATCACAGGCTCCAGTAACACAGGACAGTTTACAAGGGGAAGACCATAGAGGACTTGAAAGACTGACCATCTAAACAGCACATACTTGTGCTTCGATTTCCTTTGCATTTCTTGCCTGAAAACCAATCGATAGGTAAATTATCTTACATAATGGTTAGATGTATAATGGTCTGGTGTTTGCTTTTTTCTTTTTTTCTTGCAGTGCTTTTTCCTTTGTCCTGTATTTCCAGATTTCCAAGGTGCTGTAGACTCGTGGATGATGGTGGTTTGTGGCTCTGTTCATGCAGCTAAAATGGCAACTCTCTAGCACTAGTTCTGTTACTCTGAAACTGAGGGATTGAGCTGGGTAGAGCCACAGTGTGATCCTACGGAGCTCTTTGACCAAAGATCATTGACCAAATTTATGAGATATTACCATGGCATTTTCCCCATTTTGTAATACTTTGATTTCGTCTTTAGCTAATGTCTGATCTTCTGTGATTCAATTTAAATTTTATTGGCAAGAATTACAAAGCAGTTGCTAGACTGGGATGCACTTCAAAATAAAGGTAATTACATTACAGCTACAGTATAGTTCTGGTTCCCTTACATGTTTTGCATTTCCTAGTACAGGTAAACCTTCCTGTTCTGCCTCACGTTTTTTTATTTCATGTATTTATATTATGCTCAATAGTGTAGTTATATGTCTGTAGTGTTGCCAATAGTTCCCAGATTTATTTCTTTATCCTTTGATAGAACAATATCCTTAATTTCTTGGAAGGAGTTCAGCTTCACTCCTTAGTGTATCAGGGAAAATCACTGTGAAAGAATGACATTTTGGTGAAATTTATCTGCTTTACATACAAGTAGGATAACGAGAAGCTCAGCAAAGCAGCTCACCAAGTTCTCTCCTCCCTTCAGCTTCACACACAGTTCACTTTCTTTTTCTTAAATATGATAAACTTGCATACACATGTTGTTGCATGACAGAACCTGTAACATAGATTAGTCTCCCACACAGGTCATTTATCACAGATTTCTGTGATAGATGATTTTCTAGTCAGTTAAAAACTTCTTCCAATAGCTGTTAGATAGAGTTGGAAGGAGGAAAGTAAATAGGATCCCTGATTGCCTTTGACACTGGGCATTGCAGGCCACAGGATATAGAAGAGGGTTCTTGAAAAATTTTCTCTCCAGAGACTGAGCTGCCCTCAGCCTGCCCACCAATAGTTTGCTAATCTCAGTGTTATTTCAGCAGCTGGGAGTCAGCATTT
Organism: Oxyruncus cristatus; assembly: GCA_013399855.1. Classification (NCBI taxonomy): domain Eukaryota; kingdom Metazoa; phylum Chordata; class Aves; order Passeriformes; family Cotingidae; genus Oxyruncus; species Oxyruncus cristatus. The sequence goes on from VXAY01003375.1 coordinate 7,380, forward strand.
CAGCAGTTGTGAGGGAAACAATCTGGGTGGAAGCTCTTTTGGTTCCATAAGCAGTCCAAACTGAAGGAAGATGCACCAAATGTATGGTTGGAAAGAGATATAAATAATTTACAACTACATTATGGGTAAACACATATGGATCCTTTACCTTTTTAGGCTTGTGTTAATACTCCATAATGGCAACAAGGCCCATATGAATAGATTAGCACCTTCAGATGAAATACAATGATATGACATTTAGAATTAATTTATCCTGCTGAAAAGGCAGTAAGCTCCAAGGTGCCTGCTGGAATTAAGATAATCTAAGTTTAATTATGAGTTCTGTCACAACCTTCAAATGTTGCTCCCTCTACTGCACATTATTCCTTTCTTGCATTGCCCACTTGACTTTCCTCAAGAAAAACTTGTTGTGGAAATACCTGTAGGTTTTAGTTCAGTCATGCTGCTGAAAGCTGGAAGGAAAGAAATTTGTTCTGTCTCAAAATTCACAGTGCTTTGTGTTTTCCAGAGAAGTAAAAACTTAACAGGAGAATTACTATCTATTTGAGGGTGACTAAGCCAATTTGTTATCTAAAAAACAGCTACTGAGTTTTTAAATTATAAGAACTTTCAAAATACTACAAGTCATAACAGTGAAAAGGTTTTTTTCACTACTTTTTTACTTTCTTACTTATCTCAAGTAGAAATAGCAAGGTGCTTCAGGCTCCCCAGAACTTTTTTCCCTTCTTAAGAAAACCCAAACTATTACTCCTATTAAAAAAAAAAAAAAAATCTAAGAAATCACATTTTTTCCAAATTCTTACTGTTGCTCAGTGCCATGACCCACCTGCTATGATTCACTGTGCTACTGGTACGTTACAAATAATTGAGGTTTGTATGTCTGGGGACTTTGGCAAGTGAGAGTGAGCTTGGTGGGTGTTCTTGCTCCTTTTCTTTGTTTCCAGTTAAGCATTTTTAATAGCTTATCCAAAAGTAGTGCTCAGAAAAGTAGTGGATCACCAGCTTTTTGCTGGCAGTGTTGAAAAGACTTATTTCAGTATCTCGGTATCTGCATGTGCCTTTGGAAGGGCACTTGAAGGCTGACCTATGAAAACTTTTTCTTCTGCCCTGACCTTTTCCAACCAGATGATGTTGGCACACGTAAATAGCAAACTGTGCAGATGGGCTTGGTTTTTCTTGAACAGTCTGAGAGCAACAAGTTTGGTGAGCGGTACACTGAATTTTGATTTGAAACTGAATCCCCAGGAGTGGGAAGGTTATTTGACTGCTTCAAACCCACTGAAATGCCAGTTTCCTGAAGAAGATAAATTTGATAGAGGGGGAAAAAATAAAAATCAAGAGCCTGCCATTATAGCTTGAAGACTGAACTGAGACAGGCCTTGTCATGTGTAGCTGGCTAGGTTTCTTTCACGTTTGAATTTCACTCCTTGAAAATGCTGAATTAGCCCATCTGTTCACATTTAATTTTTCCTCTCTGCTGGGACTTATGTTGGTCTTCTTGTGTGTCACTCAGGCACGTTTCCAAGTGTAAAGTATTCATTGCTTTCTCCTGAAATAGTAAAATGATGCCTGTTATCCTTAGCTAACAACAGCCTCCTAGGATACTCTGTAGTACAAGGAACATCTGTCCCTAGAATATGTGTGTGCTTCATCTGTGCAATGCCTTTAGTTTTCTTAAATGAATATTTTCCCAAAGAATTAACTGTAAAGTCTGTGCTCGATGGTGTTGCTGCCCCAAATTGTTTTAGCTACACTGAAAGTATTCGAACTTTGAGTAATGCTTCCTTTAAATGAAGAGCAACAAGGATAATTAAACTGAGCTTGCATGCACTTTAAATTAGGAGAAAATTTAAGTAGCTTACAGAGGATTGAATGAGCTATGAAAAAACCTAACGAACCAAACAACAACAACAAACTCACTAAATATTTTACAAGCATGATTTACAAGTTTTTAAATGTATACCTACTAGAATCTATACCTCACAAAGTGTTTATTTAAAATTCTCTTAATCTGCTGACCCATGAGAAATTTCCCTTAATGTATATCAGAAGTGAGATATTTAGCAGTTGTGACCACGATCTGAGGTTGTCTCACCTCAGCTCAACCTCACCTGAGGTTGTCAAGTGATTGTAGCTGTTCATTTGCCACCAAGGGATGGTCTATATGAGGAGTTTGAAAACATAGTGTGGCATTCATTTTGCTGAGTTTTAGCAACCCTAAGGTCAGGAGCTGGTTTAAACTGATTTACACGGAGAAGTAAACGCTCCCAGAGAGTGATGCATTCCGCCCTATTACAGGGCAAAATCACTTCTGGAAGTACTCACCTCTTTCCCGCTGTTACAAGGGGTCCTTAGAAGTCAAAGTTGTGCTTGACCAAGAGCAAATATGGGAAAGCTGAATCCATTTTTCCCCTGACACTCATAAGAAGCTTTAAAGTCAAGGGCTAAAACTGAGTTGCTTCACCTCACTGCTGTCTCAGCCTTTATAGGAAACAGAGGTTTTGGCCAGGATTATTTTTTTATTGCAAGTTAAATACACACTGATTCTCAGCACAGCAGTTACAGCAGACAGCTAGAGGTTGGCTTTGCCCCTGCCTCAAGTTAAAGTCAGCTTCTACCCTCTTGCCAAGAAAGAAGTCAAGAGCTTGTCATGCATGTAAGCATAAAAATGAACATTTGAAATATCGGTAATCATAAAAGGTTACTTATAAAGCACTCTTTATTTTTTCGGTGAAAAATTCAATGCCTTGCAAAACAATACAAGAAAGAACTAGTAACACAGAAAAATATTTCACCAGAATGGCCTCTGTTAGCCCCAAAGTAAGACATGATTAGTAGCAGTGTTTAAAACCAATGTTTAAGAACTACCTCTGTTCCTGGAAGTGGTCACTTTTTCAAATTGTGGCTTAAGAAGCCACTGCTGCAGGGACATAACACTGTCAGGCACTGAACTTTTCCAGGTGACACTTGAAATTTCTTTTGTGAACACAATACTCTCCTCAGTGAAGGCCAAGGAAGTTCAGCAACAGCCTGTTTCCCAGTTCTTGGAAAGAGCACATATGTGGTGGCATAAAGACACGGCACGAACAGGTTCTCTAAAGCATAGGTTAATACTTTATAGTGTTAAAAATATAAAATCAAATTACCCGAGTAGCTCAGTATCCATTAAATTCCTGCTGACTAAATGTTGCTCTCCACTGTTTTGGTGCCTCTACTTGACAAGAGCATTTGGTTAAGTCCCCGAAGTTACACACAGTAAAGCAGATCTTGTGCAATAGGTAGGTTAAGTTATGGTGACGCACACACTGTGTATCTTAAAATGGTACGTGAGCACATTGATGTGAGGCAGACCTGAGTGTTCAGATTCTATATGTGTACATATACAGGCCAGTGCACCCCTTAGCACATAATGTGCTTCCAGGAGCGAGTAATCAGAATTTCTCCTTGTGCACAGCGACACTATGAAGAGCAGTAGGTAACTATGTAACTCCTTTAGCCTCATGGGCTGATAACTGAACTCTTAATTTCTTTTATTCTGTCTTACCTCTGCTCTCCATTCCCTATTAGGAAATTCAGCCTAATGCTTCTTCCAGCCAGAAAGTGGATACTTGGCAGAGATGGTGGAGAAGTAGTCAGGCAAATGCATAATTACTTAAATGACTCAGTAACCCCAATTCCTGTCATTACTATGCTCTTTTTCTTCCAATGGGTGGGAACTTGAATCTATTCCTTCCTTGCTGGCCGCACCTCTCTTTGAGAGCATCATTCATTCTACAAAGTTCGTGTTTTGCCACGGCACACTGAAAACTCATGGAGCTGGAGATAAGTTATCCTTTCCACTCCCTGTCTCTCTGTGCTGGTTAACTGTGGGGCTGCTGGGTTTGTGTAAGTGGAAATTAATAGCTCTGAAGACCATTGCTGTGTAAGATGCAGCAACAAATCCCCAGGTCCAGTGCTGAATGCTGGATGACCTGAGCTGCTGCTTAGGGTCACATAGTAAAGCAGCACCAGAAACTGACTGAGCTGCTTTTTCCTCAGATCTAGTCCTGGCCGTGGTCTGGTGCTGGTGAAACCCCCGAGCCTTTTGGCGTCTCAGCTGAATTCTCAGCTCCTAAATCGGCTCCGAGGGACAGCTCAGTTGTGGAAGAAGAACTACTTGTTCCCTTATATTTGCAGCCTGTAGGTTCCTCTCATTCAGTGGTGTGTGTGCTTCTGGCCCCCTACCAACTGTACAGTATCTAATGTATCCTATTTGCCAGCAAGCACTCCTAACATTGTGGTGACTGCTAGGAATTCTACCCCGTAGCTGTCTGCTATGTTGGATTGACTCAGTATCTTGTGTGGGAAGTGCTGAACTGCTTTGCATGGTCATCTGGTATAGGGAGAGAGGATAAACTAGTTCCTGTTAACCTGCTAATAGGGCTGTGAGCTGGGCAGCATCAGGGAGCTTTGAGAAGGGAGAGGGCAGGAATGAGCACCACGGGCTTGAAATAAGCTGTCTCCACTTGCAGATCACACTGCTGAGGTGTCTGGGCCAAGTGTTGCCTCAGTCCTGCCTTCTCATCCTTGGGCTGCTTTCAGAACTCAATTTCTATTGACCTGATCCCTCTGCCCTTGGAGTTTTTGCCATATGCTACTCTAGGGATCCCTAGGTACACTGTGGATAGCTCTGTACCCCCTGTCACCTGCATGCCTTACATCTAGGCTCCCCAGGAGCAAACAGACAGCTTCAGTGAGCCAGAACTGACACACATTTGACCAGAAGTTCCTCCACACTTTAGGGTAAGTGTGGATTGAGAAGTGTGTGTATGTGTACCTTGGCACAGAATTCTTTTGCTATCAGATGCGATTCCACAGGAGAGTGACGAGGCATAAATGTTGTTCACTAGGTTAACAAAAGAGGTGTGGGTACTCTGTTTGTTTAAATAACTGTACCATTACCTGATCCATGACAATTTTCACCACTTCATGATCTTACTGCATCCTGGTTATCGATATTACACCAGTTCCTATGACTGGGAATTACCTACCTATGCTATTTGATTCTTGGTAATTAGAATGACCCCTTGACAGACCAATTGCCCTTTTCTGCTGCTTTTTTTCTGTGCTCAGTCAGATCCCTGAAGGCTGGGGACTGTCTCCCAGGTTTCCAGAGCTGTGCTGTCAGAAGGCTCTGTGGTGTGCAGCCTCCTGTGCAGCCTGACTGCCTTCTGGCACTGAACCAAGACTCTCCAGAACTGACAGCTATAGTAGAAGATGATGTATTACACCTACTAATTTCTGGATTACTGCGCAGCAGTTTACCTATTTAAATTCTTCTATGGAATTGGGGACTGCCATGGATTTCAAACAGCTGTTCCCAGCCACTGACACTTTCAGAAGTTAATAAAGCTAACTGCAAATTGACCATTGAATAGCAGGAGGGAAAAAAAGGTAGAAAATCAGCTGTCTCTGTTGCACAGAAGGTAGCTCAGCATCCCCTGCCTTGAAGTGTGAAGTAACAGAAGTTTCAGGTTTTCCCTTTTTCTAGTGAGTTTGAATTTCCAAACTCCTCATGGGTGCTATAAACTGTAAATAGAATTTGAACTTCTTAACTCCAGGTCTCCCCAGTATGCGAAGTAGAGAGGAAATCTTTTTAGGCATAGAATATTTGTCTTTTCTGGCACAAAGCACTCTTGAATAAGTTATGACAAGGAAGGGGGAAACTTTTTTTCTTAAAATCAGACAAGTACATGCTAACCGGGCTTTAGTTGTGTATTGCTTCCCAATTCCACAGCCATGGGCAAAATGGGTCATCAGGTTTCTTTCTGCATCTTTTCTTCTTGCTCCTGGGAAATTTTTCATTTCTTATTCTGCCTTTTCCTTACATGATACTAAACAAAGATGTTTGTGCCTTTTCCTCTCTGTATAGCGCTGAGGAAAGCTGAATTCTGTGTACCTTTTTTATATATTTTGAATAGATCCTAACCTGCTCCTATAAATTGCAGAACTGTTTTGTTGTGGCTTCTGACAACCTCATTAGTTCGTTACCAGAGGCAATTCATTACAAACCTCACAAGGAAAATAACCCAAATATCCTTGTGTTCGGGCACCACTGAGAGCCAGACAAAGTAACTGGCGAGAAACTGACCTCCTTGGCTGCTTTTTGGGGGGGGTTTGGTTTGGTTTTGTTTGGTTGGTTTTGTTTAATAGGAATTAATGAGGTAATGGAAAAGGTTATATAAGACTTTGAAGAACATACGCATCTTCTGTTCTATACATTAATTTTGGCTGCATCAGTGCAGGCATTCCTTGAAGACTGCAGGATGTTGTGGTCTATGAGGACAGTATTTCACTACAGATGCAAGTTTGCTTTGTACCTTCTTTTTTGGAGGAAAAAGGGTAGCAAGACCTAAGCTATGTCATTTAATGATGCTGCTGTTTCAAAAGCCAGTCCCTGAGGAAGTCTTGTCAGTATGATGAATGAGAGTTTAGAAAACAAGCATGTGCTAATCAAACAGGAGTGTGAGGTGGATAACTGTTTATTTTTGCCAGAAATTGTATGCAAAATGTCCAGTTAGGTTTTACTGGATAGAAAATGTGATGAGGGATAAAGTCTTTACTTGCTGTGCTAAGGTGTTTTTATCCAAGTCCAGTGGTCTGACACATTTTCTGCCAGTCCAGCCTAAAGCCTGCAGTGTGTTTGCAGGGACATGAGGGAGAAGGTTACAAAAGTAAATTTTATCCCTCTAAAGGTCACGTGCCCAAGGCAGTCTCTCACTGCTGAGAGATGCTCCAAATTCTCTAAGTTAGGCTCTGTAGAAAATAATGCAGGACAAACATCTACTTCCCTCTCTTCTTTCTCCTTTCTTCCCTCCCCTAGACAATAGATGAAGCTGAAAGAGGTTCTAGTGCCAGTCTAAAGCTGAGCATGGCAAACAGTCCCCAGAATCCTGAAGTGACAGAATTTGGAAAAAACCCATGAAATCTTCACAATTAACCTTGAAAAAGGTATGGTGATAATAAAAGCTTCATGCTTGCAAGTCTGATTGCTGCCTTCAGCCCTGATGTGCAAGATAATTTGCAGAAGCTAATTTTCTGGCTCCCTTTCCAAAAAGGCCCATAAAAGCACTGATTGGTTTTGCTGGTAATCCGTCAAACCACAACTGGACTGAAATCATTATTTCACGCAGGCCATCAAATAGTTTTCTCCACATTAATTCTCAGCCACCGGTGACTCTGGTTAAATCTGAATCACTGACCTGGAAAAGCTCTGAAAGTCGCTGCCAATTCCCCAGAGCCATCCAGATTCCCAGTGAGAGACAATTGTATGGGAGACCAATTAAAATAGCATCTGTGAATTAAATAAATCTATAAAAAGCATCTATTTTTCCCTGCAATGTGCATGGAAATTAGCAGAGCTTTTTTTTTAAAAAAAAATAAATGCCTGATGAACAAATAAGCCTCTTGGGAGAGGAGGGGAGGAGATAAACTTTCTCCTGCATAAACTTGGAATAATGAAAGAGCAAATGAAGTCAAGCAGTGCTTCATGCAGGTAGGAGCAAAGTCTCTGCCTCTGCCTTCTGTGCTGCTGCAGCTGTAACTCTGCCACTGTGTAAATGAAGAATATGCCTCAAAAGAACAGGATCAAAAGGAAATTGGCCACTAATTCTGTCTTCTCCCACTTTACAGGCTTTGTTGCAGGTTGGCAGTGGTAGGAATGGGAATGGACAGGGACTGGCTGCCTTGATGTGGTGAAGAAATGTGACTATTATAAGACTCTCAAGGCAGAAGGGGTTGCAGATTCCTTATGCTCTGTAGGTGCTTCAGTCCCCTGTGAAACCTGAGGTACTTTATCTGTAGCTTACTGTTAGTCCTCAGAAATACAGATGATTGGGGAAATGCTGAGGGAATCATTTTCTTGGAATTCTATCCAAAGCAAAACACATTTCAAAATTGACAGTGGGGTTTTTCAGGAAGAAAGATGAGGAGGAGATGTTTTTGAAAAACAACAATTTTTGAAAATCACATATTTGTATTTTTTCCAAATTAAATATTTTGGTTTGCTTCATGCTTATAATCTTATTGTTGATGTTGCCATTTGTCCAGATTTGGGATTTTGGTGTCTTAGATTCAATTCCACTGCAGCTTTTTTGCACAGTAAAAGAAATAAAAACAAAAATAACCTGAATGTCTAAAGAATTAAACCAACCTTTTTAAATGTCCCTGTTAGATACTTTTGATGCAATTTGTGCATTTTCCTCTCCAGTTTGGACTGAAGTCATGTTCCAAATCTGTGTCTTTTGAGGAACGAAATTCCTATTTCCCACACAGAACCAGACATCTTGTCATTACTTCCAGTTAAAAGAATGATGAATGTTGTCACTGCTGCTTGATAGTAGTTTAGGATGGATTACCCTTCAGTACTAAATCAAAATTGTGCAGACAGCTTAAGATATACAAGAGTATTTCTTTTTCTTTCCTTGTGGTGAAGTCTTTTCATTGTTCCTTAGACTATGAGAACTTTCCTACCTTTCATGTAAACTTGTAAGTACATAGTTTTGATTATTTAGCTGATAATTCTACTGATGCCTTGTTTTTTATAGATTTGATCAACTGCTTGTAACCCAGAGGTAGGTTTTAAATAGTTTCTAGCCAAAACTGATTGGCACAGAAAAAAGGGAGCTTTGATAGGAAAACTAAGCCTGGTTTTATTCCGGTGTTTTTCTTCACACTAAAACAGGCCTATTTTTCTATAATTAAGTTGTACAGTTTGCCTTCATATTTTGTGGCTCAGATCGCTAATAAAATGCTCAATATATCAAAGAGTGGTATATGATAAAGGGTTCTGGTGCAGAACTGCAGGCATGGAAATGGACAGTTTGTGATGAGTGGCAAGACAGTTGGTGAACGCAGGTGTTTCTGAAGCTCCTGCCTCCCTATAGGTATTTGTCTTGCAACAGGCATTTGCCAATAAGTCCATTTTGATAGTGCTCCTCATGACCTCTAATTTTCTTCCCTGCTTTCTTGCCATTTGCCAAAGATGCTGAGCCACTGCTTGCCAAGAGAGAACGATGCCCTGCAATATGGTCAAATGTGTTATCCACCTAGAGCTCAGGCCCAGGCAGGTCTGTAGCAGATTGTCCTGCTGCTTTCTGGGACCTCCAGAGCCTGCTGTGTGACAGGTTTTCTAGAAGTTTGTCAGTGAACAGATTTGCCACCCACAAAAGTACAGACTGCTTCGTGCATGTCAGGTTACTTAATGTCAGATTTCTCGCTAGACGAGATGAAGGATAAATTAATAGGTTTACCTTCAAAACATAGCTTTGCAAACGTGGAAAAAACCTTATTTTTAAAAGTTATTTTTGAAACAACAAGCATTTTTTCTTTTAAATGTTAGATTGCAGCTGCTCTAGAGTTTCTTGTGGTTTAAGCAGCTAGTTGCGCTCTAGAGCTCTCCTGATTTTATTGCTAAAGATAAGACTGGGAAAACGTGGCATGGGAAATCTGTCCCTTTTCAAGATTATTGTTTAGTTGACTCTTCTTCCCGACTTTTAGATGTTGATTCTTGGAACCTTATAGATGTTGGGACATGCTTAGACTCAGGTGGCCATTACTCTAATGCTTATCCTTCTGGCATATGTAATTTTATCTCTGTTTGTCACTGCCACAGCCCAGACTCTGCGCTTTCATCAAGCTCTTTATGGTGCTCTCTGACAAGTTCTTAACTTTAACAGACACTGGGCCTTTTTTGTGCCTCAGAACCCAAGAACTTGGCACCTGTTTAAGCACTGAACTTCACTCTTGGAAAGCTTTGCTCAAGTTGAGCATTCGGAGCTGCTACAGCCTGGCACTGCCGTGGTGTTCTGGAGGTGTGTGTTGTTGGACTCTAAAGGCTGGCAGTGTAGACAGGGAGCTCTGCTGTGTTACTCCCATGGACCTGGATGTGCAAACCTGTCACTTTCTGTGTGATACATTGCGTCTCTCTCCTTCCATCCACCTTGGATGGAATTATCCATGGAAAAAAATACAAAAATTGGATGCTTTTCTGGCAGAAGATGATGCTTCTGACACAGTTGGGGTTAAATATAGGAGGAAAATTGTAAAAGAAGCTCTTTGCTTTCTGAGTCGAAATCACTACTACTCTCCAGAGAGTTCTGGATCAGGCCCTGTGTTGTTTTCCTTGTGCATTGTAACACTCCAGCCCTGGGAGCTGCAAGCTCACGGGCTCAGCTGGGAGTTTTACTCAAAAACAGAGATATAGGGTTCTTTAGTACCTTGAGATAGCGTCAAGAGAATAAGCCACGGACTTGTTCCCAAGGGATTTCTTTATTAATTTAGGGGAGAACATAAGGGCACTTGGCAAAGGTTCAAAACGGGCACTACACAAGCTAGATAAAATGTTCCACTGCAAAACCAATACAGCACCTATGAACCCACAACACTTAAGTCAAGATCCAGTCTATCCACAACACTTAAGTCAAAATCCAATCCTCCAGCTCCAAGCCACCCAAAGCATCCAGAACAGAGTAAATAAAGAGAAGCAGAGGGAGCGAGAAGAGAGAAGGAGAAAGAGGGAGAGACAGATCATACAGCTGCCGCTGAAACTCTGTGGCAGACCAACTCCCACACGTCCAGCTGGCAGGGCCGAACATATGCCTTGTGTTTAATCTGCTCTGGTCCCTATGGCTACACCCCAGGCGGGGTCTCTGACGCCCTGGCCACTCTGGGGTTCCAGGCCAGGGTGAGGGGCAGTGTTCCCACTGTCCCTGCCAGTCTGAGCTGGGTTAGGAGCTCCAGGGTGTTACAGTTTTCCCAGGCTCTTTGTGACCAGCAGCTGCTTCAGGGGTTCCCTGTGTGGGTTCCAGGGGCTGCTTTATCACAAGGGACACCGCCTCAGCTCCAGGAGGTTTGACCCATCCCTTCCCCCTACAGACATACACACACTCCCCACAACGTGGTTCTGACCGAATTAGCACTGATCTGGTGTCTCACATGCATATGTGCCTAGATAATACCCATATCGGCTTCTTAATTATTCTTAATTTTTTCCACAAGTTGCAGAGAACTGGAAATATTCCAGTGCCTGCTACCAAATGGTAACACGTTTAACCAGTCTCTTACTTGAACAGATTGTATCTCTGGAGTTTATTTGCTTTTTTCAGAGCTATTCTCAATTCTTCCCAGGTCTTATTAGCCATCATTTGAGAAAGGGGGAAAAAATGAACCACACTTTGATTACACATATTGATCTTATACCTTAATCTTTGCTGCTCAGATACAGGTATGTCTTGCATATGCCTTGATAGACTCTGAAGATTTATGGAGCTTGAAAGGATTAACTCTGAATTCAAGCTCTTGGTATTTTTTTTCCTCTTCATTTGGGGTTTACTTTATTATTCAATGGATGGACTAAACTAGCTCCTTCAAACAGGTTCTTAAAAGCACATGTGTAGAAATAGATCTACTATCCTATTTACTCAGGGGTGAAATCATATTAACATTAATACTTCATAAGCAAAAACACATTGTGTGCATAGATGATGTGTTAGTGCTCTGAATGAAAGGAATTTATTTTTTTCCTCCAAGTCTCAGAGCAAATTAAAGCTTGTTCATGCTGACTGTTTCTGACTGATAGGAAGCTTACGATCTGTGCCCCCCCACTCCCCCAATAAATAAACAGATATTTTTACAGTATTTCCAAAAGAGTTCTTCTAAAAGGATTATATATTCTTTAGGGGTTTACTACTTATCCTGCAGAATTGCTTGTTATTCCTGATATCTTCTCTACCATATCACCTGCTTCTGTAGAGGAAAGGAGGAAAGTACTTGCTTTGTGGAGAGCAGTGAGCAAGCCAGGGGTGGGCAGGAAGAAAAGAAACATTCACTTTGACCCTCCACTTAGCCCTGTCCTTGCCCAGTCCTCCTGCATCTTTGGGACCTACAACATGGTTCTTGGGTCAGTTATCACAAGGCTACCTTTGTAGAGTCTCAAAATAGATTAGATTTATGGTGTGTCATTGCTTAAGCAAGAAGGATGCTATGGTACTACAAGTGACTCCTGTTCATTGAGCTGCTTTCACCCTGGGAGTCACTCCTTTCCTTCACTTTATTCCTAGTTCTTCTTATGGTACACAGGGATCACTTAGACTGTTTGAAAAATCCATGCAAAAAAAAAAAAAATCTAGGCAGATAGATACCAGTATGGATTAAACCCTCCAGTGAGACACAAAAACCAATGTATAGGTGTTTCCAGTAGAATTTCCTGAATAGTCTGTTTTCATCAACAATCTTCCCTCCATCCATCCTTCATAGATCAGTCAACCTTAGTTCTTTCTGCTGGTGCCACTTCCAGCCTCAAGGACACACTTGTTAGGTTCTGACTATTATGAATAGGGATGACAAGTCTATGTCACAGTTTCCTACAGAAAGCAGTGGATTTCTGACTAGAATACTCTTTTGGCTGCTTTTTCTTGCTTGGGCTTCCATTGCTTGGACTTAGATGAAGCAGTCTTAAAGGAGACCTGATCCCAACTGTTTTGAATCTTGGCACATGCTTGGGTATTTCCTAGAGGCATCTGAAGGTCTCCATATTAAAGGGAAGTTGAGATATTTGCTCGATGAACCTTATTCCTTTGTCTTTATAGCAAAATTTCAAATATTCCTTGCTGTCCTGTGCCAACATGGCCCCGCATCAGCTTAACAACAGCTTCTGGGTGACGTGACTGAGGTGTAAATGGCAAGAGTAAGATAAACCCCCAGTTACCATGAGAAATACATTATAGAATCATCAATTTTGTGACTTCTTCCTATTTTGGCTTCCCTTTTGCATTGCACTTGGCACCTGGTCATCATCAGCTGCAGCTCACTTGTAGCATTACTTTAATCTTACCTGGGTTAAGGTAAACTTAATCATCTTCATCCATTCCATGATGCTGTAATGGTACTACTTTGCTTGTGGTGTTGTACTAGATTAGTCTGGCGTGCTGTTTTATTACCCCGAGTACAGTGCTGTAGGAGATTTGAAGAGGAGATGTTTAAGAGATGGAAATGGGACCTCACAACAGCCACAGATGAAGGAAAGACTGCTGCATGAAGATTACAAGAAAATTACAGTCGATATGGGCTTCACAGTTACTGAGAGGAATTGTTGTTGTTAATGCATGCTGCTTTTATATTGTACCCCCAGTTTTAAAAATATTTTTACCTCATAATAGTTTAAAGTTTATTCGTTAATTCCTATTGGACCCTGTTTGCTGCATTGCAGCATTTTCCCTATTTAGTTGTACTCCTCCCCTGAACTCCCTATAAGGTTTTGTATCCTCCCACCTTATTCCAAGTTTGTACTTGTCCGTACCCAGTCCTTTCCATGTTTGTCATCCACCTGCCCACTTACCAGAACTTTCCCTGCTCCCCCTATATAAGGAGGAGTGCCCCCTCAATAAACGGGTCTCTTACTGTGCTCAAGAACCGCGAGGTCTGAGTCTTTTGTCCTGCGACTCGTGACACAGTGCTGTGCAGATTTCTGCTCTAATAACCCTGCTGAAGATCCTGCATGCTGTAAAGGAAGGGAATTTAGCCCTGCCAGAAAAGCATGCATAACAACCCAAAAGGAATGGAGGCTACAGCTAATAAGTCTTTGCTGTTCCAGTCACCTGGCCAGCATTTCCAAAGATTGCATTCCTAGTCTTTGGATCTCAGTCTGCAAGCAGCTTGGCTATGGATTTGGAATAGAAACTAAGTAATAGGTTCTTGGACACTGATCAAGTGCTATTAAGCAAAACCCATCATAGGTGACTTGCTGAGCTAGAGCAATACTCTGTTGTTTCCCATAATAGTCAGCACTACGCTTCCAGAAGGCAGCACCAATTATTGTCCAATGGACAGCATAATACACTTACATATCGATTTTCATATGGAAGGAAGGATAAGAATTTCATTTTGATGTATTAAAAATGCACAGACTTACAGAAATTCAGTGCCAAATAGAAGCCTGACTAAGCAAAAAATGTGGCTTGGACCTTTTTTCCTTAAGGGATGGGCTGTTCTGAGGTGGTTTCATGGCAGCTGTATTTATCAGAGTGTTGATCAGAATAAATCACATTATACTGGAACCATTTATTTGTAAAAGCCATTAGCAAGACTTTAGGGCACATCTTGATGTCTTTCCTAACTTGGCCCACAGCATTTTCTCTCTAGAAGGACTGCTGCACAGACCAGAGTCCTCATGTATGTATTGCAGAACTTTATCAAATGGTCATGTGTGTCACCAGTTCCACATCCTAACGTAGGAGGAAATCAACAGTGCTGCTGATGTGGATGAGAGCTGTGCCTTTCAGAAAGGGGAAGGACACTCTCGGATGTGGATGTTCCCTTAAAGGCATGAGAACTTCTGACCTGTGGTGTCGCAGCAGCATTCAGGGTTACTCTAACTCCTATTCCACCGATGAAAAATGCATGAACACAGATACTCGTGCTGGTACTATTAAAAAGGTGATTCCCCCTGAACTGGCATTAGCATTCCAGGACAACTCTCCTTGTGTTTGCTGTTTATTAGCTCTATCTACTCTTTCTTGAACATGCATTCACTCTTCTGCAGCATTCTCGTGGTGGTGACTGTGTTGCTGAGTCTTTTGTGTGTTTTAGGAATTTAAACAAATGTGACTGGTATGAATGAACTTCCCAATTTAGCAGAAGCCTTGTTAGTGTGGATTTTCAGTTCTCATTAGCTGATCCAGCAAGGGATCTTGTTTCCATGGGGCTTATGTTGGACACAGTGGCCCAGCCATGGTTGCAAAAGTCCTTTTTATGTAGAGAAGTAGGTTAAGATATCCAAGTGTTGATAGACATCTCTGGGGCTTGATTAGTTAGTTCCCATACCATCCTACCTAGCAGAAATAAATTTCATAATATCAGCTAAAATAACCAAAAATAACAGGAGAAATACTGAAAAATGGGGGCAAAGAGAGCATATTCAGCTCAAAAAACTTGTGCTGTGTCAAGTGGATTATTGCGAGAAATGCATGTGCCAATTAAAAAATATGGGAATGTTTTACTGCCCAAAGAAAAATGTGTTTAATTAGCATTATTCTCCAATATGTTTTGAAAAGGGCATATCTGAATATTCCAAAAGATTCATGTAGCTAAATGCCTAGAGCCCTGACATGTTTAGAAATGATACCATAATCACGTACAATTTAATCTCTTTCACTTCAAGTTAGCGCTGAGGGATGTCATGCTTGCAAAGCCAGCAAAGTACACGTCTGCTATGGCCTGGGGGTGGAAATTAAAAAATTCATGTGTTTCAGAGATATATAGGTATATATTTCTATATTATTATATAGAAGGAATAAATATTTAGCAGGAACAATAGGAAGCTGACAAGCCACCTAGATGTGGTGAGAGCAAGGGATACTAATACTTGTTTGCCAAAGGTTGGAGTTACAATAATGGGTGTGGATATCTTAGCAGCACTTGGAAAATTCCAGATTTGATGATGTTATTCCTGTCTAAATGGTTGGAAGATACAGGTGTGTGTACTAGTAACACTTTCAATGTTTGTGGTTCCTTATTAGTTTGGAACTTCCAATCAGTGATTGCTTTTCTGTTTTTCAACATCTGTTTTTTTAATTAAAAATCCCTACATGATTTACAGCTCATTCCTTATCAGCTTGTCCTCAGAACTGTTGTCAAAACCAGTTCATTCATTGTTCTCTCTAGATAAGTAAAAGGGAAGACAAAAAGCCATCAAGTTTCCTTAATATTGTTTGAAATGATCAGATTTTAAACCAAAACAATGCTACCAAATCTAAAAGTACTCCTGGTAGATATTGTTTCTTTAGTTTTGATGGTTCTGTATGTCAACTCCTTAGTTTCACTTCTAACCACTGTACCACGTAGGCTTAATTTTCTCGTGCAGTCGGAAGCATTAACATGAAAAATCTTGAAATCTTTCTTGCAAGATCATGTTTGAGTGATTGTGTTGGTCAGCAGAAGCCCCAACGTCCAGTTTGGTTCGCTCCATTTCTTCCTCTTCATACCTTTGTGAGAGTTTTGAGTAGTGAAGATTTCTGGCCAGGACACAGCAGAGGTAAGTGCTCATGCTCCAAAATCACAAATGTTTTTGTAACAAAAAATGCACAACAAACTAGAGTTGAATATATATGAGTGTATATATAGAAATGTCTTGCTTTCAAGCACAAAGGCATTTCATCTCTTTGCTTTCTTTAACAGAAATGCTATGCCTAGGCAAGATAATTTTTGTGTTTGTTTGTTTAACTTCTGCCTGTTGCCAGGGATTTTTTTCGATACCCATTATGTTTGTGTTCAGATTGTATAATATTTCTTTTTGCATTAGGCTGTTCCATTATGGCAGGCGCACAACAGCAGTACAGGGAAACAATAAAGAGATTTTTACAGTGTGGGGAAAATATATGAAAAGAAATATTATTTTTCTTTTTAGCAGCCTTTTATTAAGCCAGAATTTTCCTCCAGGGAACAGACAAAGGAGATCCTCACAGTATATTGCAATGTGTATTAGCTGGTTTGGTTCATCTTTCATTTTGAACTGGCTGTGGATGCAAATTGAAACCTTTCCAAACAGCCTGGAATCTTTCAAGCCTCCCAAGACCTGAGCCTCCATCTGCAACTAATTTTGCAGATGATTCATCTCTTGTCTTCAAAGAAGATATGGGTGCAAATTATAATTGTACTAAGCCATCTCAAACTTCTAAAATGTTCAGATGAATACAAATTTGCATCTATTTCTTTACAACAGACTGAACCAAAACTTAACACTTAATCCCCTGAACTTCTAGAGCACTGAGTGCTCTAGTTGTGAAAATCAGGCTAGTCATTTCTGTGCTTATCCATGACAGTGTCTGTCCTGAGTGCCAAGTCCATCACACTGAGAATTTGTCCAAGAGTAGAGCATTAGCTAACACAGAGTGACATGCCAAGTGTCCCGAGTCCACAATTGGGTTGCATGTTATAGTGGAAAAGAGCCTTTCAACAGATGCCCAAATTACAGCCAGAACTGCAACTCAGCCTGGCTGAACAATAGTGAGCCCACTCTCTATGTGTAAATCTTTGCCTCACACTGGCAAATAGCTGGCTGCTCAACTGGGCCCAGAGAAAGGTCATTTCTAAGAGGAGGAAAGAGGTATTTGTGCCCTGGCCTTTCCTAACCCTGCCTTTCCACCACCTTTCCAGATTCCCCTTTGGTATTTAGTAGACATGCTGCCTCTTTCCCACCTGTGCTCTCAGACATAGGCCAGACAAAAATATCACAACAATGCCAACACACTTTTAATGCCACGTTTGGAGTCTGTGTCTGCACTTTCAAGCAGGGTGAATCTCCACTGGTTTACTTCAATGTCAAGAGCACCTGGGTAGACCTTTAAAAATGTCATTTTGGTTTTCAGTCTTTACTTATCTCTCTTTCTTGTGTCAACACTGTATCACATCGTAGAACGTCTGAACTCTTACCTCTTCCTTTCCTTGCCATTTTTTGCTGCTGCTTTTCTCTGCTTTGGAGCTGCTGTTCTTTTCCACAAACTGTCTTCTCCTGTGAGGTGCCTCATCAGAGTTCACATGGGTCACCAGCTGACCTTCACCAGAACGTGGCCTCATGTATCTGGCATCTCTCTCTGATTCTGGTAAAGAGAAGTTGATGGTGGGTCACTTCTCTGTTGAGAAGCTCTCAGAAGAGTTTAGTTTCTGTGGCAGGACAGCTTTGTGTGTTAGCCTTACAGGAACTGAAGGCTCTCAGCTTCTTCCTGATGCTATGCAGTCTTCATTTTACACACTGTTCTTTTTAGAAAATGCTGCATATTCCTTCTCTGTCCTAGATGTCACTTCTAGTTTAGGCAGCCCATCTAAAATGCAGTAGGTATGATCTACTCCCTTCATTTTCCTTTTGTGTTCTATGTAATGGTAGTGCCTGTGTAGCAGTCTTACTTGTCTAGACTGACTGGGCCTGTGTTTTGAAGCACAATACAGTAACTACCATAAAAAAAAGAAAGAGCATTAACTATTTTTTATTCTTATATGAAATAAGCGTGAGGTCAGAAAAAAGCTTGATGCCAGTAGTACTCAAAAAATGCTGCAGTTCAAGTGCAAAACTTGCTGTGATGGGTGCACTGGACACTTTCTTGGATATCATTTTCCAGTCCAGTATATCCTACAGGGATCTGCTTCATGAACTTTGAGACAACCCGACAACCCTATGTCATGTGTGTGGTAAAGCATGTAAGGACAATTGGGAGATTTGTTTCAAAACAGAACACAGATCCCAACTGTGTTAAAGAGGACTGATGCAGGAATCCCCAGAAAGGAAGGCCTTCCCAGAAAGGTGCATGCAGGCTGCCATGTATCTTTTAAAAAATGTGGAAATAAGAAAGAAGGATGCATGCTCCTCTGTGAATTCCTGTCCTGTGGTGGCCCATAGGGTGGGACCATCATCAGAAAGTGTTTGAAAAGGAACAGATCTGCATGGAAACTACAGGATCCAAGTTTGGAATTAACTGGCACACTGGTGCTCCCTGAGATTTAGCACCCCATAAACTGGCAGCTTCAAATGATCCAAAAATCTTTGTGTTTCAGTTGTGTTTGTGTGTGCTTTTGTTTTCATATATGCAGAAATATATATCTATGTTCTATGCCTTATACATAAGTTAGAGCATGGGAAAATAATTGCTTCTTTTTGATAATATTGCACAGAAGTATGGAAATATACTGATTTCAGATACCTTTGTAGTTCTGTATAAATCTTACAGCCAGAAAGCACTAGCATGCAACAGCAAAATCAGACTGCAGAACAGAAACGTTTTGTATTAACTTGTAGATTAAATTGGTTGCGTAGAAAATGTATTGCTGAGCACTACATGTATTTGTGCTTCTGCAGTACAATATAACTTCTTAATTCACTGTGTCTCTGAGGAACTGTGGGATACCTCCTTCTGCAGGAAAAACGGAGCACTGGGTAGTCTTGAATATGATGTTTGGATTCATTGACGTAGAGGAGGAGGCAGAGGAAAGGAGAGGGATCAAGGTGCTTTGGGAAGGAACAAGCGTGGAGAAATAGAAAAAGTGGACTACCAGTGAGTAGAGGAAGAGGTCTGGGAGCCAGGTGTCAAGGTAGCTATGAGTCTGGGCCAGATACCAGTGAGACCAGAGGGTCCACAAGTTGGCTATGGTTGGATTCCACTAGTCCCAAGACTAGGGAGACCATAAAATCTGTAAGTCTGGAGGGGTTGACTCAGTGAGATCCATTTGCATGTGTGTCTTTCTGCGTGAGGCAAATGGAGATGAAAGGATCCAGGGAAAGATACTGGATAGGCTGAGTGCTTAAGACCAGTTACTGGAGGGATGTCTAGTGTGCAGGCAAGAGCGTTTGTGGACCAGCAGCTGGAGTGGGGCTGCTGGTTCTGAGGTGGCTGCAGCTGGGGAGAGCAAGGATTGAGGGCAAGCTGTTGGATAAACTTAGTGTCTGAGACCAGTTGCTTGGTGTGTGGAAATATATATGTTTATGTGTGTGTGTGTGTGTGTGTGTGCATTTACCACTAACAGGCTTTTATCCTGCTCAACCAGACAGGAAAATGAGGAGGCTGTTGCTGTTTGTGTGAGTGCTCAGCGTTTCTATCTGCAATGACCCCTGTACCTGGCCATGTGCCCATGCATGTATTTGTTATATACCTGTGTTTTTATGGGTACATACTAGGAATGGGTGCCCAGACTCACTACCTCTGAACCTGGGAACATGGAGCTGCAGCAGCCTTGCCTCCATCTGGCTACTGCATTTGGCAACATGTTTGTCACAAAACTCTATGAATGCTAAAAAGCAATAAGGTATTCAATATATATTTTTCTATTGTGACTGCTGAGAAGTAACAGTAGGTCTTCATGAGAAAAATATTGCCTAAATTGCTTCAGACCTCCTGCAGGAATAATTTGCTACTCTGCTTGGTGATCACTGAAAGGCTAAGCCAGAGAACAATATTCTGTTCTGTACAGGCAAGAGCAGACTGGATTTTGTTTGTGTGTCATAACAGCCATTCTGTAACAGGCTGGAAAAATCTACTGGAAAAAAAAAACTCCTATGAGGAAGAAAAGTTAGTTGGCTGAAAAAATGTTACCGAACAAACTCACTCCATTTCTGAGCAAGTTCTGAGCAAGTGCAGATGATATACTGCCCTCACTTGGTACATTTAACTTCTGCTGATAGAAGTCCTGCTGCAGCTTGCTCATAAAACATAGTGACAGAAGGCTCAGAACAGTCTCCCATGTTAACCTTAGTGAGTGCACGATGAACCCCCACCAAATCAGCATGGTGTCCTTTGATCTACATTCCCTATTCATTTGTACTTTGGTTCACACAGAGCTTGTTTGAAGGAAATGCTTCCAAACCTCTTGGAAAAATCTAGACAACAGCTCTTGGTATATGGCTGTGAATATTCTTCACAGGGCTCCATTCAATTCATTGGCTTAGTGTGGGAACTTTTGGTAAAAAGAAAAAAAATGTAATGTTTCTAAACCACCAAGAGGCTTAGTCACAAAAAAATTTAAATACAACATTGCTCTCAGAAGATAAACGTCTCACAGAGCTCACTTCAGGACTCAATACCTTGACATCTTCTAGACAAGGAGTTGAAACCTAAGAGATGAGCTACTGTTTATGCCAGATTTGAAGTTCCTCCTCCTCCCTGCTGTCAGTCTGTTCTAGCATAAGTAAAGTTACAACATGTGTGTTCTGCAGGTGGTTGAAGGGTCAGTAAATTGGCATTTCTTGCACTGGAATATATTTAGTTATGATCTGCTTTGAGTCTTAGTCATTTTCTGGGAATGGGCCATGTGTAGTTGTAGGTTAGGCAATAATTTGCTGACAGACTGGCTGTCAGAATAATCCATAATTATGTTTTTCTTGGCCTGACTCTGATGTCTCAGCAGCTACTGTCAAGACCAGCCTTAAGGAGACAAATCACTGCTGTTGCACCATTGAAACCAGTTCAAGTAACACCAGTATTACACCCTCAGCCTCCACATGTTGATAGTGAGTGTCAGCAGAGATGATGGCCGAGTAGGGAATTTGCATTTAGGAGCACTTGGTTGTTGCTTTTCAGGAGGATCTGTGGCTATTCAGATCCCTGCTCTTCCTCAGACATAAATTCAGTTATGTGCACATTGAAATGTTCATTTAGGAACATTTCAGTAGTTGGGTAACAGCAGCTGGATTCTTCCTCTACATTTCCGGTGTGTTTTCTCACCTGACATTTCTCATAAAAATCTTTTTCACTCATCCAAATCAAATCTACAGCTAAAGGGAATTCCCCACCTGTTACAACCTCAAATCCCAGTGTAGGCTCCTTACTCCCACTGTGTCAGAGGGAGAAGAGTCACCCTGCAGACCATTATTGCAGATATCCCAACTATTCCCCCCCAAGAGCTTATGACATGTGAACCCAAGAGCTCACCATAGAATCATAGAATCAGACGGGTTGGAAAGGACCTCTGAGATCATCAAGTCCAACCCTTGATCCAACACAGAATTGGAAGCTACTTGATAGCCTGCAGTCATGCAGGAAAGGGGGACCCAGGGAGAGGAGATCATAACTTAGTTTGATGTGGCAACTGAACTTCAAGAGGGCTGGCCCGTCAGCCTTGGAGGGAGATAACCACGTTCCCCTCTTGGTAGCCTCTGTAACGCAGACGAACACTGCATAAATCAAGGTGTACAGCAGTGGAGAAAACAGCTTTAAAATACTGCCTTAAAAAAAGACAGATTATGTGTCCACATTACAGTTTTAATCATTTTATTTGTGCAAAATTGGCAGGTTTATACTACTACTGCATTCTCTTCTGTTACTGAGGAGGCACCAACGTTAATTGTGATCAGCCAGTGGTGGTTATTTCAGTGTGGAAATCTGATCCTTAGCCTCTGAGCAAACTGTGGTAAAAGAAGTTTACAACTTTTTAATGTTTTTCTTTCTCTTTGCTCAGTATCATCTTTTCAGGTAAAATCTTGTTCTGATCTGAGGGCAGCAATTAGTAATGCTGTATGAGCTGATGTGTACATAATCTTCCCATTTTTCACCATAGGGCTGTCACCATCTTTGTTTGTTTTCTCGTCTGATATTTCTCAGAAATGTCTTTTTCACTCATCTAAATCCAGTCTGGAGCTATTATATGACAGACAGATTACAGTGTTCGTGTGCTCCCATACTGAAGCAGGCTACAAATGAAAAATAAATCTTGCCTGATCTTGAGAGTTGGTAGAAATGTAACTATTTCCAACTGTCTGAAGCCACAACTTTTATATGTTTTAAATGTGTCTTCTCTGTCCAGTTTATAACTTCCTACACTATTTATCTCAAAAACACAAGGAAGAAGGTGAGAATAAGCGTGAAATTTGTACTGCTTTCAACTGGGCTTGCACAGCTACCTGCAGTGCAGGGCTGTGAATGAGAACTCCCAGACAAACCCCTCAGCCGTTTGTTATTGCTGTGAGGCTCTGAACCTCTTTCATGTTACATTCACAAATCGAAAGTTGGACCTCACAGTTTTCAATCTCTTCTTCTGTTGTCCAGAAGTTCATGTTATTTTTATTTTTGCAGTAGTATTTAATAATCCCTAACAAGGATTAGAGCTGTGTTGTTTGGCACAGCACACAAAGACAAATTCTGTCTTTGAAACCCTACAGTCCAGGATAATGAACAACGCATACCAGAGAAGAAAAACAGTCAATGGGAATAAAATTTTAGGTGTCTCTTCATTCATAATCACAGTAGAAACCAAAGGCCACTATTTGACCTTATAATGTGCCTTCTACTGATCTTTGTCACACCCTTAACAGCGGGAAAAATCAGGTTATGGAAGCCAGGATCAGCTCCTTAATAGTGTGACACTTCCCAAGAGTGACTGTAAGGTGACAGGATCAGTCTTGCCAATTCTTGGATGCAGCTCTGTCCCCCAGGACCAGCCATGGGAAGAAAATCTCTTGCCTGCACCTCCCATTCTTTTGCTGGGCTGGATCCACATCAGATGCAGTAATGTTCACAATTAATGAAGGATACTGTGATCAAGACTCATACTGAAGCTGCTTTATGCCATTTCAGCATTATAACGTGTTTTAAAAAGCATGACTAATTTACACCCGCTATCTGTGGGTAAAAGTCTGTAAATTGGCCTCCACATCCGAGAAGCCTCTTGTTAATAGAAAGTTAATAACTATAAGTATTATTCTCCTCAAAATCAAGAAAATGGACATATTTAAATCCAGACAGTTCTGTGCAAAATAATAGCTGAAGTGCTGAGTTCCTCATTCCCGGCGTGGGCCCTCCAAAACCGTGTCAGTGTGTGTTCACGGTCAGTGCAGGAAAGTTTTCCCAGTTAGCACTAAAGATCCAACTGTTCTGTGACAAGGAATGTTTCCCTTGCCTGAGCAGTCCCTTCAGGCTGTGATTAATTTTTATTATTCTAACATCTGCAGACCTGGTTGTGCTGGATATTCCACAAACAAGGGTGACAGCTCTCACCCTTCAAATCTGCTGTCAGAGATGAGGTAAAGCAAGTAGGCAGGTAAAACAGAAGGCCAGGGTTGAGGAGGGATGGAGTAGTAAAAGTTCGGCATTTGAATATGTAGTACTTATGTTTTTATAAATTTATTTTTATAAAATATGTTTATTTCCTGAGCTTTAATACACATGTATGTAATGTGAAGGCTTAGAAAAAAAGGAAATTCATACACTTTTTATATGTATGAATTTCTGGTAATGTGTCAGAACGGTAAGGGTATTCCAGGGATTGATCAGTATTGCCTGAATTTTTTTCCACCTGTGGTGTCTCTGATAGCCATTTTCAAACTGACTTTTATCATGACATTAGTATAATTCAGCTCAGCTGTATTTTGAGGCAGATGTTAATCTGATCAGAAAAAAAAGAATTAAGCAGTATTGCTCACTTCTAAAATTAATTTAAAGCTTTCTGAGTGCCCAAATCACAAATGTTCCCTATCTAATTACCTGATGCCCTCTTTCAGTGTGTCATTGTATTACTTTTTTTCCTCCTTTTAATATTAGGGAAATGTAAAATAACTTGACCTTGAATAGATACCTTGTGGGGACTCCTTTAATATATGCAGTGAATTAGATGAATGCCCGTTGATAGCTAAAAGAATTTCAGCTCTTCTATGTCATAACAGAGCTTTGCACTTCAGAAGCAGAAAGGTTTCTTTTGTGAAAGACCATTTGAATTTGGTCATTCATTGCATTTTTATTAATTTGTAATATGTCAAATGAATAAGCGATCTCTCTCTCTTCTACTGATTAAAAACTTCTATTAAGAACCTGGATGATAAATATATATGATATGAAATGAACTCAGTTATAAATCCAAAATGTAGACATAATGTAATAAGCCAGCTTTTCCTCAACATCATACTTCATTTTTCCAATGTGTAGACACCTATTGTCAGCTTAATTATTTTAAGGTAAGATCAACCTTAATTAATCAAAGTAGACCATGGCTGTCTTTGCATTATTTAATTTTTAAAAAGAAGCAGAGTAAACGTATTCATCATTCATACAGCGCACATAAATTAAGATACAAGAACACAAGAGGTTGTACTAATAAAATGAGTCATAGTAACCAAGTATGTAGTTGGGGTTAATACTTCATTGACACAACGAGGGACAACTTGCTGGCGTCATCTCAGAAAGAAGCATTATTTTGTCAGCTGCCAGAGGTGCCGAGCAGAAAGCCTGATATAATGCCTGGTGTGCCAGGCAGGCAGAGGAGAGGGATGACCCTAAACTGTAAGAAAAATGGGCAGATGTCAAGCTCATTACCAGTTTTTTGAGTTGTCTAATTCCTGTATAAAATGCCTCTAAATTAGTGAGTCAAAGCCAGCCATCTTGTTAATCAGTTTGAGTAATCAAGCAGTATCAGGGCATTAGAAGTAATCCAAAGTTTGCTTTTAAACAGCTTGGATTTTGTGTGGTGGTTTGGGGTTTGGCTTTTCTTTAACGGATTCAAACTGTGTTTATCAAGGGTCTGTTTTTTAGAAGTGAGCGCTTTTAGGAAGTCACTTCTTAAGCTCTAAGCTTACAAGCACATTGGTTGGGGTGTTGAACCCCGTGCATTTGAAGCTTCTGTTGATTCCCACATGAACTGTGTCCTGAGGAGAAATAGGATCCACAAACTATGTCTACGATGGCAAGCCTTGGAGGAGAAGGGGAGTGCTGACAGCACCTTCATCCAAAAGCCAAAGAAGTCCTTTACCTGCTTGACTTGAGAGCCAAAGGCAGGGAAAAGCAACATCTGCAAAGGGGATGGGCAGGGACTGGCCCCAGCACTGACCCTGCTCACACTTCGTTAGCTCCAGTGCATGTCCCCATTTGGCAACTCAGGTGGGACTGGGAATACCATTTTTGTGTCCACAAGGGTAGTGTGCTTATAGAAAGACTTTGGAAATTGCATTCCACATCTAGAAACAAATCAGTTTAAAATCCAAGGTTGGTGGGAAATCTCCTTCTCTTTCCCTTCTCAGTGTGTGTGTGTATGTTTGGGGGGAAAGGGGCAGGAAAGTAGGTAAATTCAGACCTGAATGGGGTGGGGATCATTGGGTTGCTGATGTTATTGTGTTGATGGTGCAGCCTCCTTTTCTCTCACTGCAAATCCGGCAGCTTTTCCTCAGAGTGAAGCTTGATTTTTTTTTTGATTATTTTTTTTTCCACACAGCTTTAGTGCCGTGTTTTTGTGGCAATTATGTAAATTATATGTCATACCACTGCATATTTTCCACATCATTTGATTTGACCTTTAAAACTAATAAGAGAATTATCATTTTTATGGGTAATTTGTGTTTCCTGGTATGAGACAGCAGGACAGGGACTGATGGGGAGAACATCAGAAAACACAGTAGTCATGTTGCAAGATAGTACTGGAGGGCCATATCCAGTATGCAACCATGGCTGCTGTGAGCTCCTGAAGAGTAAATTAGAAGATATATTGTGGAATAAACTTCCCAGAAGGGAATTTTCTTTCTAATAACCTTCAGTGAGGTCTGGGCTAGCCATTGTTTTTTTGGTCCATAATTGTTTCTGATATGTGCATTGATATCTCATCATAATTTATATGTAGATGTGGATATATATTTCAGGTAATGTAATAAAGAAAATTACTCTTTCCCTACAAACGGTGATAGGTTATACCTCATGATACATATGCACGTCTAATCCCCCTTAATCACACCGAACCTCTAGCTACATTCTCCTTAAGTAATCAATTCTGCTGGTTAAACATACACTGTAGAATTTTTCAGTTATTTTTGACCAGTTTTAAAGCTGCTGTAATGAACTTCTCTATGCATCCACTTGTTAAACTACTATGAAAGGCGAAATGCTAAAAGCCAACAGAATTCTCTATATATTCTCTTCCCCAAGATGTACAGAACAAGCATGATGTTAACAGTTTCATCAACAGCACTGTAATGCTCCTTTTTCAGCCTCCTCCCTCAGAAAAACCTCTGGAAAGTTCAAAGTGTCAAGAAAATTGTTGCAGAATTGTGATAAGACACGACATACAAGCATGAAGATTTCCATAACACTACCTAAATGCCTTATTAATCTAACACGTGTCAGGTAAGATTTTCTGTGTGTTTAGGATGACTCCTGGCAGCAGCACAGGATTTTCTATGTGGGCTGTGGTTCGGGGAGGGGGAGGACAGAGTCTTATTCTTCTGACAGAAAATTAGTATTTCATATGCATTTAGCAGTGATGGGGAGCTACCCATACACAGAGCCCTGGGAAGTGATGGGAAAGGTCCCCACCTGTATTTTGACCATATGACTGATTTTTATATGGCATTTAATTCTCCTTATTTTTTGATTAATCACCAACAATCTTATTTGGGTTTTGTTTCATTTTTGCTCTTTCCCTGTTCTTCAGTTCCTCTCTAGACTTCTTTCTAACAGATTCTCCTGTGCTTGTTCTGCCACATTTTGGGTCAGTAGCTCTGTGTCCCACCACAGCAGAGCCACAAGGCAGTTCAAGTACTTGAACGTGAGCTTCTGGTCTAGGCTTACCATACAATGAAAATCTACCTTACAGGTCAGATCAAAAACCAAATGAAGGCAAAAAATCCCAAGGCCTTTTTTGCATAACCTGATTAATTTTGCAGTTACATAAGACCTATGAGTATCCTGTAAATATTCTTCTCACCTTGAAAAGAAGCTTGCACCTGTTTCTCCTAATCTTGCAATGCATTTGGTTCTTTTCCCACCTTCTGCTTCTTTCTTCAGCTGAGCCCACTTTTTCCTTTTCCTTGACACAGCATATCTTCAGGCTTTTCTTCACATAAAGAAATGTAACAAAAAATACCAAAACCATCTGACTTGAACATAGAGGCACCCAAAAACTTCATGCCAAGTTCCAGCTTTTTCAAGACAAATTACAAAAATGCTAAAAGCTTAGTAACTATAGCAGCACAAACACCACCACTACAATATGCCGCAACAGATTGTTCATATGTCACTATTTTTCCAAAGTTCCCTGGCAAACATTTCCATCAGTAAACAAGTCAAGTGAAAGAATTGTAAAATGGCCAGCAAAAAGCCTCACATCTTCTCTGGGTAGTGAAATAAAATTCTGGTACTTATCACTATTATGCTATTCTTCAGCCCCTCTTCTTTCACCTGTGCTGACAGACTCCAGTTGTCTCCGTTTCTGCCTGCACAACGAGGCTTTTGCCTGTCATGCCACCCTTTTCTTTATATTGCAAGTTTATCAAAGCAATGTCATCTCTAAATGTTGGGTCACACTCTCACCTGGGGGGTAAACTTACACAGATCCATTAAGTTTGTCAGAAAGATGACAAACCATGGGAGCTGGTGAGCTGGCACTGCTTGTCTCGTGCAGCAATGGTGCACATCAGTGGAACTGAAAAAAAACCATCAGTAATGCCTGTTCACCAACACTTAGAGACAGATTGGATACTTCTTGGTTTTCTATTGTCTCTCCTGCTTTGCTGCTCGATGTGTCTCGGTATCATCAGAATTTATTGTTGAATGAAGTGTCTGGGGAAGAGGCCAATGATGGGTAGATGCTAGAGTTTGAGAGTTCTTACTTGATTATTACTGGAATAATTTCTTGAAGCTGCAAAGTATGTGTTTCTACCATGCCAATACATACAGCATCTGAATCTGGATGCAGATGGAATTGGAATTGGAAAATCACTGTATTTATGGAAAAAGGAACCTAATTTACCAACATTTGAAACTGTTCTTCTGGGTTAGAAATGGAGGATTTTTTTCCCTGTTGTTTATAATTACTTCTCATTTGAATGTTCCTTAAAGTTAAGCGAAAGTACAGCAGATTGCATTATAACATTAGTCTCTTCGTATATTGAAATAGCCTAGAAAACTCCAACATTAGATGAAGCAAGTGGAAGTTTTGCCATGAATGAATTTAACTTCCAACTCTTAATGCTTTCACTTAGCACATGAGAGGCTGTGCTTTGACTTTGTCATTGGCTAGAGTTCTAAGCCGTAGGGATCAGTGAAAAAAATTGTATGTGGAAAAGAAATATTTCATCAAACACCCAATCTGATTAAAACCAATACAAATCTGAATGAGTAAATGTATGTTTTACTAAGGGGAAAAAAAAAAGGAGCTATAACTGACCACAGATGTAAAATGTTGTGGATGTATCCATAACATATATATTTAATATATGAGAGAAAACATAATATTTTTAAAAATCAAGATTCTGGGGGTCATAGAGAAAAAAGGAAAAAAGAATATTTTTTTTTCTGGGCAATTCAGAACTCAGCTAAGCATCTAGGACTTTCCTTATGTTCAGTCAAAGTGCATAAGCAAGGCTTGGTACGGGGAATGGAGCACAGTAGCCCTTGCTCCCTCTTTTTGGCCTCATCAGTGCTGAATTCTCCTTTCATGGGAATGGTGCATGTTCTTGGGATGGGGCAGTGAGTGCCTCTGGAGTTGGCTGCTGGGTGAGAAAGGCTTCTGGATTTGGGAGGGTTACATCTCTTTCCCTCCCTATCCAAAAAGAGGGAATTGATTTTGTAATTCCGTTCCTCAGGCCGTGTTCTAATGGATATACTGTAGCGTTAAAGAAATGGGCAGTGTTGCTGGGGCACAGATCTCCTTGTAAAGCCCACTGCAGTTTGTAAAGGGCATGGGGAACTGGACGTTCTCACGAGCCATAATATGTATCAAGTTATGTGTTAAAATGCATTTTATTTTATTTCCCTTTCTCCAAAAGAAATGTTCCTCACTTCAGAGTTCACTTCAGCTCTGTCCCCTGGATTAAAAAGGGAGGGGCCTGCAGCACTTGTGCCCACATGGCTGGCCACAGTGTTTTATCATAGCAGTAGCATAAGCAGAAGCAATCATTAAGTCAGAGTTCCAGGCTGTCCCCTTGATCCACTTTTTCGCAATTTAGCACATTCATCACTCTCTCTTAAGCCCCCCATCCTTGACTTAGCAAGCATGATGGACTGTACAGGCGAGCCTTTTTTCAGAGCTTTCAGAGAGCTGCATCCATACATCACCTTCCCCGTTTGTTTCTCCAAGCACCCTTTTGCAGTGCTCCTTTCTTCCCGTGCAATGTCCCAAGAGCTGTGGTAGAGCAGTTGAACTACGACTTACTTAACTGGTGTCATGAACTGAGACTCCTGCCCTCACTGGCCTGAGTTAATAATGACAATATTAGCAACAGGATTTTAATCTTAACTTTTGTTCACACAGTGAAATAGTGTTGAACAGCGTGGTTGGCCTTCTCTGCAGCATTTATTCCTGCATAACAAAGCAGTGAGTTCCCAACAGGCTTAAAAACGGAAGAGTACAATACAACCCATTTGTGACCTTCCTGTTGATTTATTCTCATCAGCCAACAGGTGCCTCATACAGAATTCAAACTGATAAATGCTGAAAGACAAAATTAACAACCTTACAATGAAATGTGTCAGGACAACTTCTAATCCTCTCTGTTTTCACAGCAGTTAAAAGATGAGAGAGGAGAAAAAGAATGGAAAAAAAGGAGGGGATGGGAGACAAAGAAGAAAATCCTGAAAGAGTGAGTGCCCCAGAGAGCTGCATAATGATTAACAATTCTTTTTTCAAATGGTAAGTGATTCCTTCCTCAGTCCTGGATGACAATAGAATCATAACTCCATCAAAATTACTTTGAATAGTCTCATTAATGGCACACAGTCTTGGTTTGTCTCTGTCTCAATGTCTGATAATATTTTCATACCCACTATTGAATCTGTGTTTAGCTTTGTCCTCCTCATTTGTACAATACACTCATACATATCAGATCATCTGCTTTTGTACTTGGATGTTCAACAATTCAGTAACAGGTTAACAATAAAAGTGGGGTAAAAGAGGGGGAGGACATGATGAAGGTTTCTTTTCAGTACAAACTAACTAAACAATGGAAAGTGTATTATATCATCTGTAGAAAGCAGCCTACTTCATCTAATTCTAGCCACAGAGGATGTTTAGAAAGCACAGGCCTTAAATATGATTTATTGAAGTACAATCTTGCCTTCTTTGCATAGGCTAGAGGTATTTTCTTCTGAAATAGCTGATTAACAGAAGCAGCTCCCTTAAGAACAGCTGCACAGAGTATTCTTGTCAAGCCCCTACCTTGTATAAATATTTTTAATTAATAGATGCCTTCATCAAATACAAGAAAAAATTAAGCATTAATGCTCACCAGAGATCCTGCTATTAGAGTGATTATTTTAGATATCGTTTCATTTGCAGATGTCATTAATTCATTTTTAATAGATTGCTAATTTAGTTTTATCTGTCTCTTGCTCAGTTTTTGCAGAAATTAGCAGGCTGTGCTTCCTTCAAAGCCCACCAGCTTTCCCCTCCCACTTCCTTCAGGCTCTCTACTCTCCACAGAGCGTGTGTTTAAATTAGCTGGACCACTGCAGGCTGAGATACTGATTAATCTGCACATCTGCCACAAGAGGAGAGTTAACGGTGTAGCTGGGGGACTTGGAGCAGAGAGCAGTGTTACTGCTGCAAGTCCTCTGTGCTGTTTGGGAAGCAGTAGTTGTGTCACACAGGAGCAGCCTGCCCTTGAAGTATCTTCTGCTCCAGTGAGTGGCAGTGGGTATTGTTGCACAGTACATAAATCTCCTTTTGTCAACTTGCATTAACCACGGGATTGACTTGTAAGACATTTGTACCTGGGGAGAGAGAGATGAGCAATGTCCTGTCTGAGGCAAAGGAAACATCGGTGCCGCAGCACAGAAGGGAGATACCGGAGCTGGTTTCTTGGAAAACTGTTCAAAGTTTTACCTCAGCTGCTTCTGCTTTATAGGTGTTTAAATTGGGGGTTTCTGTGCAGCTGTACAGGAGAAGGTGGCTCCCAGAGCACTATGTCCAATAGCTGACCGTGAGCTCAAACAGCTCTTTACTTGGTATCAGTCTCAGCACTTTCAGGCTTGTGCCCACAGGGTTCAGTGCTTCATGATTATGCTGTTGGCAGGCTGAGAAATTTGGGACTGTTCAGCCTGGAGAAAAGAAGGTTGTGTGGACACCTCAGAGCAGCCTTTCCAGTATCTGAAGGGGGCCCTAAGAGGGAGCTGCGTGGAGGGACTCCACCAGGAGCTGTGGTGATAGGATATGGAGTCATCCTCAAATTGGAGGATATGAAGTATCTTCTGTTGTAATAGGATATGGAGCTTCAAACTGAAAGAAGGGAAATTTAGGTTAGATAAGGAAGAAATTCTTTAGTGTTCCAGTGAGGCACTGGAACAGGTTGTGGCTGCCCCATCCCTGGAAGTGTTCAAGGCCAGGCTGGAAGGGGCTTGGAGCTACCTGGTCTAGTGGAAGCTGTCCCTGCCTTATGGCAGGGAGGTTGGAACTAGATGAGCTTTGAGGTCCCTTCCAACCCAAACCATTCCATGATTCTATGTTGCTACAAGTATGGTGTCCAGGATAGCAGGAGATGGGGATGAATGTTCTCTCTCCCTTTTAGACTAAGACAAGAAGTAAAGGAAGGGAAAATTTCTTTGCTCTGGTTTTGATCTGGCAACTCTGCATGACTTTTTCTTTCACTCACGGGGAAGAGCTATGAGATGAATCTAGATCTTCTTTGTTCTAGTTCCTTGTTGTTTTATTACCTATGAATGGTATTTCCTAAAGGGCAGCACCGTAGTCCAGTCAGCTCTGCTCCATTGTAGTCAATATGTACTTTATCACTGACTTTAGAATAAATAGAGTGCACAGTCAACCATTACAAGACAAGAAATTGCTGATTTTATATTGATTTAGTGAGTAAGCTTCTCCAGCAGTGTGTCTCAGCTTCTAGCTGTGGATATCTCTAGATTTAATTTTAATCAGATCTCTTCTAAAAGGCATTAAAGGGTGCCAGCTGTGATGAGGACCGTGGCATTTCTACCTTCTGGAAACATTTTTTTATTTTATTTCAGCAAGTTCATTTAGTATGAGTAATGCTTCTGTGGTGATAATTTTGACTTTTACTGTTCTTAGGCTGAATATGAACCAGTACCTCATAGATTTAAGGACCTGTCCCACTCAGAAAACTGAGAATGTTAATTCATAAATTTTCTAGTAAGTGTCTGGATGGAGAAAGATAGTAATATTTTTAAAAGACATATGCTGTTATTAAGTGCATTATTGTAAAAAAAAAAAAGATAAATATTAATGCAATCATTTAGGTATTTCTGAAGACCAGTTGGATCGTGGGCACCACGAATTTTCAAAGACCATATCATATCTAGGAATGGGATTCTTGTGGTTTGCCAGTGAATCTGAAATAGCCAAGCAGAAGCACATGTAGAGAAAAGTTCATGGCAACCTAATATTATCAACACTCCTAAAATGAGTATAAGGAATAACTGCAGAAATGAGGGTTGCAGAACAGTTGCCCCTCTTGTGCCATTTAAGTCAGCTCCAGTGACAATGGGTTGCTGAAGATCCTGACAAGGAGGTCAAGGAATGCAGTCTGAGCATCATCCCCTACATCAGAAACTCTAAAAATTTTCTGGTAGGAACTTTCCTAATTCCTAATTCTTGGGCAGGACTGTGAGCAACCGCACAAACCCAAGAGCTTGACACTAAAGGTGTGAGGAGCACTGTCTTAAAGACTTTCCAGTAGCATGAGATGTCCTGTCCATATCTAGAAATCCAGTGCTGGTCTGTTCACTTGCCAGATCAGCAGATCTCACAAGCTTCAACTTAGAGACATAAAAAGTAAAATATTCTAAAGCGGCAGGGAATTTGGTAAAAGAAGGGGTGGAGACTGCAGGGCAGAATCCCAAGTTTTAGTTAAATTTGAAAGCAGATTAACAAGAACAAGAAAAGGTTTGATAGCTCCATTATGAATGCGTTAGCTGTAAATATGAATTGCAGCCTGCTTATAAGGAACTGTTGATAATGTCCATCAACACTGGAATGAACAAGTACTTGTATTGATAAGAGTCCTGGCAGCATTCCATAGTGCCCCTCTCCATGGTGCCCTCTCCAATGTGCTTACAGGGAAGACTTGCAGAATGTCGCTCTTGTCCACAGCCAGTGCCAGTGCCACAAGTTATTTTTGCTGGTAGGGATTTTAAGTTCCATGTAGATGCCAAGGTAACCTTGGCATATGTTAAGGAGCCCTGGCTGTGATGGTTCCTCTGTGGGTGACAGCCTGTTCCTGGGGAGAGACTGTGCATCGCTGTATCAGCCACGTATGGAGATGAGTGTCTGTGAAGAGCTCACACAGCTTCAGCAGAACCCAGCAGTCTGGACAATTCCCAGCATCTTGGCAATGGAATACAGTCATCTGTTCAAATAAATAAAGTCCTACAAGAAGGAGGCCTGCTGTATGCAAGATAGTGAGACCGTGGATTTGAAGAGTTGCTGAGAGTCTACAAAGACATTGGTTCTCAGCTGAGACTGTGGTGGTGTTTGTTTGGTGAGTCCCCACTGTGCAGGGACTTATGTAAACTATAAAACTTGCCCTTAGACTGTGAGCTGTGTCAACTACTGCACCAGAAACAATTTACCTCTGGTTGTTTCACTTCACAAATATACTGCCTTTTAATATATTCTGCTGCCCTATAAATGTGGGCTACATATTTTTTCCAGTAAAAACACGCCCATTGGGTTTTTTTTCTAGTGCTACACAAAAAAATTTTGCCTATTGATTGTTGCAGATTAAAAACCTGCTGCGCAGTATATGCTTTTAAAAAATGCACTCAGGCATCACAGTAAAGGCACGATTGTCTTTATTTGCGGAAGAAATGAGAGGTCCTTATTCACTCTCCTGTTTCCAAATGTTGTTGCAGGTTGAATTGTCAGGGTGGATGGAACAAAAAGGACTGTAATCAGTGTCATGTCCCTGGTCTTCTGCCTGTTCTTGTTCACCAGCATGTGAATGTGCAATCACCACCCTCATAATCTTTGGCAACTTGGAGACATTGGACTCTGCTGAAAGATTCCATGCAAGATGAGGGTTTGATACCATGTGAACTGTCCCCAGAGTAAGTCACTGTAGATATTTTATTTTTTCTATTATCACAGAAAATAAACCTTTTGCATATCTCTTAATCACCATCACTCTCTTTCATCTGGTAGCACAGTTTTGTAAGCAACTGCATGTAGAGGAACGATGTGTTAAGTACGAGCAGAAATTACGTTTGATAAGTTTTATTTTTCCTTTCCCTTGTGAAATTAGCAATGGTGTTTTTCCAAGCATATTTGCTTAGAATGATTACCTGAGTAACTTTGAGCTATAAATTCCTTTTGACATCTGTTCAGAGGAGGTAATAATTTATTTGGCATGTTAGTCATGTGATAGCATTTCTGTTCTCTTAATGCCTGAGCCATAAACATTTTTATCAGGATCCTAGCTTTTATCCTAGAATAGTGACTTTGAAACTGTTTTTCTGTGTGGATTCTTTGTGCTCTTTTCCACCAGAAATGCTTATTTAAAAAAGAGGTTTAATCTAGGCAGTCTGCTTTCTGAAAAGGAATGAATTTGTGTAAATGGAATTACAACCCCCAACTGGGTTTCAGCTTTGGTCAAATAATCTGGACAAAACTATAAGCATTTTAATGACAAAATGCTACCATATTGTCCTCTGTCCTTATTTCTCTTCCTGGAAGAGATTCCTAAAGTCTACGTTTCATATTGCATTTCCTGTATTTCCTAAGAGGAGAAACCAGCCTTTTTTTGGCTCCTGCATATAAAGGAGTGCAAATTCCAGGAAGCTTCAAGAATGTGCCTCAAATCCAAAATATTATTGCTTTTGGCTAAAGCATTTAGAAGAGGGGATTCTTCCACAAAGTTTTCTGTGGACAGAGGATGGTAAAAAAGAAATTGCTTGTTTTCAAGTGACCACTGCAGGAATATTTGCTGGTATATATCTGACATACATGTTCTCTGGGGACCGCCAACCACAAAAGTGAATAGAGAAAATTGAGTTAAAATTGGTATCCATGCAAACATTGGTAGCTTTAGCTCTTCTGTCCACTAATCTGGACTATACACTCCTTCAAGTTGTGCTTATTATGTCTTTTGAACAGTGAATTTGTCCAGAATGAAGTCTAATTTATTTTTAATCCTAAAGAATAGAGGGGATTTCACTCTGACAATGGTTATTAATTGTAAATCTTTAAGTCTGTTAAGGACTAGAGGTATTCAAAATTATTCTTGATGAGCTACGGAACTGATTAATCTTTTTTTTCCTTTTCTCCCATTTCTGAAGTGATCAGGTTTTCTATGAATGTGTTAATTGCTCAAAAATTTTTCTAATTCTTGTCACTTAAGAAAAAGCAATTATTAAAAAGGGTTTGAGGTTTTTTTAGGAACTATCTTCTGCTACTAGTTTTTTCCTAATCTGTTATTTCTTTTTAGGCATTTGATTTGTCTGCTTAAGCAAGTCTTCTGTTTCTACACTATGGTTAGATAATTTAGTCTGTTAAAATGAGAAAATCAGTGAAAAGATCTAACCCATAATGACTTGCAATATTACTTTCCAGCATGGATAATTATTCACTGACTATTTGTGAAGTATTTAGGATTCATAAACATCTTCAGGGCTAAAAACATTTGTCATGCAGATACACATATGCAGTTGTTAATAATAAGCCACAAACAATAACTGAATGAGCTGACAGTGCTTATGACAAAATTATTCACTATTTTTTTGTGGTAATCAGCCAAGTCTGCTAGAGTGTATAAATAATTACTGACTTAGAGATTCTAAAGGGTCATTTTTCTGATTTCCTAGGTAGTATAGACCAGGTACTCTTGTGTAGTTATGCTGGATGATGATTATATCCATGTGCCTTTATTGTTTTAATTCTGCTGAATGTACATGGATTAAAAAGGTTTAAATAAAAGCAGAAAAAAATCTAGTATAGAAATTGATGAGGCCTAATGAGAAAAAAAAGAATGTTTAGTACAGTAGTCACATATTTAAGCAGTGCGGCACTCGTGTCATAGTTAAAATTTTCTCCATATACAAGGTGGAACAGTTGAGATAATTTCTTACTCTTTCTTTTTGCAAAATCGTGTAGAATCTTGATGGGAAATAGATTCCAGAGAACAGTGACAGTTGTTTCTCTGTAGCAAAAATGATTGTCAATGGAAAGAAATGCAAGACAGCCATCTGTTGGCTTGTGCAAGCAGCAACCTGCTTGTTTCCAGGTCCCAGGGCGGGCTGCTGGAACCCCAGACAGGAACAAGTGCTGTGCTCGTGGGGAGGGCAGATGGTGCTTGTTGACAGTTTAAATTCAGGCTGAGCTTAAGTCCACTAAGAAGTAAATGTATGCACGTGAAAATGGGTCCTAGGAGTGCTGCAGACATCGGGGATGCAGGCAAGGCTTTGTCATCAGCAGGTTCCTGGGTGTACAGGGGATTTCTGCATCTTTCCCCAAGTAACAGTTCTGTGCTGCAGAACTCTGTGGCCAGCTGCCCTCAAAGGTGGTGGGTTCAGCACTGATCCACTGCTTGGGGAGAGCAAACATGATCTCAATGTGTGTGACAGTGTAGTACAGGAGACTTGCTTGTCCCTGGACTTGTGTGACACCTTCAGGTCTGCATTGTAAAGAACATAGGAGTGAAGATCACAATCATTCATCTTTAAATAGTTGGGATTAGTGTAAGGTTTGAATTAGGTATGTTTATATTTTGTAGATTGTGGGTTATTATTAAGAATGTTTTCCATCATACAGATGCAATTAATAATTGGGTCTTTGGTTGTCCAGATCTCCTGATCCAGATAAACAAGACTGTCATCGTGTATCATTGCCATTCACACTGAGGGGCTGAGCCATCTCAGATACTCTCCCAGGCTTCTATTTTGAACTGATTTTGTACCTCTCCTAGATCTGGGACCATTTAGATAGGTTTAATCCCCAACACAAAGGAGGTAACTTCACCCTGCTGTCTGCCTCCAGATCTTTTTATTAGATAGAGGCAAAATAGTGGATAAACCGGCTCTCCCTGGTACCGCAGTCTTCAGGGTAATGCTGGAGCACGTGTTATCTCTCTTTCAGGTGCCAGTAACGCAAAGGAGAGCTCTTGATATGGTACCATGGTGCTGTGTGTTTGGGCAGGGATTTTGTGAGCCTCTCACATATTGCTGCTCTCACTGGCCAGTACAGCTACATCCTGGTGCTCAGGTTTAAGCTCCGAACAACAGCAATTTCAATGGAAATTTTATCAGTGTTCTTTTCTCCACAAACCTTGCAATTTTTGAGAGGTCCCTGGCTTGCTTTGTTTTTTGTTTTTTTTCTCTTTTTTGTCCCTGCTGAGGCCAATTACATTTAAAGCTAGAAAAAAAAATTGAGCCAGTGTTGAAAATCACACCCTACATGTTCCTCTGAGTACAGATAGATTGAATTTCAATTAAAAATTAGAGTGAAATGAAAGGTCACTTGTTAATTCTAATGTAATTTTAAATGGGTGTAAATTAATTTGGGTTTTTTTCTCTGCCTTTAAGTTCTTTCATGTGTTCTTTTGCAGGTCAGTGAAATCACAAGAATGGAAAACAACCAGTGGTTGTCAAAGGTAAAGGCAGAGGGACAAGGGGGTCTGAACCATAAGAAAGGTACCCAAAAAATTAGTTATGCTAAATAATGGAGCAGAAGGCTATGCTGGTTGAACTGCACTAATGATTTGCTTGCTGCATTTTGTGGCAGGTATCCACTGTGAATATTTAACACGTGTGATTGCTTTGGTGCAGATATGCAAGTTGTTTGCAAACAGCAAGGATTTGACCACTGCATTCCATGTGACGGTCATGTCTCATATTGCCAATTCCTGTGCTGTTTCCCACCCCCATGCCCCCCTCCCATAATTTGGCTTAGATTGTGACAGCTTCTGCTTGTGATGCATTTATCCCATGTTTTATTGCTAACAGATTATTATTCTGTTTTAATTGAGGTTCAGCTAATTATGAACTGATAGAGTTGGAAGGATAAGGGATAGGCCAGTTTGTTAACATCCCTACAGATCTTACTGTGGGCTGAATGCCTGCCACTCAGGTTGTAACCATCTGAGAGTTTTAAAATTGTGTAGGGAGAATTTGTTAATTATAAATTCTCCAGCCTCTAGCAGAGGATCAGAATTACCCTTTGATATGATCATATACCCTTAATGCACAAAAATGTTCTCAAATGTGTATAGGAGGTAAATCCAGTGGTCTCAGTTCAAACTCAATGAACAATTCAGTTGGGAAGGCATTCCAGTCTCTGTGTATGCAACTATTAGAGTAGGAGTAATCCTCATATCCCACTTACTAATAAAGAGTCCTCTTACCTGAACACAAAGCCCCTGAAAGGATGGAAGAAAAAGGTTATACAGTTTCAAAGGAAATGCCTGACAGATTGTGTGCTGGTTTTGAGAAGCTGGCCTTTCTCCTAGGTAAGGTTTTACTCTTGCTTCATCAGCAAATTGTAACAAAAAAAGGTCTAGACTGGTCCTGATTTTGTGCTATATTTAATATGAATTTCATGGCTTTGCCTCCATTTTAATCTATAAAGTCTGGATTTTTCCCTCTAATTTAAATGACCTGGTTTTGAAATTGCTGACTGTTACTCTTTGGGGGCATTCACTTCCAAAAGCTCCTGGGGAAGAAGGGACTGATCCTTAATGTCAGAGGTAGGTACAAGTTTTATGCTGTATAAATAACTGTTTTCAGAAGCAATCTGGAATGGGATATGGGAATTGGTGTATTGGTGTGTGTTGAAGGCAAGGCAAACCAGCTTCAACAAAAGATGATGATGGGTGCATCATGTTACTGAAAGCAAAAGATAAACCTCTAGAAATTTGGGAGCAAAAACAAATCATTTTTTTGAAAAGAACAGAACAGTTTCCCAGTAATTCTGAATCTGTTTGATTCTGTTAATAACTTTCTCTAAGCTTTGCCTTTGACCTCAAAACTAAGAGAGAAGAAGGTTTTACCTTTGTTGCTCAAGACAGATGAGCTTGTTAGAGCAAGCTAACAAATGTGGATTGTGTCACTACAAATACCGAGGGGGAAGGTGACACTTCAGGTGCTTGCCTCTGGCTAAGTCTGTGAGGCCAGTGCTGTGTTCTTATCTAGGTACAGCCTTTCTGCTTACCTTACAGTAAATTGAACTGACTGCTTGTCTTCACTAGGGCTGGAGCAGCTTTTTTTTTGCTTTTTTTTTTCCTTTCTTTTACCTCAGGGTAACTAATACACCTTTGTTTTCCTGCGGTAAAACATTGTGAAGGCAAGACACTTTAGTTTACAAGATCAGTGCTGTACATCTGCCTAAGGTTCACTTATCTCATGGTGAAGCTGAAGTACTCTGACAGTTGCTGTCTTTTTTTCTGTCTTTTTAATTTAATTTCTTTTTTAAATACTCAACCTTGTGTGTGCTAATTACCCCAGCTAAACACAGGGTGTCCTGAGCAATGAATGAGTTGTTTTAACTGCAGCATTCCAAAGATCTGCTGATATGGAGATCACAATGCTGATGGTAGAATTCCTATCTGGGAAGTAGTTTATCTCTTTCCCATAGGCAAGCCATGTTCCTTTCTCTCCTGGTTATTACTCCGTTGAATATTTCAATTTGATTCACTTTGTGGCATTTTGCTGTTCTCCTTCCCAGATGTACCTGCTCAGATTTAGCTACTTCTAAAGTACTTTTCCAGCTGTGCCATTGTCACCTGCTCTTCACTGAAGGAGATGTAATTAACTTAGGACCAGTATTTGGCATCTCTGCACAACTTATCCTTCCACCTCAGAGTGACAGCCTGAGATTTTGTGACTTTCCTGCACTTAAACAGGCAAACTTCTTTTCCCATGATTCTTATTTAATTGGTTCTCTTCTCTGTTAAACATGAATTAATACGTCAGGATTCTGACCCTATTCCTGTGCCACTTAACTTCTTCATTTCACTGTACAACAGCAAAAAGTCTGTATATCAATGTAAAAAACCCCCAAAATTTAATATTTCCTTCATTCCCACTACACCCAGTATTTCCTGACTATACTATTAAAGAAGTTATACTGGGTTATTTTAGATACTTTATAGCATGTAGTCTCACTTTATAGTGTTACAATGACTGGTCATAGCTTTGAGGTCAAAAAAGCTCATAAAATGTTTCAGCTCAAATTCTCATATATTTCTAGGAAATATATTACCAGCAAGATTTCTCTGTTTACTAAGGAGATTGAAGAAGCTGGCAAGTCTCCAGTCCTTTCCAAGGAAAAGCCTACTGCCTCAACAGTCTGTAAAATCTTCCACTAGGTGTCAATTTAGTTTTACTTCCTCCCTTTAAGTAAAACACAATTTATCTTAATTCAAAAAGTTTTAGGTATAGGTTTGCTCAGAGCCATTCTTGCAATAGCGTTCATCTGTGCTGCCAGTGGCAGTTCAGAAACCAAAATTCAAGTGAGCAGAAGCTGGATTTAACATTATGCTTGAGAGCATACTCAAAACATAATAATAATTTTTGATAAATTGGCCAGTTTTCCTGCTAATTTTGTGATTATCCCAGAAAATGAACTGTGAATTGTACGTTCTGTACAGTTTGCTGTACAGAATCAAGCAATTACTTGACCCAATAATGTTTGATAATATTTTTTTAATTGTACAAATCATTCTCAGTTTAAGGACACTCCAGGAATCGAAGATGTACACTTGGCTTTCTAGTCTTAAATCACAACACTGAACATTAACCCCCCCATCCAACTGGCACAATCCAAGCCAAGTAAGAAATTAAATGGTATATTTTGGATGTTGTCATGTATCTCTGTGAGAGCAGGCTATAGTTCAAGGCTTTCTGCACTGTCTGTGCAGCAGCAGGTCTGCAGGTGCCACCAGGGCACCACTTTTCAACCATTCTCAGGCA
This sequence comes from Oxyruncus cristatus, assembly GCA_013399855.1. Lineage (NCBI taxonomy): Eukaryota > Metazoa > Chordata > Aves > Passeriformes > Cotingidae > Oxyruncus > Oxyruncus cristatus. The sequence goes on from VXAY01003375.1 coordinate 48,737, forward strand.
AAAGGAATTGTGTCTTGCATCACTCACAATGTTCTACTTCTTCACCTGCAAATGAGTACCTCTCCTGTCAATTTTGAGACTTCCCCAAGTGCCGTGCTGGACTCTCACTCCTTTTATAGCTCATCGTATGACCCGCCTCTCAAAAATGTAAGTAGTGTAAGATAAAAGCACGACCTTTCATGGCCACTTCAGTCTAACCTCACTTACACAGAATCACACCTGCTTGTATTGGAAGGTCACAGCCAGTGACATTCCGGTGTGCTCTGACAGTCTCTGATACGTCTCTTAATTTTGACAAAGCCCGCTTCCCTGGCAGCGTAAAAAGCCTCGAACAAAGGGTTTGTGGAAATGGGTGTAGAGGGGATACTGTGGCTTTGCTGGGAGTTTTTCCTCAATGGTTGGTTGTTTGTTTTTTTTTTTCCTCGATGACCACTTTAGGCTGAAGGTGCTTTTGGGTACAAGTGCTTTGTTGAGTATCAGGTTCCAGATAGCTGTGATTGCAAAGGCTTTTCAAAAGGGTTCAGATCCTTTCTGGCAAGTTCGACCTTTAAACTCCCTCGGCTTCATATACAGTGCAGCAATGAGGTTCCTCTAATTTAAACCAAACACTGAAACAGTCTCTTAATGGCCTTGTGTTATCAACAAGAAGTTGGCATAAAACCCTCCTTACCCCCTCCCTGCAGAGGAACTGAACCTCTATAATTCAGAGAAGGCTTTTTGGCAATGTCTTTGGCAGTCAGGGTTGCCGTGCCAAGAGTAGTGCTACCTTTACATTTCCTTTGGAAAAATGTAGTTTCATCAAAATAATTTCTTGCAGGACTATTTCCATCCCAACTATACTGTTGACAGATGTGTTTGCAAATGTTTCAATTTAAAAAAAAAAAATCCATGAATTTATTTTGCTTGCATTTTCACATCCACTTTTGTCTTTTTCATTTTCTTTTATTTTGACAAACTATTATGCTTTATTTTCAGGTTTAATGTTAAATTATCGAAGACATTTCAGTATTTCAAGATTATGACTTTTTCTCCAAAGTAGGACAAAATAAAATGGTGAAAAGTCAGGCCATGCAACAAGATGGAAATTCTGTAGCTGTTTTCATGATCCCATCTGTGCTTTTGAGCTCCAAGAACCTGATTCAGAGCCCACCAAAACAAATGGGAATCTTTCTTTCAAACTGAATTATTTCGGTCTCAAATTTAAGGCCTAAGAATTTTCAAGAGTTGGCTTTTATTACTCTTTTAATCTTAAATATTGCTGGTGTATCTTCTATGAAAACCCAGCTGTCAGGAGGAAATGTTCACTGAACATCCACATTTAACCCACCATGAGAAAATGAGAGGGCTCCCGTTCTCTTCTGTGATGTAGAGAGTGTGTATTGGGGAATTGAATGTGGAGCTGAGATGTAGCAAAGAAGTGACCTGGGCTCAGGTCAATAGTCAGGCATGATGCTTCAAGTGGTTCAGTGTTGGCTTTGAGCACTCTAACAAGTTCTTGATGCCACCAGTAGTATTTCAGGAGAAGAGGCCAGATCACCTCGTCTATTAGACTTGCATGAACTTGTCTGCCTACTCAAGGTAACACAGGTAGAAGTGATAGGATATTATAATATACAAAGGGCTTCCATCATGCTTGGTATATTCATAGAGTGGTAGTTCCATAGATGAGGCTGAAAGTTGCTGCTCTAAGACCAGTGGCCAAAGCTCTAGAGATTCTCAGAGTTTGCCTCAGGGACAAACCCTTGTGAGAAAATCTTGCTAGAATGAAGTCGGCTTCTCCCCCCTGACTCAAAAACTTTTTGGTGGCCCAAGCAAGCCCATTCCAAAGACCACAAGACAGTTTCTACCATACTGACAGTGAGTTAAGTTCATGTGCTTCTCCCAACTTAGCAGCCCTAGGAACTGAGTCTTCTGTAGTGTATTGTGAATTCAGCAGCCATGAAAATTGTGACGGCAGTTTTTTCATGCCTCATATGTTTTCTGCCCTATAAAATCATTTATAAAGAAGAAATAAGGTGGACAGGTGTTTCAAGAAAACCTTCTTGTGAAATTTCTGAACAGCTGGAATACAGAAAGACAGGCATCCCATCGAAAATAACTTCTGTTGTGGACACTTGGCTTGTATGCATTTTCACTGTGCTTTTCAAAGAGAATGATGCTGCAAAGAAGAAGTAATACCAGGACTCCTTTATAAATTCTTTGGTTTCCATCTCAAAAGGGCTTTTTTCTTGTCGTGTCAACATCACTTTAACTAGAGCACTGGTTAAGGAAGCACAAGTAATTGCAGGACTATGTTTCATACACGTTCCCAGCCATCAGAGGTCAGTGCAAGTTCATTCATCCAAGCAGCTTTAAGGTCCTTTACTCCTCCAGTTTTACACAGCAAGTTTTCGCTAAACATGAAAACGATCCTTCATGTCTATGACATCTTACTAGGAAAGAAGATGTTTTGGAAGAGTAAGAAACTACACAAAATACAGTGTGGCAGGAAAAGCACCACTTAATGTTTGTTCTAGTTTTGGTAGTGTAACTCCGCAATTGCCAAAGGACTGGAATAAGTGGAATAGCTATTACCAAGTCCTCTTCCAGATTTTGGTTAATGCCTGTGCCTCCCTGAGATCTGTTTGACATTTACCCTACTGGTTATGAAACCAGCTGCTAAGAGGGAGCCCCAGGACAGCTACAGCAAAGAACCTCGACCTTGCAATGTGTTATTTCAGTGGCTCATTTGAGTCCCGTATTAATGGGTCACAGCCAAGTGCACTCTGAAAACATATCTAAATAGTCTTCAGTTAGACAACATAAATGTTTGAAGGCTACATTCTGTGGATTTATAACTGATTTTACAATATGCTGTATTTATTAAAACAAACAAACAAAAAAACCCGTGCTATAAATTACTAAAAATCAAAAGTGTAACAAAGCTCTGAGGGGAAAAAAAGGTTCCGGAAGATCTGAATTTATTTCCCCAAATCAATACTTATATCTGTATCCTTCTACATCTGTTTCACTGAAAATGTTTCCTAAAGGAACGTGAATAAAATTTGATTTGGCTATAGGGTGGGAGAGTGAAAGAAAGCCAGTGAATCTAGTAGTCTAAAGTCCTTGCTGCAGAAAGGGTCTGAGAATCTCTGTCATGAATCTGGCAGAGAATGGATTTGAACTTCTGTCTCCCACTATGAAGATGTTCTACCAGTTATGGGATCTCTGCCCTCTAGAGAAAAAAAAAAGTAACTAGAATAAATTTTAGCATTTAGGAAGAAAACTTTGTAAACGGTTTTGGGTTTGACCCAAAAGAAATATGAAACGTAGAAAAATTCTATGAAATATGATTTTTCATTCCCTGGACAGAAGAAATAATAATGTGAACTGCTTCTTATCTGTAACTAAGCTATGAAAATAAAATTCGAGTGTAGAAGGTCAGTTGAAAATTAAAAATGCAATTTATTAACTTGATTTTATTGGAAGAAACACTGAAACTCTGTCTCAGAGGATAATAAATATTACAAAATGCTGCACAGCCAGGATTGCCAAGGCTTCAGATTCAGCATGGATCTCACTATACTGGTTGTTTATCTTGAAGCCTAGTTCCCACAGACATTTATCATCTGCAAATCTCAGCTTTCATTTAGACACCATGGTGTTGCCTTAATGCCTGTAGAGGACCATATGAAAATACAAAAAAGCACTAACTCAAGTGTTCCTCTACTGTCATTTAAAAAAACCTAAAAGTATGTGAAGCTGATCTCACAAGTCCCATTGCTCCAGGAGCTGGGGCCGCAGGAGAAAACATTAAATGCCATTAGACTCGTGATAAAACTGTGCCAGTTGGCGGTACTGAGAGTGGGAAGCGAATCCTCTCCCAGTATCCAGCTCAAATGTGAGTCCAGGAAATACATATTAAGAGAACCAGCACTGAACTGACTAGAAAACCTTCATAGTCCTGGTGAGGGATTTGGGAAATACCAGTATCTGACAAAATACAGATCAGACATTATCACAGATGCTGTGAGGTGTAAACAAAGACTAAATAAGGCAGAATCCTGATTATTGTTGCCACGTCAGTTACTGTTAACCCAAAAGTCTTTGCTTTTTGCTGGTGTTCACTCAGTAATAATCAGCTGCCTCCTGTACCATTACAACTTGGATTTTACTAATAGTGATGCTGAGTGACAGAGATATGCTGTGAGGTCTTAGGAAGGCCATGACAACCTTGGAAAGAAGATTCCCTAGAATCCAAACTGTAACCACATTTAATAATCATGATTTGAGGAATGTTACAAGAGTGGCCGGGAATTTTGCTGTATCTTGTAAATATTCTCAGCCTTACCTTTACACCGTGAACAGCTGTATTGATTTGACTAGAAGTAGCCAAAGTACATGTGGACCTGTAGGAAGGCAGGAATGTTTGCAAGAAAAGCTGTGGTGTTCTGGGAGGGACTAGTTTGTTAAAAAGACTTAAGTTAAAGGTGTTCCTTGTAGTCAAAAGGTCATGATAGTGAACAGTGGTTTGAGTTCTCATGAAGTCCATTCACAATTCTAATTAAGCATAAAAGAGGAAATATGTGGTTGATTTTCTTGCTGTTCTATACTATATGAAATCTGGGGTTTATCTTTAATTACACTACTTCCTGAAGTTAATTAAAGTATTGCCCTAAGCAATATGTGGAAGGTGGGTTTGGTCTGAAATTTTTTGTGCTTGATGTCAGGGTGGATATCTAACTTTCTTATCAAGTTTCAGTAAGACAGTGAATTAAGTTTGTAAGAATACAAGTGAATTTAAATTAGGCCTAATAGATCCAGGTATAAATCTTAAACTGTACAGGGTGCCTGAAATCAACAGAGCCCTGTAGAAGCACATGTGTCTTTTTTAGGAGAAGGCCATGATTCACTGCACAGTAATCACAGGATTTTTTAATTTCCTCTCTAGATTTTGTTTTTACACAGAACTGCTGATTGTGTGTGTGTTTGTCCCTCTGTCTTAAACATCAAAATCTGGACCTGGGTGATACTGAACATGTTGCAAAAGTATTACATTTTCCATTGTTGAGCAATTCTGGTTATGTCAGGGAATATTCTTGAGAGATCATTTAGTCAAACTCAGATCACTAAGAGAGCATCAGGCTTCAGATCAGGAAAGTAGTAAACTGTCTCAGTAAAACTGTACTAATGTTGAATTTAATGATTCTAATCTTGAATCTAATGGTTAGCAGTATATCCTGGCCTTGGAAATCTAGTGATAAAGATATAACTTCACAGTGATTTAAAAGGGGAAAAACAGTATCAGAATTCTGAAGTTCTTCTGTGACAAATTGGCTGCTAGAACTGACAAAGGTTGGAGTTTGAAGCATGGCAGTTGCTGTGGGAAGGAAAGGACGAGTAAGGGCTTTTTCCTGGTGTTTCTTTCACAGAAGTACAAAAGTAAACCTCAGTCTTGAGAATTTCTTCCAACAGTTCTCAAACTTTGCTCCACCCCTTTCCTCTATACACCTGTGTTCTGCAGAAACAGTCTATTAAGCCTCACCCCACCCTGCTGGGGGTCTTGCTCCTCTGTCCTCTGCAGACTGGTGGGTGTACAACAGCCCCACAGCAAAGGGGACAAGCTGAAGCTCTGGATCATCAGCTGGGCCTAGTGAAGACCTTGCACCAACACTGCCTTTGCCATGGTGAGTGCACGGCACTGCAGGGAGGCTGCAGTTGGGGATAGTCTGAAGGACTGGGGTGGTACCAGGAATAGGTCTATCCCGTGGATGAGCATAGCAGGGAACCAGCTCAGGCACTGGAAACCTTGGCAGAGCCTTTCCTGCTGAGTATTTAGTTTTTGCCTATCTCAGTCACAAGTCTTGAGTCACCTCTGTTCCATTTTTAGCAGATAAAAGGAAGACAAGGAAACCTTGTGCAAAGAAACATTAATGCTGCAGTAAATCTCTGACATCAGCTGCTATTTGCCAGCACAGAGCAAGGGAAAGAGCTACTCCAGGTAAAAAGACTGTTCCATATGTCTGTTAGCTACAGTGGAAGTGCTGGAAGTGAAGGACACGCACTAAACTCAGAGCAAGTTGTAGCTGATCACTTAACGGCTTGAAATTTTAGCAGTGTTGAAAAATCAGCCCTCTATCCTGGGTTACAGTCTCCTGTGCAGAAAAGGTTGTTTTGGAATTCACAGTAGACTGCTAAATGTGGTTGGAATAGTCACCTCCCAGGCTAAAGGATGAATAGCTGGAGAGTGGAATGAGACCTGCCTAAAAGGACTCTAAGGCCTGACTTGCCTGCCCTTCTCCGGTGATGTGAAATATGTAGCTTTGTTTGACGTGAGGATTTGTTTCAAAAAAGAACTGTAGAGACTGGAAAAAACTGACATTTGATTCCAGTTCTTTACTGAGGTCTGACAAACGTACCTTGTGTAATAGTAAAATTAGGGGTTATGTGAAGTATAAAAATTAACAAACACCACAGAAAAGAAGCTTTAGTTTTCTGATGTCTTGGCATGAGAGTTGAAAGACTCCAATCATAAACATGAGTGGGTTTAATGAAAATCATGTGACTGAAACTAATGTGCTGAATAGGACCTGTTACTCTGGGAAACCTTCAAATGATTTTATTCCGTGCAATATGCAACAGCTTTGAGCTGAACTCTTGGAGACCTGGCTCCCGAAACATGGCAGTGTTTTTGGAATACCTGAGTGTGTTCCTAAAGCTTCTGTAACAAATCTAGGGTGTTTCAGACTTGTACACTAATTCTTAAATACAAATAACTCCAAGTAAGGAATAATATTTTATTTTGTTTTGAAAATTACATACTGTCTTAAACCAACTTCAAAACCACCTGTCTCAGAACTCTGTGGATTTTAAAAATTCTTGGAATAATTTTGTAATGTTGCCCTTCCTGTATTTGGCAACAATTTCTAGGATGAATTTTTAAATGCTCACTCACCCTTTTAGCCTCCCATCTGACCCTTGGTGCCTCTTCAGAGCCCCATTGACATGAGTGAGGCATGGAATTGAGAAAGAACTGCAGCTAAGTCTGCCAAGAAGTAGCAAAACTCACAATAATCACAAGAAATTCCACACAAGTGAAAATAGCAAAAAAATGGATCTGGAAAAGCTTTTGAATATTTATAGTAAGTAGGTAGAGTGAACAGTATTTTGGTTTCTTCCATCAGTTTGACAGGGTAGGCTAAAAATAACTAATGTCAGCCAAAGGAAAGTATCATGAGGCAACTGAATGAAATTTTTTTAGTTTTTATGAGGCAACCCAGCTACCAGATCTTTACCATAATAAATCAAAATAAATAAAGGTTTGGGGGGTTTGGTTTGGTTATTTTTCTCTTGACTTGTATTTCCCTCGGATGGACAGAACTGAAATGATCAATAACAAAACTATAGGGAATGACAACAGGAAATGAGACTACAGAGAGCCCATATGTGGAATCACATTTAACACAATAATCTAATTCTGTGTCATGTCTTGAAATTTTTTGTTCACTGGAAATGGGGAAGGCAAATAATCCCCGGTATCATTTTACTAAGTTTAGTAATGCTAATAAAAAAGTTTTGAAGCATAACTACTACTTGGATGAGTGTTGACCTCATTGGGTCTAATTCAATGAAGTGCTTCATTGAATGAGTAAGAATTGCAAAACGGAGCCACTTGTTAGAATAAAAAATGGGGTATTTTGCAATGCTTTTTTTTTTCATTTTCCCAACTGAGTAGCATTACTAATTCTCATCTAGGCCTGTGTAAATCTCCTGCTTCTGGAAGCACTGAACAATTACATTCCAAGAACAATAAGCAATAACTTCTAAGGTTTGTGTGGACTTACTTCATAATTTCCTGTTCAGAGCCTGATATTTCATCATTAAGCGCAGGTTAAAGCCATGTCTGTTTTGTTCAGTTTTATTAATGATACTGAAGGTGATTTGTCTACCTGTTTAAATATCAGTTGTCTTAATGTTCCGGATGTTTGTAGCTAAGAACCACTTGTCTGAATCAATGTGGTGATGACACAGAGAAGGACCAGCTGGCACAGAGCTGTCTCTGCTCCATTCATCATGTCAGCAACTGGAAACAGTGACAATACCACACTGGCTCATTGCAAATTATGGTGCTGGGCAAACAAATTAGCCTGACTGGCAGGAGGTCTCAGAAAAGTAGACTGAAATCTGCCTTGGACAGCTATAGAGGTCACATCACTGCTGAAAGAGGTCAGAGGAAAAATGTCCCAAGAAAGAGATTTTTGCCTCTACTTGGTGCTTGTAAAGTTTTTTTTAGCCTTTGGCTTGACCAAGTAGTTCTACTGACTTCACTGGGTCTACTACCCAAGTAAGTTTTTTAATTTAGGAGTAAGAATCGCAGATTCAACTCAATCATAAATTTCCAGATAATGTAGTAATGGCATGATACTTGTAATTGGAAGAAGCTAGAGCAAAGACTTACTTGTGCTTACTGTTGGATTTTTGCAGCAGGCTTACTGTTATTGTTTTGGTCTTGGTGCTGTTTTTTGTATTATTGTTGATTTTGTCTGATTGTGACATTCATGATATGATTTTTATCATAAGATGAGGACAGACCTGTATCAGTTCTGCAATTTAGAAAGTCTTAATCCTTCCAAGGAAATCAAAGTGCCAGGTGCTACAAACATTCAGGGGTTAAGTACAGATTTCTAATCAGATATGTGTATCGTATATCAATTAGATATATATATCAGATAAAAATGCCAACAAATCACCAATGTTATGCATACTCACAGCTTACTGACATCTGGATACACTGAGAGAACTGGTTCTGGTAATATTGCTTAAGAAACCAGGGTGACGGTATCTTTATATGCTTATGGCTTTCAACCATTGTCCTGTCATCTTACTGCACATCGTGAAGGAACACGAAGGTGCAGAGGTGGCAGGAGGCAACCAGGCCAGCCCCAGGGCTCTGCAGTGATGGACCTGCCAGACACGGAGGAGCCCTGCCTGTTGTACCGTGCCCTCCCTCCCTGATGCAATGCTGGTTGCATGCATCCACCTGTGCCACGGTTCTGAGGCACTCTAGATTATTCCCTGACCAATATCCAAGCATTTTGTAGATCCTTCAAGTTGTGCAAGGGCACTTGAGGGGATCTTTCAGCACTGGGGTGCGGTTTCACAGTGGTAGTGGCATATCCCTGCTTATTCCCACGTAGGTATTGGCTAGAGAGGATTTAAAGAAGCAAACATGGATTAATGAGTATTCCGTTTGAAAATTTAGGAAATTTAGCTTCTAACCAGTGCTGGTGAAATGTGGATGAGTCTCAAAAGACACCCATGGGGATGACTGACCAGCTGATGGCTGGTACTTGCTGTTGGTAATTTTGCTTTGTTGTTATGGTGTCTTCCTATTAGTTCATTTATTTCAGGCTCATTGGTGTTGTGATATTGAAGTTATTTACATATCAGGGGCAGGAGTTGCCCCTGACATCCATGTGTCCACATATATTAAATATAAAAATAAGTCTTCAGTGGTACAGAGAATTTATAAAGTTGTGAGAGAAGTGATGAGGAGAGCCAGAAGGATTTTTTTTCCTGTGTACTCCACTACTGGACCATGCTCTGCTGCCAATTTAAACATCATTAGAATCTTGACTTTTGAAAAATGAAAAGACTTGGGCTCCCAATTTTTTCAGCTCCTGTTTGACTTTCGTGTCTGTCCACTGAAAACAAGCATAAAGCTACCTGATGTCTTTGTATAAATCCTTATTGTTTCATGTGGCATTTAAATGTGCATCTGTCATGAACTGAAATTTTCATGATCTTGCAATGAGATTGCAAGACCATTTCACAACTCTGCCGTAACTAACTGTAGTCTGGGATGAGTAGGAATCCCGCAAAATCCTTCTGGCTTCTGACATGACAGCTTTCTGGGGATGAGCTCTCTTGCTTTCTTGCAACATTTACTTGTTTTATTGGTAGGTAATCCAGTATTGCCATTATAAATGAGGACGTTGTGGATCCAGTGTTGTTATTAAAAATGGGGACATTGTGGCCACTGCAGTGATACTACATGTCTGACCGGGCCAAAAGTCTAATGGAAGGTTTGATGTTTTTGTCCCCACTTCTTGAGTGCATCAACAGAGTTCAGCTTTTTATCCTGTCCTGTGTAACAATAAGAGTGCAATAGCAGAAAAGGGATTTTCTTCAAACACTGGGAGACTGCTTAGACAGAGTCCTATCCCTCACTTTTCTCTCTGCTTTGTTGTTAAGCCTTGGTTAATTAACTGCATATATTTTTCTTCACTTTTGCACCATGCTCCTCAGCAATTTGTCTCAGAGCATTTACAAAGGATTTAAACTCTTTTATCCTGTTTTCAAGAGGTGAGTTGGCAAAAATCCAGGCGTTAACAGAATAATAACAAAGCAAGGAATAAAACCTAGAACCTGGGAATTCACTGGCGGTTTTCCTCCAGATTTACAGTAATTGTAGTCACGGCTTGCAAACTTTACTAGCATCTTTGTAGAACATGGTGTGTGGTCTGAAGTAACCTTAGAAATTCACCATCTTCTTGCCAATGGATGAAGGTGACCAGTGCCCAAGCCACTAAAGAGAAGGGCACATATAATCTTAGTAGCATTGGTGTCCCCTGCCATTAAATATGCACAGTTGTTGTACAGTCAGCATAGTAATTTTTTTTCCTTCCACTTCCCAGAATGGTAAAAATAAACAGGGTATTGCTAGTGGTGGTTTTGGTGTTGCAAAGCACACAATTATTGAGTCCTTCCTCCAGTGTCCAGGCAGCATAGACTCTCATATTTTTGAGGGATAGATTTAGGTGCAGGTAACCAGTAGTATGATAGATACGTATATAGAAGCCTGAGTAATACATGGCTTTGAGTAAGATGGAGTTCTGAAGGGCAAAATTCAATTGTTTGTTGTTTTTTTTTCAGGAGAAATGCCACATTCTGTTTACAGATCCTTTCTGTGTATTTGGCCAGACTTGTCCCTCCTATAAATCTTTTCCTCTGAATGGAATCAGGGCAAGAATTTTACTCAGCCTCTAGTGGTATTTGTTTTGTGAGCACTGGCTTTTAGAGCGTGGTTAACAGATACGCAAAGGACAGCTCTTCTCTGAGCTTTTTTTAATTGCTCATTTAAACTCATGTTTAAATGTGGTATCTTTTTCTTTTTAAGTGCTATTTGTTTGTGATTTTAAAGGTTCTAGACATTGAAAACTAAAATTGGTATAACATATTAAATTCACTATTTTATTCGTATAAGGTCACTGGTATTCATGGGCCTTGAAATAGATAACAAGTGCAGACCTAGAGCCTGGGACTAGCAACAAAATTTGCATTATCTGAACTGTTATCTAATTGGAGATTCCACCTCCCTCATGAACCTAATTGGAAAAAAAAATAAGAGGCATATGAGATGTTAATTATATCGCTTTGTGCCCTGGAAGGTGCGGAGCCTGTTGGGAAGCACACCTGGCAGATCTTCCAGCTGGGCCACGGGAACAACGCTGCTCTGGTAAGTGTTCTTGTCTTACCTTTGTCACAACAGGGTGAAGTAACTGACTGAGCAGAAGGCATGTTTTACCGATGTTTGATTTGCTGTGGCAATCAAGGACATAATTTCCAAATGAGAAAGCTTGGTGGCAAGGGGTTTCCAGGTGCAGAGTGAATTCCTCCAGTTACCTTGTTCCATTTATCAGCGTACCACAGGTTATAGGTATACAGGGAAGGATTACTAACCATTCTTCCTGCCTGCTTCTAGCTTTTCTTCATCTCAGTCTCATCTTTTCCTTGCAGATATGAACTCTTAGCCCTTTATGACCAACAATTTATTTTGTCACTACATATTCACGATTCATTTGAAATTGAGTTATCCTTACAGATGCCTTAATGAAGCCTGAACAAGACTGATTCACACAGAAATTAGGCCTAGGAAAAGCACCAAAACGACAAAACCTAGGAAAACTGAACTCTGATGGTGAATCTGGTGTAATTGTGAAGCAAAACATTTTCGGTGTTCTACTGTTTCTGTGTCATTTTAGTCAGTTAAGAGGGTATTTTCTTGACCCAGACTACTACTTCTAGTCTTATTAACTGAAATTCATAAGTAAAAGTTCTTTCCAGTGATAAAACAATCAAGTCTAGTTATGGGTAGACTGGTCTATAGTGTATCCTGGAGGGTTTCTACAGTTCTTCAGTGGAAATCTCTGGATGGTGTGAAATGGAGAAGGAGACATGTGCAGATATTTCTTTTAAACATAGATCAGTTTAGATCTCTCTTAAGCAGGGAGTAAAACTTTTCCAGCACGTTGAAAACTCTCACTTTGCAAATTACTTTGAAGAAGAAAATACATTTTAACAATTTAATATATGTCTAAGACAAGTTTACAAAACCAACACAGTGTTTAACTGTGTACTTTTAACAGTGCTTCAGTTAACATTTAATCTCCTGCATTCCACATACTCACGTTGTAGGCTGTTTTTTCTACATATTACTTACATTTCATTGCCAAGATGGCACAGTAATTTTTTCTAATTAAAGTACTTCAATATTTCTATTTTCCCAGCCTTTCGTCCTAACCGTTTTTCAAAATTGATATTATTATAGAGGTTTCCTTTAATCTTTCTCCACGCTAATTTTAATTATTTTGGAAGGAACGGAGTCTATTAAATGCTACCAGAGGTGCCTCTACCTTTATGCTTCATCACTAAAATCTTAAACATGAGAATTTGGTTCAGCTAAGAAAATATATGTATTTCCACAATAAATAAACTTTTGTCTTAAAAGATGTATGTTAGTCCTCCTTAGTAGTTTCACATGTGATTAAAGCCTGACTTGTTTTAAAACTGAATTAGTCAACTTTATAAAACTCCATTTCTCATTAATTATAATAGCATGCCATTTATCCAACTACTGGCCAAACTGAGTTTAAAGGGACAGTTCACTCTAGTGAATACCTGTGCTCGTGTCTGTAGGATAGAGCCAAACATAATGTTTGTAGCTCTAGATAAATTTTCATCTTAATACCAAAGTGTTTTCCATTTCCTTGCATAGTTAATAATGTCATTATTAAGATAATAAGCTATCACCTCTATAAGAAGATATTTTTTAAAAATGGGGGGGGGAAAGTGTTTCTGTTCTTCTCAGTGCAATTCTACTTTTTTCATCTAATATACTCTCAGCAAGATGAACCATGTAACTTTAAAGATTACCCTGTTCAAATTTTCAAAACATTTTGTTAGTTTAAATGAAATAAAGTAACTCTACGTTGTGTGTAATTTGGAGAAGAGGAACATAGTGTTTCTCCACTGGGAGGTATTTAAGAGGTGATGTATCTTTAAGTGTCTCCGCCTCTGAATCCACCCACTTCTGATAGCTGCAGCAGCCTTGTTGACTCAGAGGAGCCGTGTTCATGCAATAGCCAGCAATGAGCAGTATTTTTCAGAGATTTTAAGAGCACACCTCTGCTATGTATTTGGCATTCTAGCTTGCTGGGGCTGAAGGTGTATATAAAAGAAAGTTTTGCGTTCCGAAGATATTGCAAAAGATAGTTCCTCCTCTCATCCTGGAAAATCCTGACGGACCAGTTGGATACCTTTCAGGCCTTAACCAAGAACTTTATCTTCTCATCCCACTGTCTTTTTTACAGTAGAAAGACCTGAGACACCCTTAAGAACTGAGAATCTGACTAATTTAAACAGATGGCTAATCCCAGTGCTGTCTGCAATGGACACCTACATCATCATCATCATCATCAGAAACAGAATAACCTCTTAAAAAGTGGAATCTATAAGAAAAATGGAATTACTAAAGGAATGAAGGTAAGGTTTGACTGTTTATGCTAATTGCCTCAACATTGAAAACAAATAGGTTGTTGCAACATTACTTATTAAGCTAGTTTTACAGCAGTCTTAGTCTCCATTGAGCAGGATGTATGGATTAAGTTTGTTTAAGTTTGTAATCGTGGGACCTAACACTGCTTTTGTCTACCTCCTAAACTGCAGAGAATTGCAAATGCTTATGCAAATACCGTTGGTCCCATGGACTAACTTAGCCTCTAGTGCCTGTCAAACACAACAAACACCTGCACGCTGAAATGTAGTAGCTTCCTTCTAAAGCTTAACCGGTGGTGGAGTTGACTTTGCAATGTATTAATCACTAGTGGAAAGCTGTTTTGTCAACTTAAAGTGTGTGTGGATTGAAGTGTGATTTGTTGCTGTACATGTATAACAAGAATAACAAAATGTAGGCGGGGGAAGCTGCCTTTTCTTGATGTTTACGTTACTGCAAGGTCGGTTTAGCTCATGCCTGCGCTTTCCTGATGCCCACTCTCCAGCCTTGTACTGCTTAAAATCCAGGGCAGTTTGCTTACTGTTTTCTCAAGCTGTTCCCTTCGAAGCAGCACTACATTTATGTGAACGTTTTGTAGAACAGTTGGCATGTAGCATCCTAAAGGGTGAACCGCAAAACCAATTTTGTTCAGCCCAAATCTTACAGGTTGTCTTTCTGCAATACCTGTTCTGACTGGGAACTCACACTCTGCCTTGCAGTGTCCTAGTTCTGGATCTTGATGTGATCATTAGTAGAAAGCCTTGTAGTGACTAGAAAAGGGCTGGCTTTGCAGCATGGTGTGATGGGGAGAGGGGGATGGAGGAGGTTGCTTTTGGAGCCTGAGTGTTCACCTGATCATCCCAGTTGGAAGCTCTGGACAAGCACTGTGGCGAGGGCTCCGCTGTTTTACAAATAAACTGCTATCTTCTATCTTTCTCTAAATGGGGCTCTCACAAGCCTCAGCACTCTAATGAAGGCACGCCCAGTGTCATGCTTAATGATTGTCTGGCTTTAGGTGTCTCCCTTGGTATGAGTGTTTCCCAATCGTTGGCTTGTGCTGGATGAGGAAAGCAAAAAAGCTTGTAAATGATTGAAAAAGGCCTTTCTTGGATTTGCTTCCAGAAACCTAATCCAGCATATTTTTACATATCACATAAATCTCCCCATTGTTTTATACATTAGCTATTTGCTGCAATGATGTTCTAAATCTTTGCTTTCCATTTGAGTGACAAATTTCAAGGACTAAGATTTGCTATTCAGTTACTGTTAACCTGCTGCAAATGAGTGATTTTGAAAGCAGTAGACTCCCAGGAGGGGATTAATTAGGATTTCCTCCTTAGCAGGAAAGAGAAGTAAAGTAAACAGCTAGAGAAGTAAAGAATATTATAACAGAGGATGAGCAAGAAGGAAATGAATGTTGGCCTGAAAGCAGTGGCAAAGAAAAGAAGGAATTAGTAGATATACCTGCTAGATTAGAGAAGTCTTACAAGCACTGTATGGTTGGAGGAGAGGGTGTTTTACCCTGCTGTGGGATGTGTGAAAGTAGCACTGAACCACTCGTAAATAGCATCCCTGGCTGAGGAAGTGAAGCCTTAGAAAGTTCAGGAGGCTTGTCAAAGGCAGATTTGCTAAGTCTGGGTCTAGCACTGTGTTCCAAGTTACGTACCATTTCCCCTTTCTCCCTTCAAACACAGATTGGAAGAGTAGGAAACAATAACAGACAAGAGTCCTGCATGAACCAGGAATCTCATTCCTGGTAGGAATCTCCCCATTCCTGTCTGGTCTGTTTCCCCGCCCGAGCTGCCTCACCCTGTTCAGTGCTTATATGCTATTTTACAGGAACAGATACTGTTCCTTCCTCCCTGCTGTTTACATGCCTTGCTGCTGGAGGTGTGCAACTCCACGCAGTCTTCCAGTGTGTTTGTATTTGCAGCTCCTCACTGATCTGTGCTTCCCACTTTACAGCTGGGATCTGAGGAGCAGGGAATATGGCAGCTGGGTGCACAAGGAAGCCTATACAAGACCCAGACTCAGGTTTCCCATAATTCCAGTCATTCTCCTCCCTCCTGCCTCTTTTGCTCTTTATCCACCTTGCCCTGATTTCCCCTAACACTCCCAGCACACACACACATATGAACTTTACTGCTATTCGGTAAATTAATTGACTGTTGAACTCTTTATATAGGAGAAATATAGTGCTAGGATATTCGGGGGGTGACTGATGATGCTGGTTCTAGAACTTGAGACTTGTGGAAGTCCTGGAACTCTGAGGGTTAGTTACAGCTGTGTTGCTTTGCAAGGAGGGGAGGAGGGAAATGTGGTTTGAGAGAGGCACCTGGTGCCGAGGCTACAGAGAGAGAATGGCACAGTGAAGGCTTCTAAGCCAGGATTATGTAGCAATAGTTGCACACAACTGACTGACTGGAACATCAGGCTTTGCAGAAGTCAGCTCCATCAACCCTTTTTTTCCCAGGGAGCCCACAGGAAGCACAGGCTTCAAGATGTGCTGGCTTTGGAAACACTGCTTTTGAAAACACTGGCTCAGGAACAATGTGTTTTGCATCTTAATGATGTAAGAACATTTTGTGTGTCTGCGCATGCATGACAGAAATAGAGGAGCAGTTCTGATACCACAAAACCCCCCAGGTTTCCAAAGAAAGGATCTGTTTAATAGGTTGGGAAAGGTAATTAGGGATGATCAAATGTGGGGGAGTAGGGAAGCTCTCTTTGCTTCTAGCACTCTCTGGCGTACCAAGGACAGAAAGTAGGTAGTGATAAAGAAGCAGTGAAGCATCCTAACAGAAGAGAAGCTGTTGCTTTTGGGAAGTGATAAACTGCTTTGGGATAGGACTGCTTGTTTGAGTAGCTTCTGTGATTATTTCAAGTCTGACTCACTCAATTCTAGCTGATAGCACAGACTGTCATGTACTGAGGGACATCAGGCTTAACCACGTCCCCACAGCCTTGCTGCATCCTGGCATTCTTTGGAAGCTGGGCCACAGTAAGACCTAAGCTTTGGGAGGAGGGGTATGGACCATGTCTTACGCTTTGTTAATGCTTCTAACACAGTCAGATGCTTCATATTCTTCCAGAACCCATAGCCTGGACTTGGCTTTATCCAAAGCACAGTTCAATAACTAACATACTTATTTATATAACTGTATTGATCAGGAGAAGGTATTTTCCTAGAGATGGTTTCTTTGCTGTTGTATTATAGGGGACATTGGAGTTTTATAACAACAAATGTGTTTGTCCAGTGGAAACTTTTTTCCCTATGGAACAGGTGCAACAATTTTATTTCTCTGATAGACCATCTCCTTGGATGCCTTAGCCTCCAAGACATTATAAAGCTATTTGCAAATTCATTATTTTGCTGTTCTGCACTGAGAATGGCAATGGCTTGTAAGAAACTTGTAGTCTACAGCCTTTTTCAGGGCTTTCAAGCTCCTTTCTGAAAGCAAAAAAAGAGCCTGGGATGAGGTCAAACCCAGTAATGTATGCCCCACTTATGTGATGGACCAAAAATGTAATGGTCTCCAACATTTGGGGGCTGTAAAATTCAGAAGATGTTTGTATTTACTCTCTGTCCTGTGCCATCTGAAGCTCCTTCAAACTGTTCTACTCCACTATTGATTTAATATTCCAGCATCTGGTGTCAGTCCCTTCCATGCTTTTGGCTCCCCCAGTTTTCTTCTATTCCTTTCTGCCCTACAATGTAATTTATTCCATAATTAAGATCTTAAAGAAAACATTGATTGTCTAACAGGAGAGTCATGAAAGAAATATGTCACACAACTGTTCTCATAAGGGTAATTTTCTTGCATGTTGTAAAGGCCACCTGTAATTTCTTTGCTCTGTCCTCTCACAAATATAGACAGCACTTCATGTATTTCTGCAGAAGCCAGTGTAAATTGGGCATTTTGACTGCAAACTCAATATAAATGTTAATGAGTCCTGCAGGAAAAATAATGAACTAATTCCCACAATCAGAGTCCTGCAATAAAGCTTACTAATAAGGGATGAGTAAGGAGAGAGGGTGAGGGCTGATCAGGCCTTTCCAACTGTTTGCAGCCTCAGTTGTGCAGGCATAATGATCTACCAACATAACAATCTTTTTCTGAAATATCTTCACATTTTGATGTTGTTTTGGGTGAAAACAACTGAAAGAGAACCTTTTTGGGCCCAGCCTGTTTCACGTGCAGCAGCAAAGGCTTTTGGACCTGTCCCATTGTGCATGTGTTCGTGGAAAGTGCAATCCCCATAAGCCCTCTGGATTTCATAGCTACAGTGACAAGAGGCAAAAAAAAAAAAAAATTGAGACTTGGTTTTCAGGCAGATTCTCTACCAATGACTACACCTGTTGCTTCAGCTGCACCACAGATCTGAATGACCTCCTCATCCTCAGTTCCTGCCTTCTTTTCTCCTTGGTTTCGAGCCCCAGAAATGTGTTGCCTTGCACCTGCACTCTCAGCTAATAATCACAGGTCTCGGATCCACACCCTTGTTTCTGTCATCTGCCTTGCTATGTGATGAGCTCAATGCAATGGAAGCAGGAAACACTTCTGCAGCCTAAGATGTCACTGGTGTGTAGGCACATGTAACAGTCACTGACTCTTGTGGCAATGCTCTAAGTGTGTTGCCTGAGACTTTACATGCAAGGCTGAGATTTTTCACATAGCTCAACACCTAAGTTTGCAGTTAGCCCTGTTAATACCTGGAAATCTCTAAATTCATGTCATTAAATTTTGGAAGTTTAAGCCCTGATAAAAATAGCATATGTTGATTTACTTCAGGTTGAAAGATTTAGTGTGTCAGGTCTTTAGGTAACAGCTAATCCTTCTACTCATGAAAACAAGTATATGTATTGGGAGACTGGCTTAGCTAAGCAGATAAAAGCAGATAAGCCAGCTCCAGTGCAAAATAAAAAAAAGGTGGCATACAAAAGGCAGAAACAGGAATGGGCTATGAAAGAGGAGTTTTGAAACATTGCAGGGGCACATAGGGATGGCATTTGGAAAGCCAAAGCTTTCCTGGAGTCACCATTTGCAAGGGACATCATGGGAAGCAAGAAGAGCTTTTACTGCTATGTTAGTAGTAGATGAATAAACATGAAAATAGTGTCCTATTGCTGGATGGGGTGGATGACTTAGTGACTGCAGATGCAGATAAGGTGTGCTCCATGCTTTCTTTGCCTCAGTTTTCACCACTGAAGTCTTCCTAGCCTCTGTGTTGTCAGACTACCAGTAGTGGAAGAAGATTGAGTCATGGATCTCTTGAGAAATCTCAGCCCATACAAGTGCATGAGATCAGGAGGGAAGCACCCAAATGTGCTGGCTGATGTCACAGTGATACCACACACTACCATCTTTGAAAGGTCCTGGTTATCAAAGATCACTGATAACTTAGGGCAAATGTTGCACCTGCCTTCAAAAGATAGATGATTTCTAGCAAGGATTGTGTCTAGGGTCAGAGACAGGAAGGAGACTGGGAGCAGCAAGCACAGATGGACCAGAGATAAATGGTGTTTGACTGACTGTCTTCAGTGATGAAGTGACTAGATTTGTGAATGAGAGGTGAATGATGGTGTCATCTACCCTGACTTTAGCAATACCATCCTCATGTGCTGCTGGGGACATTACGGTCTCCATGGGTAGACTACTCTATGGGTTAATAACTGGCTGGATCATTGGGCTCAAAGGGCAGTGGTTAATGGTTCATACTTTGCCTGCAGGCTGGAAAGGTTTCATATATGGGAAGGCAAAGCAGGAATCAAGATGCAGGTAACAGCAATGGGACCGGTCGAGTCTTTCAGGGCTCAGCTGGGCAAAACCCTGAGCACC
Source organism: Oxyruncus cristatus (assembly GCA_013399855.1). Taxonomy (NCBI): domain Eukaryota; kingdom Metazoa; phylum Chordata; class Aves; order Passeriformes; family Cotingidae; genus Oxyruncus; species Oxyruncus cristatus. Next base: position 68,390 of record VXAY01003375.1, read on the forward strand.
CTGCTGGGAATTTGATGTTGACCTGCCTTTGAACACCAGGATGAACCAGAGATCAGCTGAGGGCCCATCCAGTCTTAACTGCGTCTGTGACCCTTCAGTGTAAGGTGGCAGCATTTCTGTGGTGAGTCAGCACCGGTGATCTAAAAATGGACAGAATTGATGCAGAACCCCAGTGGGGCTTCTGTGAGTAATTACCCGGCAAGCAGCTTGTTCTTGCTCAATAGAGGTAATTAGTAAAAGAAAGCCATGGAGTGGCTAGTCCCATTGCCTGCCTACTTATGTCCCTTCAGCATGAGAATTAATTACCTTTGCAAGCTCTAAGTGGCTGTCAGGCTTTCAGAAACCAGAAAGGTAACACATATTTTCTACCTCCTGTGTCAGCTAGGGACAAGGGACATTGGTTACGTTCCATTGCAGAAACAAGGTCATGAATAACAATGAGCAGAATGATAAGATAATGGCTGTTTAGGCATTCTCTGGGTCTCTGTGTGGGGTGGCACATGCAGAATGCAGGAATGACACAGAACCATGGATGAAATGCGGAGAGTAAATTTATTTGCATTACCTTATCAAACATGGAGGTCCCTGAAGCAGCACATGGGCAGAGACACATGAGCAGGGACACCATGGAGCTCGGTTCATGCTTGGTCCTTGCTAGAGGATCACCAGACCTGCTGTTTTCACCTGTATTTCCAAGGTTCTCACAGGTTAGTTTACCTCCCTGCCTCAGTCTTTCCCTCAGCAGGGCAGGAATCTCAAGCATGTTCAATAGAGTGCCTATAATCTCTATATTATTGAAACACCAACATTCCATATATCCAACACACAAAGCTAAGCAACAATCAGTATGATTTATGTGTCTTTCTACACCTCAGCTGCCGGTTGGCTGGGCCTGTTTATAGTTCACCTCAACAATCTTTTGTTATGTTCCCACAGTTTCTATAAAACCTGAATTTTCACCAGAAAAAATGGATAGGATTGTGCTGCCTCTCAGCTTGCTGTTTGTGTGTGTGCAGTGGTGGTTCAAATCCTGGTTTATAGGGTACTAGACAACCACAAAGATCCCTTAACTTACCATGATATGTAGGTCTGTTCCTTCTGCCAATAGACACATGAACTTCTCATGATTATTTTTTCATTTCTTTTTAAAGAAAATTAACTTTCGTTGTGGTTAGGACTGTGGCATTAACCAGCAAAGCAGGAAATTAAATGTCCCCAAAATGACCAGTGGTTCAGCCAGAGAATTCCTGCTGTTCCTGGCAGCTAATTTTTCCAAGGAAAATACGTGCAGAAAGTAACCAAGCTAGAAATTTTATCAGGCTATAGCCTGAGAGAGCTGACATTGTGAGATGGATGTTGAACTGGGAAGAAAAACATCACTTAAGGAGAAGAGCAGGCAGCAGGAACCAGCAGTATGGTGTGCCAGACTGAAGAAGAGCTGGAGTATTTTGCACTTTAAGATACATTAATTCAGCCAGACAACTAAAGCACTCTGTGAGATATCTTTAGTGTAAAAATATGAGGTGAAGAGGTGAATTTCCAGGGTGGATGCCATCTAGGTACACCCATGTCTTCAGCACAAAGTAACATTCAACTTGTTCTGCCCAGGTGTCTTTCTCCCTTCTAAGATATTTTCAATTTCTAGAAGAACATCCAGTGTAGATGTAACACAGCAAAGCTTTATCTGTTTTACTGATCATCTTTTTGGAAATCATTCAGCTGTATCCTTTCCTTCACTCACTTGGTCAAGCACAGGCATGTGCTCTGTCATTTCCCCTCTTCCAAAAAAATCTGGTTTTCTCACTAAACTTACCAACGTGTGAGGATTTATTCACTTAGCAACAGGAATACGGAAAGACAAATGTGTGGTGCAGAGCTGAGACTTGTAGCCATTTCAGCTGACATCATGCCGCACTCTGCTCCCTCCAAGAATTTCCATTTGAGTTTTTGCTTCCCTGCTGCTGATTCATACGGTCTGAGGAGCTGCCATACATCTCTCTCTATGACTCACATGTAGCTGTCTGAGACTGCAGCCTGGCTAATGTCACAGTCCAAAGCTGTCAGCCTACACCTGGACTCACAGCAGCCAGTTTGTACATTCTTGAGCTTCCTGGGGCTGTTCTGCAGGAGAGTGCCTCCATCTGCTCCAGGGGTTCAATTTCCTGTTCATTCCTGCTGTTTCCACAAAACTTTGTGTGTCTTCTGAAAGGAACATTTTTCCCTCCGTGGTCACCAAGTTGTACTTCCTGCAGGTGAAAGTAAGCTGCAGTCAGGTGTTTATTCACACTGTTGTGGGGGAGATCACCCAAACTACTGCCTGAAGAGGGCAGGATACAGATAATTTCCACCCAGTTCTAGCAGCCATGTGTCAGTGACTGTAGTGATTTAGATGGGATCCTTGGAGATCAGAGAATATAACCTGAGAAATAAATTTAAGACCACCTCTGCTTATCACATTGTACCTCACTGTCCGCTGAAAGACTTCCAGCTTTGTGATCCCATCAAATATATCTCCTGCTCAGACCACATGCTGATCAAAATTTCAGGTGCTACACAGATCCCAACACCAAACTAGAAAACAATTCAAAGCAAACGAGATTTGTTGAAGGCATTTCATGGTCAAAGAAAGCATTTGAAAAATCAATATGTTTTCCCTGCTTTTTAAGATCCTATCCATGCAAGTTCCTGAGTTTGAGCTTCTGAACTTCCAGCAATCTCTTGACATCAGTCATGCTCAAAGGGAACATTTTGCTTTGTCTCTGGCACAAAAATATGTGTCTGCATGTCTCTTGATGTCTCTTCTACATGTAAGGCAAGGCTCTCCTTTGCAATTTTTTCCTTGCATCATTGGTATATAAACAGCATTTTTGTTTGCACGTGTGGGTCGTAAGATTAGCTGGGAGGTTGTAGCAGATATCAGGGTGTGTTAATCTCGAAGCAAGAAATCTTCTTGGCTTTTGATTGTTTTATTTTGATCAAAAGGAAACAAAACCCTATTCCAACTGTTTTGATGCAATCTCCACCCCTCTTCCTGCCTTCTAATCAAAATCACCACCTACAGGTCGTTCTCCTTGGTTGCTTTTTGCCTGCTCCAGGTTGCAAATGAACTAAAGTGAGATTTTTATAAGCCTCCAAGTGTTGGAGTGGTGCATCTGTGGGTGAGTACATAAGGGGTGTTACAAAGCAGATTCTCATTTCTCCATGTGTACAGTCCAATTTCATCCCAGGTTAGGAAATAAAGAATTACTTTCAAATAATCTGGGAAGTAGGTGAAACTTGCCAATTACTACTTTTTGGCTCTCAGTGCATTTTTTAATGGGGTCTCTTCAAGTTGAACTCAGAACCTTGATTTCTTAAATCTATTTCTTACCTATGACCAAGCAGGAAGTACAGATTCCAAAACAAAAAATGAGTGTTTGCCAAAACCTACACCTTCTAAAGAAAAAAGTTAAACATTTTTGTTTTTCATTCCGTGACAGATATGCTGTTGATGATATCTGCTATGTCTAATCGCTTTTCTTTAAAATCTCTTTTCAAAGTGTATCAATTCCATAATCTGTGTTTATTTTCTGATGGATATTAATGTAACTGGTACGTTTACATGCAGTAGTGAGAAATGTTGGATATGCTGTGTGCACTGGTAAAACTTGGCAAAATAGTTAGGAGTTTGTGTCCTGAGACAGGGGACTTTGTGCTGTGGGAAGTGAGGAGCAGCTTTCGTAAAATTCTGTTCCACCTTGGGTTAAACCTTTTGTCCTAGGAGAGGTGGAATTTATTACATTGCTGAAAAGGAATTAATTGGCCTCCTCACATCTCTTGCTCACCAGTGAAAGGTAAAGAAATAAAATTAGGCACACAAGGACTGTCTTGAGCCAAAGATATGCAGGATCGAGAAGGGCTGCAAGGAGGCTGTTCTTTCTCCATTTGTCTATTGGAAGGATGGAAAGCTGAGCAGGCCCCTCAGAGTGTAGAAATCCAGCAGAGGACTTGTTACAGCAGCAGTTTGCAGCATAAAGTGATGTTTGCAGGATCATCCCATCTCCCTCCATGTGCAATGCCTTCCCAAGCACACAGGTTCACCTGTACATTTCCAATAAGCTGTTCCCTGCCCTTCTTTAGCATCTTGGCTGTTACTAAATTTCTGTTGGGATGAGGGAAATCTCTTCCTCTTATTGTCTTTCTGTATAAATGAAGCCCTGCCATCACCTCTTTGATTTGGTAAAGAAATCACCGAGTTTTGCTTTCGAGATCCATATCTGGAGGTTACGCAAGAGTGAAAGTCAACAGCCACTCTGCTGGTAATAAACAAGACAGCACTACCAAGCATGACAGATCAAAAATGGAGGCCTGTCAGCTTCCCTCTCGTTCTCAACCCGAAGTATCAATCAATTAATTTATGCTTTTGAAATTTTGTGTTGAATTCCTTACACTTACATCTCAGCCTAATTAAATCAAGCAAATCAGAAGGTAAATATCAGCTTTACCCATCAATAGGTAGAAAATACTTTAACATTTGCAGAGATGAGGTGTTATTAGCAGGCTTTTATATCTGTGATTCAGTGTAACTGAAGACTTTTTGAATTCTTGCACGTGGGCTGAGAATCTCATGGATATATATATATGTAAGTGAATGTTTTTAATCTATTTTTTCAGTATCATTATCAGAGAGTTTGGCTTTTTTGATGGTTTCAGTATGCACCTGCTGAGAAACTAAGTGTTGTAATCCTGTGATTTTGTTATAAAGGTGTTAACAGCCTACAGGAAACAAAATTTCATTCAATGGCAAGTTGTGCAGATTCTTAAAATATCAGGTAGGCATGCCCACTAATGCTTTATTGGTGTCAAAAATGTATGTGATTGGGGAAGGCAAGTGTTGTGTAAGGGGAAAAAGACCCACCTACATAGTTTGTGCTTTCAGCATGGCAGCACTGGACAATCTTGGCTGGTTTTGCATTGTTTCCTAGAGAAACAAGACTTGTTTAGTGATACTGTCTGTCAACTCCTCCACAACTTGTGAACTAGTCAGCCATTTTCAGCCCAATTTAACAAAGGCATATCATCCACTCTTTTCTTAAGTAGGCAGCTGGGCACAGGAGAAAGGCCCTGCACATTCCCTGCTGAAAGAGAAGTGAGAACTCCTTCCTCCAGTGCCCTGGGGAGTGTGCAGAAGAAAGGAGATTTGATCTGTGTCCCAAAAAAGAAGGAAGTTTCTATCAGTGCATTCCTTTATTTGGCACTAAAGTCAGCCAATATGAGACATGCATAAAACCCCAGAATTTATTATTCCCAGAGCTCACAGTGCTCTCTTTACTGCTGCTCTAACTCATTTCTGCACGGTGCCTATCTTATCATTGTATTTCTCTGGAATTTATTTAGTCTGTAAACTTGCTGAGATAAAGACATTATTTTTTGTTCTCTCCTTGTAAAATACTTGGCACACATAGGATCAGTGTCTATTAAGGGTACCTTTATTCATACGGATTTTTATCAAGGTCTTCCCGCTTTTTCAAATATTAGTGGTTTGCCATCAGTGTTGTGTAAAGGAGTTGCCTGTCCCCTGTTCTGGTTGATGCTGCTAAGTCAGGATGGAAAATTGTGTCTTGGTCTCATTTCTTGTGGGACATTTCTGTCAGTCTATCTACAGATGCAACTTGAGTTTATGTTACTGGTTTGCTGTAATTCCACCCTAATTCAATCAGGCATCAGTTCTTCATCTTAAGAACAGACTGGTCCAAAGGTGAACAGTTTCAAACTCATCATTTTCATGTGGCTGGTGTTTACCCTTTTCACAAAGGGTGTGTCATTTCAGTTCACCTCCTGTTGATCAAGGAAGGATCTCACCTGCTCAGCACTGGCATTCCAGTGGGAGCTGTATTTCAGAACATCAGCTTAAAGACAGAAATGCAAACCTCTCACTCTGTGACAGGTAATTTTGACAGATAATTTCTGTAAGCTCAGGCTGGAGGTTGGTGGTGAAGCATTTTAGAGGGCTTTGACTGCCTCTACCTTGAGACTTACGTGATCTTAATGAGAATATTTTGGTTTTTCAGGGCTACTTATAGCCTGAAATACATAGAATTTCTGGAATAGTGTGGAAAGGCTGAAGATCTCTTGAGCAGATATCCAAGAAAGGCTCGTGCCTTTAAAACGTAGCCTGAAAAGACTAGCAGAGGGTGGTTTGAGGGTTCTTTAGTTTTCTTGTTACTTTGAATGGTTTTGCTGGAGAAGCTAATGAAAACATCTCTGCACTGTGATGCTTCTCAGTAACTACGTACCATGGTTGGCTGACAATAATCTGGTTGCAGGCTCCACTGTTTGCTGCTTATTCCTATCTTTCTTTTTTCAAGCCCTGTACATCTTCCTGGCTTATGGCTAACATTTCAAGGCTACATTTAGTCACTACTGCACAGTGTGGAGCTGTGCTAAATGCCCACTCAGCTGTGTAGCAAAAAGAAAAGAAAGAGAGGAATTTTCCCCAGGATTCACACAGAGTTTGCAATGCAGCGTTCCAGCAGAGGTGTGAGAGATGGGCATTAAACAGGGGTAGTAAATCATACTTGCCAACTATATCTTCTTGGAATAGGAAACAGCTTTATCAATGAGATTATGATTATAAAAAGAGTTATCAAGTCTGATGATAAATCTTCTGATATAATTTCTTGATACTTGTTGTAGAGGTAAACGAACTAGTATTACATTCTACGCTATTAGAAAAAAAGGTTTTTCTTAACTTGAAGCAGCGGCTGGAGTGTTGTTTCTTTATTAACCTCATTTAGCCATAGTTAAACCAAGCAGACACACCTGTGCTTTATCTAGTCACATTTTCTGACAAATCACTGCAAAACTGAATAGAAGTTTTTGATTTTGGCTTTTTTTTCAGCTCATATTGTTCAACTTGTAAGATTTAGCAGAGCTCATGAACAAGCGTTTTAACAGTTGATTAGGTAAGAACATTATGAGGACATTGAAAGATGCAGTGTTTTGAAAAGAATATTAAATGGGGGGGAATAAAAATGCGTACACGTGCAAGGCTTTGAGAGGGAAGGATGTCCCTAAAGCTTCCAGAAACAGGTCCTTGTGTATGGATGCTGGTCACTTTTGCAATAGGAAAATCAGTTCTCCAACTACCTAATATGTAATTTACCTAATACTGGTTAGTTTCCCTATTAAGGGTACTCATCAGCTGGATGTAAAGCTGCTTATGTTGTAAGCCAAGCAGGTTACAACTATAAATGAACAGTTTGGTTTAGGTCTCACTTTCATATCTGTTACATGAAACACATCTTTGGGAATGGGACATACATGCATTCAACAATTTGTAATTATTCAGTGTCAGTATCAGAGACAAGGAATCGAAGTTGAACTTCTGTAACTCCTCCTCACCTTCAAGTCCAAGTCCGTAAAATCTGTGCTAGTCAATGAGGGGACAAAGAGCTCTCTCCCGAGTGACAATTGGCCGGTCGGGGTGGAAATGAGGGAGCGAGATAAAGCAGTGGTTGGACCGGAGAGTCCGGCTCGCTCGGTTGTCCCGAGGAGGAGGAGCTGCTTTCAGCAGCGTTCAGCGCTGTGGTAGCGCTGGGGTGGAGTGAGGTGGAGCTGCCCCAGGCGGCAAAATGCGCTGTGAGAACTAGGTCAGGGAAGTGCCGAGCGCTGGGGGTGCCGGAGTAGCTGGAGGGCAGAGAGGGAAAGCCAAGAGGAGGTGAAAGGTGGATGGGTTGAGTCTGTGGCGGGTGATCTCAGCCAGGATGACGGCACGGAACCAATGGGGAGGAATGGCACAAGGAGGGGAACATGTAGACATGTAAGCAACTGCAGTCTCAAGGGGAATTATCTTTTTTTTTTTTCTTCTTTTCTTTTTTCGTAAATAGCTAAAAAATAAGAGTGGCAAGTGGATAGCTGCAGAAACGTGAATTATTTCACAGCCAGCATGTGTATTGACTATCACACTGAAATGAAATACTCCAGTGTTGACTGAGTATTCAGTTGAAACAGAAGCAGCAGCGGCTGCTAATGCCAGCTTGTTTCCATACTCCCAATTACAAGAATTCCGACGCATCCTCTTTTGTAACTGTTTGCAACACACTTACCCTATTTGTCTGAGCATGTAAGAGTACTTTAATCCATTTTGTCATACATTCTTCAAGGATATATTTAACTTTGTTACAGTTTTCTTTCCAGCTCTAAAATTGAACTGTAGTATTTCTGGGGAAATGTGGTTGCCTCTGCACTGTGTCTCTTGAGATACCAAGAGCAGATTTGAGGGCTATGTGTGGGACTGAGATGGATCTTAGGAAATGAGGATAGAGTTGCAGGTTTTTGTGTAGGAATGCAAGGATTCCACGTTATCCTACTGAGATTTGTAACACAGGAAGAAAGTCATTAGGACTTAACTCTAGTTCACTACGGAGACACATGGACATATATGGAATTTCAAAATAATTCCACTCTGCTTTGCAAACTAAGTGGTCGGATTTTTGGAACGGCTTCCACAGAAAATAAAAATATTTCGAAATTCTGTGGTCTGTGATCTTTTCTCCTGACAGTGCAGGAACGTCTGCGTCAAATATTTTTCCGTTCCTGGCGTGGATTTATTCCCCTAGAGGTTATGTTCTGTTTTAATGCAAATAATATACATGATGTGATGCACCTGACTGAGGATACTTTAAAGACTTCACATTCCATTCCAGAGCCTTAAGCATAATTATCTTTCTTTTCTATAACTTGCTGTATATCTTCACTCCCCACTGCACTGTCTGACAGTTGCATTTTCAATTCTCTAGACATGGTGTAGGACCCAGTCTCACTACTTGGCTGCTAGAGTCTCAGTTTGGATACTACTCCTTTGTTTAGGGGTTTCTCATTCAAAAAACACCTTCTAATCTGTTTTGTTCATTAACAAATAATAGAGGGTACTGGATTTTACCACATGCTCTTTCTTATAGAGATTCTGTGAGAATGAAGCAGAAATGCATTGGGCAAGGCAGACCTGTAAGGAAACTTCCCAAACAGAATCTGTGTTTTACAATATTTGACATGAGGTGATATAATCTCTCTGCATGCATTTCTCTGACTCTCCTGAATTGGACATAACCTTTTCTTGGTACCTTTCAAGGTCCCTCGGGGAAGCCAGAGCCTTTTACTATACATTTCTGTATCATTTCCACACAACAGCTCCAGTGGACACAGCTGTATTGAGCACTTGGCTTGGTCTGAACCGCCTTAACCCTCCTTCATCCAGAAGCAAAACCCTTTTATTCATTTCCCTCTTACCTTGACTTAAAGCCAGAGCTCATAGCTCACTTCAGGGATTAGACCCTAGAACAGGATGGAGATATGAATTTCCATCTTCTTCTGTGTGGATGTGGGCAAAGCTCAAGCCAGGCCATTCCTCTGAGTGAGCTGACTCGGATTCTAGAGCCACTACCCCTTGCAGAGGGAAGGTTCTGCCAAGGTATCCTGCATTCATAAAACAGCATCAGGCAGCAGTTCCCAAACCTGACAGCTACCATTCAGGCCAGGAGCCAGGAGCCCCTGCTTGTCACTGAGGCAAGACCTTGCCTTTAGGCACTGCAGAAGCACCTGCCACATAGACTGACTTACTGTGGAATAAGGAGTGTAGCTTGGCAGCGCAGGGAATAACGTGTGATCTCCTGCCAGCCTGGGGTGGAAGCACTGCTGGTTAAAGGGAAGAGTAAGAGACCCTGTTGGAACTATCAGGTCCTCCCCTATTCAAGCAATTATTTAAACGGGTAACTCAAGCTAATTACATAGTTTAGCCTTTGCAGCTGACAATTCTGTTTTTCTGAAAGCAAAACTCATGGTTTTTGCAAGTTTCTCTCCAGCCCTGTGCCAATGGCCATATCTGTGTTTCCTGGGTACTGAGTTGTGCTTTATTTGGAGCTCACAGTGCCTCAGCTGTATTTCCCCACTGACAGACCCTGGATTGTGCCTTGTGAGTCCCTGCTGTTGGGCAGCTTTACCTGAGTTTTGTTCTAAGGGCTTCCACTTCCTTCCTCCTCCTAAGCAGAATGCAGGAAAAAATGTAGATGTAGGCACTGCAAACAGTATTTTACTACACTTCCTATTTCCTAGCAGCTGCTATGCTTTAAGACATTAGCTTTGATCCATGAAAATAAAGAGAAAAAAAAAAGGTGGGGAAAAAAGAGACAACCATACTATCTGGTATGAATTTGGTCCCCAAAGGGGCATATTCTTGAATTATGATGGTTATTCTGCATGTTCTTCTGGTCATTCTTGATTTTGTATCAACTGATTTTTTCCACAGGCTAACATTATTCCATTGGTCCATAAGGGAGCTGTCAAGTTGGGCACATAAAATTTCTTAATTCAGTTTAGGATTATTAATTTCATGTTGAGAATGATGGCAGTGCAGAGCTTCCTTCCCTGTGGAAGGGGAAAGAATGTAAAATAAGGAGTTGTCAGAGTACACTAATATTGTTTCAGAATTCAGTGTACAGCAATACGTTCTGAAACATCTAAGTACTTACCAACAGGAGTGTCTCCTTAGACAGATTTTGTGAGGAGTTTATGGGCACGAGACCTCAGCTAGTTTGTTGTTTGGAGTTTTTTTCTCTGTTGTAACTGAGCTTTATTCATTCTTTATTAACTGATTTCTGCCGTGGGACATGTTAGTGAGATCATATTATTTTGTACATGTGGACATTCCTTGGAAGTAAATAATATTTTCCTCTGCTAGAGGGTAAGATGTAAGTAGGTAGCTCACCCTCTCAGGGGAATTACTGGATGAACTCAAGTTGTCAGGACAAATTTGAGACCTCTCTCCATTGCACTTGAGAGGTGCACCTGCTATTTTGTCATTGGTCATAATTTGCCTCATTGCACAAATATATTTGTAGCAGCTATTATAGAAGGGCACAACATTTATCTCATGCTCGCGTTTGTATTTTTCTTTTTTTTTCTTTTTTTTTTTTTTTTTCAGATGTGGAAGGGTAGAGGTGAAACATGAGGTCTCCTGAAAAAGGTTTATTTATCTTCTATGTGAAGTTTCACTGTCACTTTCTTATCATGTAAAGTTTAAACAGCAACTTATTTTTTTCCAAGTAGGAGACTGTTTTACTGGCATTTAAAAATCTTTACATTTTAACGGGCTTTAAAATTATGTTCCCTTTTAGAGAGAGTGAGCCTTCATTTTGGCTTTTGTTGACAAGAAGTAGCATTGGTGTCTGGGCATCTTCTGTCACTCTTGAAAGATGTCAGGTAGTTCAGGAGAACGTGTTGTTGATCAGAGCTTCAGCTTATCCCTTCTAGGTGGCCCTGCCCAGTCTTTGCTCCATCTCAGTACGTCCCAAATTTAGGAGCACAGGCACAGGTAATTGTACCAAATATCATATCAATATCAAGATATTAATGGGATAAAGATAACACGGGTGGTTTGTTTGGCCACAGAAGAGGGGGGAGAAAGGGAAAAGTCTATATGGTCTTTATTAGGCAGAACTTCGTTCCCAGATTTGTAAAATGTGCTGAACAGATGTAAGTTCTGCAAATATCAACAAAGTAATACTAATTTTATTCAAATCTTGAGCAGAAACTCTGTATATCTCCTTGCTTCTTCCAGCATCCACGATTCAGAGCTTCTCTCTAGCTGTTTGCATTTCACCCTGTGAAAATGTGTATCAGATATTTTCACAGTTCTTGTTTCTTTCTGTTCCACATTTCATGTCATGCTGAGGTTTCTGAACTTCAGGTAAATGGCAAAATAGGTCATGAGGCTTAAAAGTATTTTGGGATGTCATCTGCTCCATTTCTGCATAACAAGGCAGAAGCAGTTTTATTCAGGGCTAGTTTTATGCTGGAATATCTTGAAAGCTGTTCTGGAGCCTCTTTGCCCATAAGCTATGCCAGTCTGTTTTGGGATTTCATAAAAACTGACAGCACTGCTTTCTGCTATTTTCTGCTAGATAATATTAGCTTTGACTATACATAAAATGTTCCTGCCAGAGGTTTATTCATGTCTATGTTGAACACCTCCATCTCTCTAGCTTCATGTTGAACTGAATTTATCAATACAAAGTTCTTTCTAATGTCTGAGATCACTTTGGCTGTGATGGAAGCCTATTGATGCTTATCAGAGCATAGATTACTCTCTTCCTCTTGCAGTTACCTTTTACATGTTTGAAGACTCAGAGGCTGCCAAACATTAGGGTTTTCTCTTCTCTTTAGAAGAGACAATTCGGATTCTTTCCTCATGACTTACTTGACTAGGCTTTATGCTTCTTTTCCCAGCTCTCTCCATTTGGTTCATCTCTTCTTTCTCAAAAAGCAGTGCCTGAAGCTGGATGGAGAACTTCAGCTGAGAACGTACATCCTGCTTAGTAGCTCTAGAGTGGTTTGTCCTTTTGCCCTTAACATTAGTTTCTTAAGGGGATGGCTGGGTTTTTTTCTAACTCCTTTTACTTTAAATATTGCTTCCTGTAGAATTGTCTGCTACTTCTGAATATAGTTGTGTTCTCCTGAAATCTGTTACTCTGCTGTTCCATTTCCTGCTTTTCCTAAGTCCCGTGATTTCTACCATTTTATGATCAGTATAAATGAAAACTTTGAGTTAAGATACCCTAATGTCCACTGAAATTACTTCCAAAGTCCAGCAGTGTTTTGAGTATTGTCTTCTAATTTGCTCCACAGCAATGTGGGAAGAAATAATATTGGAGGTAAGACAAAGGCTTTAGGAATGTCCACAACCATTTTTTTCCATGAGGTGGTAGAAGATGTCCAGCATCTTGGTAGAAGAGCCAAGTTACTGCTGTCTATCCTTCAGTTCAGGGATCTGGATCCCTTTGCACTTATCAAGGTCACATTTTCCTGAAGCTTTCAGGAGCTTTTGTATCTTGAAGGGCTCATCAGATTTGATTGAAACTGGTCTCTGAGCTCAAAACCTAATAGAGGGGCTCTTGCACACAGAGGGGTCGCATTAGGGCACAGGCCATTGCTTTTCTTAGGAAACAGGTTAGAACTGATTAAATCCAAAGGCAATTCAAGTGACTTTTTGCTTCTTGCCGTGCATTTGTAAAGGTGTCTTCCTTTGCTGAAGCAACAAAACATACTTGAGTCACCCCTTTCCCCCTGCATTCTTGCACCTGATTTTTGTCTCTTGAGTTTCTGGTGTGGTTCTTTGTCCTGATCTCTGTCTTTTCAGCCAAGAACCACAGGCCCTAGGTGTTTTCCTCTAGACAGATTTGGATCCACCAGGGAAAATTAGTATGTAGTGAGGTGAGGACTTTCCTTTTTGTCCATATCTGATATAAAACTTAAGGAGAGCATTAATTTTAAGGGTGTTTCTGCAAACCTGATAGTTTCAGAAGGTTCAGGTTAGAGAAAATCAGCCATTCTCATGTCCAGTGTTATGTGATTATTGGAGCAACTTATAAAGAACATTTTAATGTGTGATATACTAAAAAAACTTTCCGTTATTCTCTCAAGACAATTTGATGATGGGTGAGTTGCAGCTCTTGTCATATTGTTAGATTAAATGGTGCACTATTTGATCACAGTTGTGATGCTGGCTTTGGTAAAGGGCATCTGACTTTAATTATGCTGTGGTCACCGCTGCCAAGTTGCCCAAGTGAATTTGTGTCTTCCTGCTTAAGACGGCTTCTATTGTGTTTGAAGATGTCAATGTTCTTAACATGTTCATGGGATAACTGTCTCCCTCATCTTCCTCAAAATCTTCTGTCCTACAAACTTATGGGCTATGCAATAAATGAATTTATTGCGATTTTTTTTTTTTTCACCCTAGGGGTTTTTTTTGATGCTGAATTCATATCCTAGCTTAGAGATGGACCTTGTCTCTCCAGATGGTCATCTTCCTAACTGAGGTTTTTAGTCCCCCTACCTGTCACACTAGCAACACAAATCTGATTACCTCCTTCTCAGCTGTTCTGGAGAGATTCCGTTTTCCTCATCATTAAATTGTTGGGGTTTTTTATTATGGAATTTTTTATAATTCTCTTTCCATCTCTGGTATGCCAAGATATCTGTATTTAAATTTCATTTTAAAGCAGTTAATTGCTTTGGAGGAGGTAGCATAAATCCAGCTAAACTCTGATTGCATGAACAAAATTGGCAGTGACTTTCATCACCTTTCTGAAATACGTGTTACTCCTTGCAGTAATGGGAATGTCTTGAAGGGCACACAGTTTCAACTTAATGTGTACATAACTCTCAAAATAATAAGAATAATGTGCAAATTATTTTAATTATATGCAACTTTCAGGTAGGAAGTGGGAAAACTGTAAATTTGTGTTCCTTTAACAAGGGATGTATTATGCCTTCTGGAAGTTTATCCAAACTAGTGCTGTCATCTCAGGAACCAAGGACGACCTGAGACTGCTTCTGAAGGTTTAGCACACTAAGATTTAAGCTGGTAATGTATTTGGCATTCAGGACCCATGGCCACATCCATTCTGATAGGAATGTTTGTCTCATTGCTAAATTTTTTCTGTTTGTCACCTGTGCCTGGCCCTGTTTGAAGCTGTTGTGCCATATAATGGGAAGAGGTCTGGGATCCAATGAGGATTCATTATGCAGGTTTGTGCAGAAGATACAGCGTTTTCTTCACAAGGGAATTTTGCATGGAGAGGAACTTGATGGCTAGTTAAAACATTTTCTGGTGTTCTTTGCAAAGTCACTATGAAGAAAATGGAGTTTGTGGATTCCTTCATGTAGATATTAACTCAGAATCCACACTGGGCAAAATCATAAACAGTCTGGTTAGAACATCTGAAGAATCTTTTCTTGTCAAAAATGTGTGTGAGATCCATAGGATGAATTTCTAAATGCTACAGCACGTCTGGAAGAAGTTTCCTGTCTTAGAGCATTGCCAGTGATGTGCAGAAACTGGCAGTCTTTGAAGTGGTACTGCTTCATCCGCGTGTTGGTTGTTTATTTTTAAAGCCGAAGCCATAGGATTTGAATGATCAGGAGATATTCTGATTCTCACAGCCGGGCAGTGTGAATCCTGTAGCTTTGGAAATCGTAGCAAACACTTTCTGCAACTTGACACCACGAACTGTGTTGGGATTGCTGTAACCAAAGCATTTCATGCAGTTCTCTCTCTGATCCAACATGCCTGGCTTTCTATCCTGTAATTGCTGTGAGGTTTGGAAATACCTTCTGGTGTTTGTAAGTATCTCTTTGGGTACTGAACTTCATTGCTTTGTCTCCAATAATTTGAAATTACTAAACTCCATCTTTGTCCTCATGCCTTCCTGGTTACGTTAAGCTGAGTCACTTGGAAGTTTCTGGGAGTAATGGCAGAATAATAGTTGTGTAAGGCAAACATATTCCTTTTTCTTTCTAGTGTTTCTTATTATTGCTTGCAATGTATAGATTTAAAGCCATTGGGAAGAGAGTTTACAGGTTTTTTTATGTCCCATATACTGTTTGATATAAGTGCCTTAGTTACTTGGTATTGGATAGTCTCTATTATGTTCTATATTGCAATTTTTAATACTTGGAGTTCAAAATAATGTTTTCTAAGATTTTTCTCCCCATTATCAAATTGCATTTGCATGGTTTGCTACTTGCATTTGTCCCAAGTCCGTGCTGTAAAGAGTTGTATGTGGCTTTTTTTTTGAGAAATACTGTAGTGTGACCATTCTGCAACGTGCAGTTCTACTTGCTGGACTTAATTCATACCAGATAAAAAGGTGTGCTGATGTTTTCCATAGGTTCTACAACAATTGCACACACTAGACATTTTACTCAATAGTTGCAATTAAACATTCAGTGATGCTGGAGTGCATGTTGGTTGTATTGTGTGCAGGGCTAGAAATTCTGATATACCAGGTGAAGAGACTTCTTGAATGAATATAAGTATCTGCATAAAAATGTACAGAACTAAGACAATGAAATGTGTACTCTCTGAGTTCATATTTCATCTTGTTTGGAACTCTTACCACTGCTGAATGTTCTTCCTGAACATTATTTATGAGTAAGTCTTCTGTATCCTCCCAACCTGCTATGTTACACTCAAAAGTATTATTTCAGCATCACAGTAAAGGGTTAGTCTGAAAATTATACAGTATTTGTATTGCTTTCCTAATTACATCGCAATGTTTTCTATTTCACAGTGTATTTCTAATGCATTTGTCATTCACATCTGTATTGCCATAGTATTAGTGTCACAGTCAGCGTTGTGGGACTTGGTTATTTGGTGCTGAAAGGGTTATTGCAAGATGAATATGCTGGAGTTTAACTTGGGTTCAGCTGAAAAGATTAGGCAAGTCTGGAAGGTGAGGATCCTGTATTTTCATACCTTTGTGGTGTTTGCCTGTAGTATACTGTCTTGAAGAGAGGCTGCATGTTATTAGTCAGTTATTAGATGACAGTTGATTAACAAATCAAAAGCCATTTCCTGGTGGTTGTGAAAAGGGCAGCAAAGACCCAGCTTTTATACAAACCTCAAGCAGCAGAACTGAACAAGCAGCATTTAATACTGCTTACAGGGAGCAAATTCTTCAGAGTTTCTGAATTGTTAAATTCTAAATTTCTGGCAAGTTCAAGAGTGGTTGGATTCCTAAGTTATTTTGAAGGTGTCTTGTATTTCCTAAACCTTCTGGACAGTCTTGGAGATTGTTACTCTTAGTCCTTATCGATTGTTTTGCTATCAGGTATATCTTTCTTTTCTTGAAACTTCAGTAGAAATCAATAATCATTCTAAACAAGGATTCTGCAGACACACTAATAAGAACTAAAGTTTTTTGGCTTTGTTGCTACTTATAGTTTGTGTTGAATGAAGGTTATACTTTCTCATGGCTTTGTCACATTGCAAGAGGTTGTGACCTTCATTTTAGCACCTTCTAATCTTAGAAGTTCTGCAACAATTTTTAATTTAAGTCTTGCCTCTATAGCTCAGTAACCTATTAGTTCCCCATGTAGCCATTTTTGGTTTATGGTTTAGAAACTTGAGCCTGTAAGATCTGAAATTCATTGTTCCAGAAAAGAAACCACACACTTAAAGTGAAGTATTTCATTGCCAGGAAATTTGTGAAGTAATCTACATTTGTGTCAATAGTATATTCATTAGAGGGAACTTTTGATTTTCATAATTTCAGTTTCCTTTTATTTTTTTTCTCCTGGAAACTACATAGAGTCGTACTCAGAATCCCCCGGTGTCTAATGGATACCTAGGTGATTTGGGGGAAAATGCAGTAATTATGGCACAGAATTGCACACCAGACACTTCAAGCTGTGACTGTCCAGTGGCAAGACCTGAGTGGGATTCAGCTGGACCATACCCTTCTCTTGGCTGAAATGGAACTCTGTAGTACCCCATCCTCATCTGCTCCAGAAAGTTACAGGCCCCTAAAGGTCCTGTCATTTATTTATGTCATTATTTATGTAGATATTTATATTCTTCTTGTCAACAGTTTAACCCTGTGATTTCTGCACAGTTTTTATCAACCCATAAATTTTGCTAATAGGTAAGAAAAGTTTGCATAGACAAAACAGATTTCTTGACATGGGGATTAATATTAAAATTTGTTGCTACACGATAAGAACTAAGGGAATACTTATATACACAACAACTCTAACTAGTGTTCTTGTAATAACAAACTTGTATGTTTACAAATACCACCCCTCCTTCTTTTCTTCAAAAACAGTCTAGAGGAAGAAGAAGAAGAAAAAAATCTGGAAGGTAACAGTTCCAAATCACTGCAGCTCAAAAATCTCTTTCTCCATTGGAATGCAGGGGAGTTTGCCTCCCACCTCTAGCCGCTTGTCTGCGGCTACTGAGGGTTTACCATGGGCTTCGAGGGAACACTCTTATCACCATGTCATCGCCATGGAGTATAGGGCTCCATGGAGGTTCCTTCCACGAGGAGTTTTGGGGGGTTTCCTAAGAGTCACCACCCCTCCCCGGGTCACAGGTGTTCTGGGTTTCTTTTGGCTCAGTCCATACCCAAGAACGTTCTCTGGTGCAATGTTCTGCTGCTTCAAGTAGTTTCATCTCTCGCTCTCTGGAATTCTTCTGACTTTCTGCTTTTGGCCAGACGCCCAATCTTGGCTTTCGGCCGCGGTCAGTTATTCTAATTCACCACTGCCCCCCCACTCACAGTGAAGGGGGTTGTCTTGCCATCACACCCGGTCCAAAATTGCACCGGGCCCCCCAGTCTCGGGGGCTTAGTGTTAAGCTCAGCCTTCGGACTAAGGCCCGAGGTCATGAGGGGCTCGGCCCCTCAATGGAGAGTTCACCAGCTTCTTTATCATTTTGTGGCTGTAATTCTTCTGCGGTTGGCTGCATGAGGCTTCCAGGTGATTTAGTTTTGGCTTCAAGCCATCCCTGCCCTCCCCAGGCCAGTTAGGCCCCGGGAGGGCCGCAGGCCCAGGCCCAGCCGGGCCGGGGGGGGCCACCACGTTAACTCCTTAATTTCTTCTTCATCGCATGTTTCTTTTCTGGTTTGTTAAATACGTCATTCGTAGAGACATCACAGAAGTCTTTGATTGGCTACTTAGCTGGAATTTCACCTGGAGTTGACTATTTTCTACCCCAATACTGGGGCGATGGGCTACACCATGACACTTCTCCATGTGACTGCCTCACACATCCTAGGACATCTAAAATCATCTCCATTTAGGGTCCTGTCCCAGATGGTCTTCTTCAACTGCTGGAGAGGAAACATCTGTTTAGAACCAAACCATCTGCAATCAGTCAGATGTTGCATCAGTGGTTATGTCTGTTCTCCGTCAGTTTTTTGCTGTAGGAATGTACTGTCCTAATTTGCTCAAGATTTTCACTGTCATCTTGAAGTCTGGTAGATATTGAGCTGTCACATAGTTCAGTTTTCAACACTTATCTCTTCATATTCATATCTGTCTGGGAAGCATTATGTAGATCAGTCAGCCTGCATTGTTTTTTAATAGGTTGTATGCAACAACTAGATAAAATCTGATCCAGAAATATGCATAAAATAAAATTTCATCTGCTTCTGGATCAGATTTTATTCCTCGCAGGGCACTTAGATTCAAAGACAAAGGCTTTATTGTTCTCCCAGTAGTTTTATTTCAAGGGTATTACCTGTCTGCACCTACTGCTGCTATATTGGAAGTGGCCATAATAGCTGAGAAATATTTAATTAAGGAGGGGTTTCAAAAAGCAGATTGGGATTTCTGGGCTTCTTTAGAGCTTGTTGTCTCTACAGAAAGACTTGCATAAAAACATGAGTTCTTGGGTCTCAGTTTCCTTGATGCAACTCCATTCACACAGGTTTACTCGTAACTTGTGCCAGCATAAGTGGTTACCTCTTTGCTGGTAAATTATTCAGGGCCAGCAGACAGGTTTGGTACTGTACATCATGTCTGTGCTGTTCAGTTCTTCACTCTCCCCTTGATGCAAATCTGGCTCATGCCAAATAGCACAGTTCCAGAGGCTGCAGGACCTAAATGCAATGAAAAAGTAACTCCTAACTGTAAGGGTAGCGTGAGCAAATATTTAAGTATTTCTAGTATAATAGTTCATGCTGTTGCATAGCTATCCTATGTTATTCTTTGCCAATGCAAATATATTTTGTAACTATTTCTTCAAATGGTGTTGCTAGGAGTGTGCTTAATAGACTTCAAGATTATCTTACATTATTGTTGGAGCAAGCTATTTCAATCAAGATTGTGTGTCCATTATATTCAGTATTTTATACTTATGACCATTCCAATAGCACTGTTAGATTCGTTGTCTGAGTTAATTTCTCCATTTTAAAAAATTGAAAGCATTTAGGAAAGGGGTTCTTTATTATGGGAGAGTTTCAAAATACTTTGGGTAGCTACAGAATATGGGAATCTAAGAGGTGTTGCCCTTCAAACTGACTTTGCTGCGTTGGCATCAAAATCCTGCCCAGAAATTCTGTTGTTGCAGTGTCTTATGGGAAACCAGTTAAGCAGAGACTCAACACACCAAAGTTGCATACCCTGATTGTGCTTTCGGTTTCCAAGAAGTGAAGGAAATCCTGTATTTGTCAAATTCCATGCAAAACATCCATTGGATTGAATTTCATCTATAGACTTCCTGCATTTCGGTGTCTTTATGCTGCACCCAGAGATTCCCTGCTTGGAAAACATTACTTTGTGACAGGCTACTGAGAAACTGCTTTGATATGGAGCGCCAGCAGAATTTTTAAAACAAGCCAATAAAATGTGAATTAGAGTATACAAAGGGCATTTACTCAAGATTTTTAAAGGAAGGCAAACATGAAGTTGCTGAGTAACTGGGCTGCTGCTTAACTTGGCCTTTCTGCCAGAGGAATTGGGGGTTACAAATAATTTTTGAAAAGGTGACATGGGTGGTGCAGGGAACGGAGTCCCCCAGGGATCACTTACTGCACCTGTGCTCTCTCCTGTTTTCACCAACGGTCTGGAAAAATAGGTGAGGAGAAATAGGTGACAAAAGATGTTGACAATACAGAATTCTTCAGGTTAGTGAAAAATTAGGCCTGAACAAGAAAAACACAACAGAACTTTCTCACTGGAGGGGAAAATGGTCCTAAGAAAGCACAAATAGCAGTGTGCTCTAAATAAGGTATTTTTGCAACTGACAAAGGATATATGTAATCGTAAGAGTTATTTGTGAAACTGTGAACTGCGGCAAGAAGGCAAATAGAATGTTAACAGAAAAGAAGATAAAGCATTATTTGCAGATGTATAAATCTATATTGTGCCCTCAAGTGTGTATCCAATTTTGATTCACTTCCTCTGCATCTCAAAAAGGTTTTATTGAACTCTGCAGAGTGCAGAGGAATTTTTAAAATAACAAATTTTTTTATTTATTCTTTTTGGGTTTAAATCCATGTTAGGACAGGGAGACTAACCTAGAATTATACAGATTAAGATTCTTCTAGTTTGGGAAGACACAAATGGAGAGGCAGAATTTATTTAAGTACAGAAAAATACGAGTTGTGTAATTGGGTGAATAGGAAAGCTGAAGGGACAACAGTCAAACTGTCATGACACTATCAGGGGGGTTTTTATTCTTCTTATTATTGTTATAAAAAAGGAAACACATTTTTTACAGATTAAATCAATTAGCAAAAGTTGCAATTCATTTTCCCAGCATTTGTAGGTTCAAAAATTAAGAACACATTCATAATTATCCCCTGATGACTATCAAACATGATAGTTTCAGACCTGTAAAATCTCAAAGCCAGCAATTGCTGGAAGTTGAGGGAAGATATTTTTTTTTTTAGAATCCTTGCTTTATCAATTGCTACAGTTGAAGATATGGAGCTAGAAGGTGCGCTGTCCACTGCAGATGTTATTACAGATAATAATATACTTGGAGAGCACAATTCAGCAAAGAGCCTGCTTGTAATGGTGTAACTAATGATCTTTGAATCATTTCAGGCATTTGGAGGAAATCTGCTGTATTTTATTTCAGTGCCACCAACACCTGAATAACATCTGTCTTCACTGTCCACCTGCTTTCAATGCAAATCCACCTCTTTCTTCTCAAATTAAACTTTATGATAACATATAAAAAGTCAACATTAATGTAACACAAAATGACAACTAGCCATTCATCCTCTGACTGTTTAGGCTGGCTGAAATTGCTGAACTTCCCTGTGATGTTCAGTTAGTCACCCCTACCCTATGCTTGGATTTGAATTGCTGCACAAAAAAAAAACCCACTACCACTTTCTAGAAGCAGCAAATCCACTTGTTTTGTTTATTCCCAGTATGAGACTCTTTCTGTAGTTTTTTGCAGAACTCTAAGGATGGAGGAAATACTCTTTGGTTTCCTCACTTAAGTTTTTAGACAAGATGTCACTGTATTTTTCGAATTTGTTCTCCCAACTTTGGGCTGTTTGAAGACTTGTTTTTCATCATTCACAGACTGGAGAATGTGGATCACATCCTACTGTGCCTTCTTAGAACTACCATGGATGTCATTTACTACAAGATGATTGTGTAGAGGATAGTAAGTTTAAATACACACATCATACTGACTGCATAAAATGGCAGCAGCTGAAATAAGACTTCCATAACAGAAGGGTTTTATTTTGGAAGAAGAGCATTGCAGTGCACAACTCTGATATGAGCTTCCCTGTTCCTTTGCCAATAAGATATATAGCAATAAAATGTTTCTTAATAAAATTGACAAACAGAAACAATCATTCTGTCCTCTGGGCTCAGGTGTGTTATCACATCATCACAGCTTGATGCCAATTGAATCAAGCACATCAAGCTACAGTGCCAGTTGAATTTCCATAGATGACATAAATATGCTCTTAGCTCATGGCAGATGTAAGGTAATATGACTGAGCTTAATCCTTAATCCTGAAGTATTTACTTTATCTGATCGCTGTGTGCACAAAGCTGTTGTGACTCATGTGAAATTTGACTTGACCATGTATTTAACTCATCCTCATAAAATGTTTTTGATGGTAAATAGGTTGCCCTAAAAGAGCAATTAGCTTGAGGTAGGAGTGCATGTGGAGCATTGCTTCAAAGGTCTACCCTCACATGGTGAGAGCCAGCCCTGCATTCCTTCTCCCTTGCATGGCAATAAGTCTTTCCAAAGTCTAAATTGGATTTTGTTCAGCCCTACCAGCACTTTTTTCCTTTTTTGAGTTTCCTCCAAAGCTTTTATATTCTCTCTTTTGCCCAACCCCCCTTTTTTCCTTTTTTTTTTTTTTTCTTCTTTTTCTATTTAATTTTTTTATCTTTCTCCCTTCAAAAAAATTCCATGAATCCAGAATTGGACATCAAGATAGAACCGAAATCAAAATCCTTTGAAGATGAAGATATTTTAATGCAATATGAAGATCAGTAGTACTCTGTGTTACAAGTATACTTAATTGGCCGTTGTTTTTATATGAATATTCTATTTCAGCTTGCTACATTATGTACCTAGATAATCTACTTTTTTTAGTTCATCTATCCCACAAGCAGCAATGTATTAATGGTATTTCTTCATATGCTGTTAGTCTTGCTTTATAATATGCTAAAAATGTTTGTCTTGGATTTTTTTTTTCTTTTTGTTAAACAGAGGGAACCATTTTTTCTGGGTTATGTTTTGTTATTTTTGAATTGGCAGGTTGGGTGTTACTAGACAGGAACTGTAAGGCCCTCATATTTTGCAGAAATAGGGGAGTTAACCTCTCTTTCAAAGAATAATCTCATGAGCCAACTGAATATGAGTTGGTTTGAGAAGATTGCAACTGAAAAACTTACCCTCTTTAATTTGAGAATGGAAATTTAAGAATATTTTCATGACAAAATATTTTGTCCACACACTGTTGTGAATATTTAGAATTTGCTCACAATGGGCTCACTAATTCAAGTCAAGGGTGTCTGTGTCTCTTTCTTTTTTTCCTTTTTTTTTTGGTTTGGTTTGGGTTTTTTGTGTTGCGTTTTTGGGGTTTTTTTGAGTTTTCTTTTAATTTCATGGACTTTTATTTTTTCTCTTTAGAAAGATAAATGAGATTTTGTATAAGCCTCCTATGCTTCTTATAGCTATTTTACTTTTCAAAATCTGGATGAACTAAGTTTGACATTTACAATTATTTTTTCTTTTTGAAAGGTGAAGCTGAAAAATCACATGGAGCAATGTGGAACTTGTCTTGGATTACTCACAGGTACTAGCTCAAAAAAACCCAGAACTTCTTCAGAAAAGCAGAAGTTTCTTAGAAAGATGTGGCCATCCTATCAAAATACTGAATTCATTATTTCAGCAGAAAAGACCAAGCGACTTCCATGTCCACCCACGNTTTTTCTGTTTTGTTTTTCTGTTTTGTTTTGTTTTTCTGTTTTGTTTTGTTTTTCTGTTTTGTTTTGTTTTTCTGTTTTGTTTTTTGTTTTTTCTTTTGTTTTTAAGTACCCTTAGGAGTATTGGAGAGGTCCCTGAAAATGAGATTAAAAGGGTTTGTGAAATCAGAACAGAAATGGAAGGCTGGGATCATAACGGTTTTGGATACTTCCTCAGATCTGAGGAACATCATGGTAAAGCTGCCCTGTTTTGGGCAGGATTGTGTTGTATATAGGTTAGTTGCTGCAATGGGTTGCACAAGACTTCCAGAAGCAGTCAGGAACAGTGTAGGTGAGTTTTTAATTCTGCCCTTCCCTTTTTATAGCTCTGCCTTGCCAGACGGAGTATTGTGGTTTCCATTTAAGCACCTTTGAAATAATTGTCCAATTACACAATAATATATTGCCAATCCTTCATAAGTTTCACGTGTTTCAAAATAGACAAGGGAGTGGTGTTGGAGACACCTGCAATTGAGGACATTGGTGGAGAGGTGAGAAAATGGAAGATATTTGTAGTGGTCAGTAGCAGCTGCAGCATTAAAGGTTCTCCTCTTCAGTGTGAGGTCTACATGTCTGTGCTAATTAGAGAAGATGATTCACCTCCGGGTCTGAGGTCTAAGCTTTGATGAGATGAAATGTATTAATCACAAGTTTCTGTTCTGTGTTTTCAGAAGAATGGCGTATCAAATGGAACTCTCTACAAAAAGACATTTATTGAGCACTTTGAACAGGCACCAATGTATGTTGCAGTTTTTACTTTCGTGGGTTTTGCAGTGGGAACAATATTTGGCTACCTGCGAGATTTTATGAGAGCCTGGGGACTAGAAAAACGTAACATTGCTGCAGAGAGAGAACAACAAAAAGTATGTATGAAAAAGACATTATGTATCCACAGCTGAGTTTTCCCCTGCTTGCAAGTGATTTACAGCCACCTGCCGAACTAACAAGGAATGCATCTTTCATCTCAGAGAGCATTGCATAAGGGTGAGGGGAATGACACACACACTGCAGTAGAGTTACATGTGTGTGTACTCTTATGTACCTATATATATAGGTAAAATCATGATTTTTACCTAGAGAGATGCTCACTTGTTCCAAGAGTGCCATAATACTCTCAGCAAAATAGAATTTCAGCATATTAAGTTGATCCGCAAAAAAAGAAAACTCAGGAATGCCTTATTATTAAGTATATCATGTTGTCAAATCTCTTAAACCTTGATCTTCCTTTGTCCACCTGGTTGCCTTCACATCCACAGGCAGTGACTTTTGTAAGTGCTGGCTTGTGTTTCCTGAACTGCTGCTCGCAGAGCACTCAGGAATCATGTCCCAACACAAGGTGAATGTAGCCTGAATTCTTGCATGTCCTGACTAGGAAATTTTTTCATCCTACATAGTTCTAAGTGAAACTTGCACCTTAACAAGCTCAACTGCCTTCCAACTTTGTTTAGAATTTTTGGTTGCTCCTCTTTCTCTGGGCAGTTTGAGTCAGCATTTACAGTAAGACCTGGCAAAATAAAGGAAAAATGGGAATAGTGTTACTGTTCATCTTACAAATAAAATTCCTGAAATTGTTTCCTGATTTATCTTTCCAAAGGCTGCATACACAGCTTAATGAATATCATTTTCAATTCACCCCATGGTTTGGCCATTTGTTGATTCCAATTGTGCCAGTTAAATTTTGTTGTCCTTCACCGTGGATTATGTGTTCATTTAATTCTCCTACATATGTTAACTACATGCCAGGTTATTTTACCAGTTCATTGTATGGATATATTGCTGTTTCATATAAAACTTTGTTTAGATTCCTTACATTTTTAAAATTTAATTTCCATGTAAAATCCATAAATAGAAATCGTCAACCACACTAGTTGTCTTAACTGGCTGTTTGCATGTTTAGTCTAGGCCAGCAATGCCCAGATCACTTAGGCTGGAGTAGCTTTTATCTAACGTATCCAGCGTTTCTTGAAATGCAATGAGTTGTTTATCCTGGTTTTGCAGTCTGCTCCACACGTAGCAAGATGCTCAATTTGAAGCAGTTGGTTTCTCCAAGTGAAGGAATCTTTAACTTTTCCATTTCCAACTTTCAAGATACATAAGAAGAATTAAACCAACTTGTTGACCATTAACACCCCCCCCCCAAAAACCCAATCTAAAAATACAAGCAGACAAACAAAAACCAACAAAAACCTCCACCCCTTAAAAAATCCAACACTGTGTTTCAAAGCAATTAAAGTAAGATACTTTGGAGTTCTGTGTGACATAGGAATATGTGGCTGTTACAGCTCTACTTACTAATGAATCCGTTTTTCCTTGTTAATGGGAATGACTTGGGTACAGAAGCAGACATTTTCCCAGCAACATAACCCTCTGCATGTTTTCAAACCAGGATTTTGTGCCACTTTATCAAGATTTTGAGAACTTTTACACCAGAAACCTCTATATGAGAATACGGGATAACTGGAACCGGCCCATTTGCAGTGTCCCTGGGCCACAGTTTGACCTCATGGAACGTGTTACAGATGATTACAACTGGACATTTAGGTGAGTCATCTTACACCCTGCACCTCTCAGCTTCGAAAGAATATTCCTGGTACATCTGCAAATTGCTGACAGTCTGACCCTTTTCCTCCGAAATGGTTTGAAAACCAGTGCGGATTTCCAGGTCAATCACAAATGGGTTTGTTTGGCTGTGTCAGCACGAGTAAAACTGCTGATGCTTCATTTGTAGCAATAGACCTTTACTCAGAATATTACAACAAAATTTCTTGTATCCCTTGGTTAGGATTTAAATCACAATTTCTCGCATTGCATGAATGTGGCTTCTTGCTTTCCCAGCGAGTCTTTGGCAGCGGGTTTTAAGCAGATTACAGCTTGAAGATTTCGGTGTATCGCAACTGAATTAAACAGCCGTGGGAATTCAGTGTGTAGACAATGTGTAGGTTGGCTGTATTTCAGTTTAGTGAGAATGTATCGTAGTGTTTCCCACAACATTTTCATCAGGTTTAATTTCTCTCTGTGTGTGAGAACACCGAAGACTTTGTGGAAGCTGTTGACAATTTGCTTGAAAAATTAGTGTCTCTAAGTTGTTCCTTAAATGAAGTCTTAAGTTTATTTATTTAAATCCACAAAAGCAGCCTTTCAGCTACTAACCAGTATATTGCCATCAGCAGCTTGGCTTCTAGAAAACATTCTGACCAAGAAGCAGTATTTAGTCAGAAAAAAAGAGACAGGCTGTAAAAACTTTTGGGTTGTTAGAGGATTGTAAATTCCCAAACAGAACAAAATTTGGTGGAAAAATTTGGGTTTTTTTTTTTCCTTTTCACTTTTTGTTGGAGGGAAAGTTGCACTGTTGTTTAAAAATTTGCTTTAATTTAGGTTTACAGGAAGGACTATCAAGAATGTAATCAATATGGGTTCTTATAACTACCTCGGCTTCGCAGAAACGGATGTTAATGCTTTAAAAACTGTGACCAGAGAGTTAGAAAAGTATGGGACAGGAGTCTGCAGTACCAGACAAGAAATGGGTGAGTAAACAGCTGGATGGCCACCAGGGTTTCTGTAATTATATGGGGTTTTTTACAGATATCTTGAAAGAATCAGATACTTAGAGAATTTGAATCGCGTCAGCAATTACTTGTTTCGCAATTCGAAGTGTTGCCGTGTTTTATTTGTTATCACGTGAGGGTTTTTTTGAAAAGGAAAAATAATAGTGATTTTTGGAAAAGCAAAACTAAATGCCTGGGATTTTTAATGATGGAAGTAACAGGCTTATTTTTTTAAGAGAAATAAAAACCACATGGAAACTTCAAGAACTGTTCTAGGGCAGATCAGTTGCATCACAGGTTTATATCAGTTACCACACACAGAGGTTTCAGATTAGTAAAATGAACTTTTACATCTTTTTTTTTTTTTAATCCCATGTTCTAAGAGCATATTGAAATGTTTTATGAGGCATTATTGGCACAAAATAGAAACTTTTAGTGTGCCTTTAAGGAATAAACTCAGGAAGGCTCCATCTGACTTTTTTGGTTTATATGTCCTTTATGATTTGTCTGCTTTGTTGGTTTGTGGGTTGCATGTAGCGTTACCTTCCACTTTATATTTTTACACAAAGCCATGCATTCCTAATGGTACAATCAGCTTACATTTTGGAGAGCGTTTCAAGCCATAGAAATGCAGGGGGTGGTTTCTCTTCAGACTTGATCTTTCTTAGGAGTTAATTAAAAAAAAAAAAAAAGAGTAGGCTTGTCAGAATGGAGAAGTCTTTTATAGACCTTTTCATCCTAATCCAGCAACCTGAAAAAATTTCATTTTGGATCTCTTGAAGTAAACTCTTTTCCTCCAGAAATCTTACATTGAAAATGCTGTATTTATTTTGGGGTTTTATTAATGTCTCATTTCCAGATGAAACAACGACATGAACCTTGTCACTTGCTTCTTGTCTTGTCAACGTGCTCTGATTTGCCAAGAAGAACTATGTCAGTGACACCTCTCAGAGAGGGTTTACAGATTGACCCGATTTTCCTTTTGTCGGTGACCCATTTGGTGACTGCAATATATTATTTAACCTGAATTGCACGCTTGAAAGTGGTCACCATTTCTAGTCATCTAAGGTATTGAAGGAAGCTTTCTCTCTGGCTTTTTTTTTTTCCTTGGATTTTGTCTAAGAACATTTCAGTACCTCTAAGAATTATGGCTGGTGTCACTTATTCTTTAGTTTTTGCAGAATTTTTTTAGTGAAGACTTGTGTAACCTTGACTTATTCTCAAAAAAAAATAACTTATTAAAAGACTTTTCTTTCATTGGCCCTGGCTCTGTTGGAGCCTGTCTGTCACCAAGACCTGTATAAACAACCTAAGGAAAATCACCTCATAGTGTGGATACCCTCTTTCCTTCCTCCTTTACCCTCTTGTGCTGCCTCAGCTCTGCTCTCATCACAGTCAAACAGATTTGAAAAATTCTGAGTTAAATATGTATACACATATACTTCCAAGTGAGGTAGGGATGGGTCTGGACGAAAGGTCTTACCTTTTTTAACTATCATTTGTCATCTTCATCTTGGATAAATAGAACAGACTGGATTTGTTTCTGGGCAGATCACATTTCAAAACTTTTGTTGTTATTGCGTGGCTGAGCTAAAGTGGTTTGAAGTAAAAATGCAGTGAGCTGCAGGAGCCAAGGCTGTTAATTGCCTGTGGGGTCTTAATCCAAGAGATCACTTGAACATATTTATATTTTCAAGCTAATTGACTTTGAAAGTGCTGTTCTGCTTGTGTGTGCATTTAAGTGGCTGGCATGTTTGAGTTTTACCAAGATCTCTCTTTGAGAAGGATCATTCCACTACTTTCAGAAGATTTCAGAGGGAGGGGAAAACAAAGAGGATACAAATGAAAGTGATTTGGGTGATGTTTGCAGGATGGTAAAGCTGTCCTTTGTGCTCTTCTGCCTATGCTCCTCCTCTTATAATTGTGCAGGCTGTGGAGTGGGTGTGCAATGCTGTCACATCAGAATGTTGTTGCAGGTAGTTTGCTCTCAGAATAAGTTAATGTGGATGTTTTAACATGGTTAAAAGTGATAAAAACAGTGGCTGACCTTCCTAGATTTGTCCTCCCTAAAAAGATTAAAAGCTTTTCACTCCATTTTTTAATTCCATCCTCTTTTTAAATGATAATAATAAATCACTTTCGTAGTAAACAGTGCCATTTAAGACATGTTTCTGAGGCTTTTGTGGGATTTTGAATGTGAAAGAAAAATATTTTCCTTTTTTAAGACCAAGCTAGCTATTACCCCTTAGGAGCAAGATCTTGGAGATATAGGTAGTAGTTCTGTGAAAGCATTAGCTTATTGTTCAGTGGTCAGAAAGCAAATCAAACACCAGGAATTATTAGGAAGTGAACAGAAAGCCAATCACAGAGCCTTAGTATGCTGCATAAAGTTGCTGTTTGCTGTTGTCTTGAGTGCTCTGTGCAGTTCTGATGAAAGATATTTAGCAGAACTGGAAAGTGCAAGAGAAGGGCCAAAAGGATCATCAAAAGCCTCAAACAGCTTCTGGGTGAAGAATTAACTGAGCTTGCTGTCTTCAGCTATCATAAATGCCTGTCACCTGCCTCTTTCTGGCAGAAAGAGCCTAAAGGGAGAAATTAGAGAAATCTTCAAAATGGTGTGTGGTGGGGAAGAGGGATCAGGGTTCACTGTTCATTGCCTCTGCCACTGCCACATCTACAGGGTGTTGTATGAAGTTGGTAGAAGGTTTTCACCTAAATCCAGGAGGCAGCTCTCCATGCTGGAGGCTGGCAGACCCCAGGAACTTTTGCAAAGGAAGCTGCAGATGCCAGAACTTTACACTCCCTTGCATTCCAAGGGACCCTGTCCACATGCAGAGGAGAGATCATTGATAGAAACTAGAAAAACACAAACTGTTATCTGATTCAGGATGTCCTTAAGCTGCAATTAGTCAGAAGCTGGGATAATACTATATATGTTTGACCTGCCTTCATTCTACCCCAGACATCAGTACAAGACCACTGTCAGATGAAGGATTATGAGCAAAAGGGACTTCTTTGTGTGTGTGTGGTACATTTAGTACTAGTTGTTTAGCATTATTTCATGTAATTAGTTGTTTAATATTAATTTATATTGCTACTTACATGCCTCTAGCCGTTGCTGGACAATCATTTATAGTGAACCTGCTGACTAGCAAATCATCATATAAATTTGAGTTGAACTAGGAACACACACATGCTTGTGTTGTTATGAAGCTGGGCAGTATTTACAACAAAGGTAGCATATAAGGGACTAATGAAGCAGTAACCTGGCTGTTTTCAGTGTTTCTGAGTACACTAAGATTAGAAAGGTATTAAGGGAAGATACTTAAATCAACAAGAAAGAGATGCACATAAGCCTGGGGCCTGTCTTCTACGAGCAGTGGCTTGGGTGAATGTGTGAGAGTGGTTGTTAGCAGATGGTAGGCAGAAGGCAAAACCCAGTGATGTTGGGTCTGCTTAGAGGGGAAATACTCTTCAGTTACATGGGATGACAGTCCCTGGAGGATCTTGGCAGCAAAAATTTAAGCATGAATAAGATCATTCAGAAAATTTCAGAGCAGCTGGAGATGTAGATTGGAGAAATAACCTCTTGGTCAGAGAGGCAGGCTAGGAGGAAGGATTAGGTTCGTTCACCTGGAATGGTAAGAGTATTCTGAGCACATCTGAGAATGGTGAGGTTAAAGTTATCGAAGCCAGAGGAGAAGATACTGCAATAACTGTGTGAGATGCCATGGGAGGATGCAGCGAGATCTTGCACCTATGCCTGACAAAAATGTTGAAGGATTTAAGTAGCCATCCAGTACCTAAAGGTGGTTACCAGAGAGCTGGAGAGGGGCTTTTTTTACAAGGGCGTGGAGTCATAAGACAAGGGGGAATGGTTTAAACTGACAGAGAGCAGGTTTAGATGAGATTTTAGGAAGAAATTCTTCACTGTGCGGATGGTGAGGCCCTGGAAGAGGTTGCCCAGAGAAGCTGTGGCTGCCACATCCCTGGAAGTGTTCAAGGCTGTATTAGATAGGGCTTGGAGCAACCTGGTCTAGTGGAAGGTGTCCTTGCCCATGGCAGGGCGGTTGGAACTAGGTGGTATTTAAGGTCCCTTCCAACCCAAACCATTCTATGATTCATTCCATAAGTAACTGGACACCAACTATTCAAGTAACTGGAGTGTTTGGAACGTTAGGGTATTTATTGTACACTACCCCCAAAAAAATCTTTGTACCATGTTTTATGTAGTTTAATCTGCCTCTCAAAAGTGTTATTTTTTAGCTTAATAAAAAATGCTGGCAAATAGGAATCTAAATAAAATTGAGATAGCATGTATTCCCTCTGTATAGTGGAAAAAAATGAAAGAATGACAATTTGAATGTGAAGTCTTTTTTCCCATGCAAATCAATGTATTTTAATGGCTGGAGTGGAGTTGGCTACTGTTGGAGGCAGACTCACGATCCTTTTGTCTGAGCCCATCCTGTCATTCTGTGTTTATAGTCAGCCTTTTCTAAACAACATAACTGAAAATTATTGACAAACAAGCAAATTAGTCTTCCAGTTGCTGCTTGCAGATGATAACAAAATCAGTAAAGTTACACTTCTTTTAAGATAAGGCAGATTACCATGCCCTGAACACTCCTAGGCTTAGCACCAGGCTGGTGACAGGACTGTCACATGGACAGCTGGTAGTTCCAATGCTCTATTTATCTAACTCCCCATTATTCCTTATGGAGATGATCTACATGAGTAACTGGAGCAAGTGTATCATTAGTGCTACTTAAGCAGCCAAGCAGGATTCCTGCCTTTTGAAATCCTTCTCCTGTGATTATGCCTTGGACCAAAAGACAAGATGGAGCCTGCACAGAACACTTGCAGGGTGATTCACTCTGGAGGGCATGGTTAGGAGATCACCCTTTAACACCTAACTTGCACTCAGTTGTAGGGCTTTTTGTTTGTTGGAAGATTTTTTTATGTTTGATTGTGATTTGATTTCTAAAA
The DNA here is from genome assembly GCA_013399855.1 of Oxyruncus cristatus. Lineage (NCBI taxonomy): Eukaryota > Metazoa > Chordata > Aves > Passeriformes > Cotingidae > Oxyruncus > Oxyruncus cristatus. Next base: position 100,693 of record VXAY01003375.1, read on the forward strand.
GGCAGATCTGAAAATCTGTGCCAACATTTAAAGTACAAAAGTAGCTCCATCCCCTTCACTTCCTTCTGTTGGGTTTTAAGGCCTGGTATAAATTTCTAGCAGCATTTCAAGAAGGTAAAGATACGTATTTCTCCATTCTTTCTTTTTTATCACTTCAAAGCTTTAATTAGGGCTGGCTTGTTTTAAACTCAGTACTGAACAAACACAAATAAATGGTCCATTTTTCAGTTAAGAGAAAGAGATAAAAAACTGAAGTTCCCGTAATTTACAGTTTCCAAGTAGGAGCTTAAGGGAAAATACAGCCACATAAATGAGGATTTGTGTGTGTGTGTATATATATTTCATAGCCTTGGCTACTTTCTGGTGTGGTATAAATTAGGAAGCATGAGAGGAATTTTCTTTTGTCATTTCTTACTAACATCATTTTCCTTTTTGTGCCTACCCTCTCATAAATAGCTTATCCAACTTATGATCAAAGGGTCAAGTTTGTTCCTGGTATTTCACCATTGCAAAAGTATGCTTTGCAAAGCAAGATTAAGCTCTGGATAGTCCACCTTCTGGCAGGTGGAATTGAAGGTGTCCAGAATAACTTAAGGGTTGTGTGACTTGTTTAAAACCTAAAATATCTCCTATATATGATGTTATCTATGTACATGCAAATATTTAGATACTTAGGATACTGCCATCCAGGCTTTGGCATGAAGAAGTTGGATTTAAACTGTAAGTTTTATTAACCTTGTGTTCTTCTAAAGGAGAAAAAAAGGAAACAAAACCAGAAGATCTAAAGTAAACTGAAAGTTTTGTAAAAATGAATCTGCTTTTTTTTTTCTGAGAATCGGTAAATTACACAGGTACATCATTACATCTATAACACCCACAGCATCTTTATGGTATGAAAGCCCTATCAGCTGGTAGCACTGTCAAGAAAACTTGAGCATTTTCTATTAAATGGTTCCTCAAAACCCACCTACTTTGGGGCTGTTTTATGCACATGCAGTGTTAAATGAGGCAACTACATAACACCACAATGTAATTCTCTCCCTCTCTTGCCAATATGTCTCATTCTACAAGTTTAGGCTTTGCTCTGGTAGGGGGCTCTGTAGGACAGTGATACTATTTGCATCATCCCCTCTGGAAGCATGGTGTAAAGAAATAATACCATTTCTACATCTTCTGTTTCTTCATCCTTCTATAAATAGCTCATCCAGTCTTGCTTTTGTAAAAGCATGTATGTGTTTCAGTGATACTATTTTTTCATCTCTGACGAATGTCCTAGCAGGGTGAGTTTGTGACCTTAAGTTTCAAATGTGACAAGGAAGTTCAGGTGTTTTGCTCTGTTCCCCACCCTCCTAAGGGTGCCTCTGACAAACCTTCATTTTCATAGCATAATGGCTCTTATTCACCTGGATGAGTCACATCAGGGATGCACAGGATTCCCAGCTCTTCCTTTTTCTTTCAATGACTTGTTGCTTATATGAGTTTACTCCTCCAGCTTTTGTTTAACTTAACAAGCAGGGATTTTCCTGTCTTCTTTGGGTCTCAGAACTCCAAACATAAAATTCTATTGCAGGATCCTGTTGCCAGTCTTGGAAGTTTAACCAGTCCTTGTCATTAGTGCCCAAGAACCTGAAAGACTGTATTGGGCAGACTAACCAGTGGCACAAACCACCTTGTACAGGCTGAAAGTGTCAAAGCTAAGTAATGACTGTGGACCATGGGAAGTGCATTGTCAAACTTTATCTGTCTGGGAGACTGACAGTGACTTGGAGCCCAAGAGTATGGATGAGCCTACGAAAAAAGCCTGTCAGAACACAGAGTGCTTCATGTTCCGTGTCACCAGAGTGCAGTGACAAGTTAATGGAGGGAACTGGGTCATCAGATTTTAAAAAGGAGGGGATTTGCTTTGGGAAGAGAAGTGTGGGAATCTGTGGAGGTGGCTACCATTGTGAAAGTCCACTTTTGATAAGATCTTTGATCTTAATGCCTATACAGTCTCGGGTCACAGTAACTCCTGCTGTACCATATTGCATTCAGCTGTTCAGCGGGGTGGAAAAACTTTCAAATTATTTCATTTTGTCTCTTAAAGATGCAGGTACCCTTCTCTTTTTTCCTTGTCTTAAATCTTTCCCAGGAAGTTGGTGTACATTATTTAGTTCTATCCTCATTTGGTGGGTCAAACCAAGCTGTAGTCAGCATAAAAATCAGAACAGGTGGAGGATGGTGGAAATTTCTAATGTCTATGTAGGGGGCAAGTGTGTAGAAGGTATCTGAGTATACGGTGTATTAATAAAAATGTATCCAGTGTATCACTTTTCTTTCATCAGATCATGATGCTGGTCTTGAATCTAGCGCAATACAAGACATTTTAAGGGCCATGATAACCTCACTTGACACCTCTAAGGCTGTATTTAGGGAAGAGCATGTAATTACTGCCTTTCTTATGTAGCTTGAGATGCTGATGTTGAGTTGTTTCAGCTTGTACCAGTTCCTTTGGATCAAATTTGCATCTGGTCTGGTAGTGCTGTTTGTGCTTGTTGCAGGGGTTGCTGTGACCAGCTGGGAATGCTGGTGGAACAACCTCATCCCAGCAGAGTGTATCTGCCTCCTTGTTTCCTCCAGTGGAGAGAAGTGATATAATTGATGCCATTTACAGTGTCTAAGGGCTGACCTATACTGGAGATATCTTATGATTAAATAAATGCATAGTTTATTAAATAAATACCCCATTTACTTTAAACCTGGCAGAATGCAAGCTGATATGCTTTGTCACCTCTGCTCAGTGTACACAGCTGTCATGAACTTCCCAGTGTCAGTACTGGTGTGCATGGTTTTGCTTCTGCAGCACCTCATCTCCCACCTACACTATTGCCATGACAATTAGCGTAATTCAAAACCAGGGCTCATTTTGCAAATCTGTGTCATTCAGGTTTTTGTTTTGCAAACTGATTCCAGTTTTTATTCCAGGATTTGTAGGGAATAGCAATGTACAATATCATCTCCATTCACTCATAGGATTAGTAAATAATGAGTAGGGATCGGTCACTTTCGGAATGTTTCATCATCACAAAATCAATAAAAATAGGTCCAAAACGTGCTGTTCCTTTGTGGGTCATCTAATAGATGCTTTAACAGAACAATCTGTGTTGAGTCAGGCTCTTCTTGTTTGTAAAAACAGAAAACATATGATGCAACCCCAAAAAGCAATTTAACTCCACCCCAGTAGCGTCAGATTTATCCCTGGAAAAGTCAGGGACAATTTTGTCATGCCTTAAAAGGCCTCCTTTGCAAAGCACACACTGCTTGTTTCTCATGCTTTCACAATCCTCCTTCTAATTCCAGCTGTGACCAGAGTGTGGTTGGCTTCAAGCTTCCATTGCAGACCTCATCTACTTTTTGTGTGCTGATATCCCTCGAGTGACAAAATAACATCTGCAGGGAACACTGAGGCAACTGGTCGTGCTGGAACTCTTAGTTGTCCAGGAGTGCTGTAATCAGGTTGAAGACGAGCTGGGGCAAATTTGCAGAAAATAGAGAACTAGCCATAGAAGTACGCTCTGAGACCTGGGCTGGGCTTACAAGTTGGGACATGGATTCTCACCCACATTTCCAGTGAGCAGCTCAGCTCACAAACACTGTTTAGTTTTGTATTTCATGGAGTTTGGCTACTATGTGGTGGCTGTGTGCAGAGCCAGCATGTATCCATGTGTATATTGGAGTCTACAAATTCAAAAGGTAGCCATCCTCAAAGAGCTTTATGCAGGGTCAACTCACATCTACTGGAGGTTCTGTAGAACCAGATTTTCTGTCTCACATTGCCTAACTTCTGAGAGCACGGAGACAGCCCTGCTTCATGTACAGTCAGTGTGATACAAGGAGTGCAGAGACACTCTCGAAGCTCTGCCAGAGTTGGCTCGGGTCTAGCAGAACCCAGGCAGTCTCTGTGCAAAATCAGCACTTCTTTACTGGCCATGTAAATGTTTTTCCATAAGCCACATGATCCTTGCTCCTTATCTCCTGGCTGTTGGAGAGTTACCTGGCTGAACAATAGATACTTTGCACATTCTTTTCCAAGTGAATGTCATTCCTAATTTAGATATTTAATGAGAAAAAATAATGAAAACACTACTGCACTGTACCAGCTCAGAGCTGAAACTGTTCTTCTGCCATTTATATTTGACTTTTTTAATGAGCTCTCCTCCCTGATGAAGGTAAGATATCTTCCTGACTCATCATTCTTGTCGAGACGTTCCAGCCAAGCTTCTGCGTTCCTCCATTCATCTCCCTTTGTCCATCACAGTGAACGCAGCTTTCTTGTCCCATCAGTTGTAATTCACTTTGCCTATATTATTGTGACAGCAGTTTGTGCAGTGCAAGTGAGGTAAGATATTCACTTGCCTAATTTTTTTCTTCTGTTCCCTGATTACAGCCTTACTCACAGGGGAAATGCCTGGTCAGAATCCACACGCCACAGATCTTTTCTTCCCCACAGATCATCCTGTAAGAGTTCCTTCTGCCTTGGTACCTGCAATGCACAGCCAGGCAACCAAAGACTAGAGAGCTGGCAAGTTGAGATGATTCCTTACTGTTCAAAGCTATTAATTATCTCAGTCTCTTAGCACCACTCTTTTGTTTTGTTTGTTGCCTTTTGATAATTGTCATCCTTTGCTGTGAGTTGGGCAGGAAGGATACTGCCTGTGTTGGGTAGCTGGAGCACCTTACTTGTTTGGAGATTTCAGGCACTAATATTAGATAATTAGCATGCAATAAAGAAGGCTCTCCAGTGTCGCCTTATCATTTATGTTTGTTGATGAGAGGAAGGAAAGGGGAGAGTTATCATCAGTTATGGAGAGTGGAATAGCTTTTACCTTCCAAAGTAGAAAAATATGGAGAATGCTTTTGTTTGTCTACCCTTGTAAAATCCTAATTAAGGATTTTGCACATATACGTAGGCACTCAATTAAAAATGGAAGAATCTTGTCACTGGTTTTTGTTTTCATGTCCAGACAGAATTTAAGAATGCCTAAAATGTTTCCCCCACATTTCCTACAAAAAAAAGGAGGTATTTTTGTCCTCATTGCAAGGGATAGAAAAAGGCAAAAAATTAACCTTCAGAATAAACTATGTCAAAAATTGTTACAGAAAAGGGAAGCTTTTTTGCCACAGCAGCTGCTTTGCTGCCTTAAAAGCTGCACTGTTTATTAGTATTAGTCACACCTGGTTTGCACCCTTGCTTTCTCTTGCTTTCTCAACATGCACAGGATACAAATGAAAAACCTTCAGTAGAACTTAAGGTCACATAGCTTAATAACACACCTCTAGCCTGTTCTTTTGTACGTTTTGTACCTTAATAACTTTCACAGTTTAATGAGATATAATATTCCCTGTGCTTATTTCTGCAGGCACCCTAGACAAACATGTAGAACTAGAGAAACTTGTGGCCACGTTCCTTGGTGTGGAAGATGCCATGGTGTTTGGCATGGGCTTTGCAACTAACTCCATGAATATTCCAGCCCTTGTTGGAAAGGTGAGGACTTCCTAAAGGAACACATAGAACAATCGTTTATTAATTGTTTTAACTACTGTTGCAGAATTCTAGGCACTCACTGAGTGGAAAGGCTTGATATCAGGAATGTGTGAGTCACAAGGCTGACCTTGTGACCTTAAATATGCTTCTTCACCACTTTTGCTAGTGCTGAGTGTTGCTATCACATGTATCTAACATCTGTTTAAGGATCAGGGATATGGCTGTTTAGCTCCTCTTAATGAAGTTGCTTCTCCCTCAGAAGTAAGCAGATGTTGTATCCCTTGACCAGGTGTTGTGGGATGAAGTATTTGGGCTGCTTGCAGAGATACTGCCCAGCTGCCTGTGGTGAAAGATGACTGTTAGGATAGTTTTTACAACACTTTCAGAAAAAATAAGCACAGTGCTTTACCGTTGCTGCGGAACAGAGCTCCAGCCAGCCCTGCCAAGAAAGCTGGCAGCAAATGCAAGGCTTTTGACCATAGTTATGACCGTATGGCCAAAGTTATGACCATATTACAAAAGTTGTGTTCTTATTTGGTGGTTAAGGGGCTTCATCTCCAATTTGGGGCACCTGACACAAAGGCATGAATATCCGTCATCCTGTGAATCCTAACTCTGGACATCACAAGCAGAGACACTGTGCTGGGAAAGCTGGGAGCTCCTCTTTAGTTCGTCCAAGTATGGAACAGTGTGAATTGTGTCATGCAAGAATAAAACATTATTTCCCTCTTGGTGGAGATGGAATGAATTCACTTTGTGGTGTATGATTAAAACTTCTTCTGAAACACCAGCATAGAGCTGAAAAAACTTCTTCACTCACTGTTGAAGGTGAATACAGCTTTTGCAAGAGATTTCTGAAATATGTGTATACAAGTGCTGGGCAGGGAGAGTTGCTTCAGCTACCCAGAACACGAACTTCAGTCTGCAGTGGTGCTGGAGAAGTTGTCCAGTACTTTCAAAGGGAACAGATACAGAGAATTAACAACGGTAAATTTATGAAATTGCAAAGGTAAATTTATGAAATTGCAGGCATACATAATAGCTTAAGATACTTGTCCATTGCTTATAATAATTACCTGGCCTTATGTAGAGACTCAAGCCTCTGTCAGACATGGGATATTTAGATAAAAGTGGCGCAAATAAAGATATTACTGTATGTGTTATATATATATTTAACAATTCAGTATATATCATTATACAATATTATTATATATTATATATTACAGATATTGTGTAACTGCCCTATGTTTGGGAGATTTTTTCCTGGTTTTCCTCTATAATTAAGCCTAGCAGCTGCATTTTCTTGTCAAGATGCATATACACTTGCTATTAGTGCTGCATACCAGTCTCTAGGCAGACCGTGTGAGTATCTCTCAACCCAGGCCTAATCCGTGATTCCAAAATAAGTGTTATAGTGTTGTGTTGCCCTTTGGGTAACGAAACCACAGCACAAGATCTTTAATAGAAAGCAGAAGTAAATTAGGGTTTAGGCTTGAATTTCAGCTGTGAGTCCTGGCTCCTGTTAATATAATATACACATTTACTTCTCCTGCATTTCTATTTTAGTTTCTAAAAACAAAATGAGTTTTCAACTGAGTTAATTATTAAAAAGTATACTCCAGGTCAACTGTATATGCACTTACCAGAGAAAGGCTCTGCCTAGTGCCTAAACTTCCCTCACATCTTAATGGAGATGGTACTTACAATCTCTCCTGATCTGATTTCTGCAGTGGAAAGTGCTGATGTTAGTCCAGCCTTTATTTATTACTCCTCCTCACACTACTGCTGTCATACACTTTGTATATGGGGAGGTGGCTGCATTTTCCTCACAGCTCAATATAGGCTGTAGACAGGTGACAGAGGAAGCAACATCTCTGGATTTTACTATAAAACAGTCAATCTTCAATAGGCTTATCTGCTACTTTTCAGTTACAGGAGAAATTTGATCCCATGAACCATCTGCGAATGTGCCTGAGAATCTGATCCCACAGTTTCTGCCTGCCTTGGCAGTGCACCCTGGCACCTTCAGAAAAGTGGCAGAAAATCCAGTTCGTGTTTAATACTTACAGCTTAACTGGTACAGTTCTTTATCACAGGTGTGTGTTTGTGCTGACACCCACGTGTCAACAGCCTGCCAGTTCGTGCAAATATTTACTGTGCTCCTTCTCCACAGGGCTGCCTCATTTTAAGTGATGAGTTGAACCACACTTCTCTCGTTCTTGGTGCGAGGCTTTCAGGTGCCACTATTAGAATCTTCAAGCATAATAGTGAGTATTGAAGTCAGAAAACTTTAGAGACAGAGTTGTTCACACCTCAAAGGCAAGAATGCTTTCTTTCAGTGCTTACTTTGCTGTCGGTTCCCAGGCAGAAAGATTAACTGTTTAATGTTATGAGTGATTTCTGATGGGAAAAATTAAGATTGCAAGACTGTAATTACTATTGTGTATGATTTGTGTCATCAGGTTGGACCTTAATTTCAAAATTCAGTGTCATCTTAATCCTGTTGCTGTCTTTTTGACATTCTGAATGACCGTGTGGTGTCATAAAGGGTTTATTGTTATTGTCATTATAGCCCAGGCAGTAAAAACACGCTTACAAAAACATGCCTCTGTTTCCAGCAGGTTGAGTGCAACCAGAGTTCCATTCACATGTCATTACTTTGAAGCAGTCTGAATTCCCAGGGATCTAATACCAAAGATGCAGATGGGTGTATCAAAAGCCTCATCCCCAATATTCCTTGAAGTGGAATTTCAGTATAGAAATCATGCATAAACTTTGCAATCATATAGTTATCTTCTAAAATACTCATAATTTTAAACTTTTATTTAGTTCATGCTGCTGTGGTTACTGTCAGAGACTTTGGGACTGCCTTTGATGACGAGTTGTTCTTTTCCATTGTTCCCCATTGCAATTCCCCTTTACATCCTCATTGTTGCCACCAGGCAGTGATTGAGGTTTAGAAGAGGTTGATCAGAGGTTTAGAACTAGCGAAGTGGTGAGGAATAAGAAGAGAGATCTGATTACATTTGTAAATAGTTAATACAGTCCCTTCTCTTTATTAAGTGTTGTGTTCAGCCCCAAGGGGAGCAAAAATGAATTATGCCTATGTTGTAGAAGGCCTAAGGAAGAGTTGGAATGAAAAATACCCTATAATTATAATGTAAGATGTTGTTATAATTAATATCTATTCATATTTTGAGCAAGAAGCAATTTCTGAAGATCGTTCAAGAATTAAAGATCACCTGAACACAAATATTTTTACAAAAGTAATTATTCGTAGATTAACCTGTAGCAAAACCCAGCTTGGTTCACTTCTGCAAATCTGGATACACTAAGCATGGTTTCTGTACCAGTTCTGTGGGGCGTTTTTTCTTTAGTTTTTCAAAGCCTTATTCCATTCAAAATGTGGTTTACATCACATCTTGCAGGAGGACCTCTCACTACCCAAATCCAAATGGTCTCAGTCTCTCCATCCATCCATGCTGCATGCAGCCCAGCTGGCTTGGGTCACTTCCCACAGCATTTCAAAGAACATTCCAGTTTAAGGAGTGTATTACTGTCAACTGTGAAGACATCACTTGGAGCTGTCATTCTCACTCTAAGGAATTTGGTCGCTGACCATCCCTCAGTATTTCATTCCCCTCCCCAGATACCTAAGCAGCTTCTGCTTCTGCTTATATAAATTAAAGCTGATGCTCTTTCAAATAATGTGTGAACCTAAAAATAATAGTGAGCTATCCGAAAAGCACTAATCCAGCACTGGAAAATGTAGAGAGTTCCTTTAAGGGTCTCAGCAAACCTCAGTGAAAGCCCATCCAGATTGCTTTGGAAAAACTAATTGGTTTCTACATTGTTTTCAAAATGAAACTCTGGAAACTTTTGCCAATACTGTTTGGAATTTGAGTGACAGCTTTTGTCATCACAATTTGATAGGCTTTGATCCTGAACCTAAGCTGCATTTAGAGAGCATTTCATGTGGAGAAGCCTCACACACTTATGCTTTCTCTCAACCCACTGTGTCTGTTTGTTAGTTCCATGGTTAGGAAGTTCTTCCTTTTAATATTTCCTTAATCATATCCAGAAGTTGCAGATCTCCAACAGCTTCTAAAATCACATGTGCAGAGATGTATGTCTGTGCCTTTTGCTTTGGAGGAAATAGGGTGTGTATTGGGGGAGATAGCAGTGGAAGGTGTAATCCAACAGGATTGCCTTTGCAGGATGCACAAAGTGAAGCAGACAAACTTGTTCTCTGTGGGTCTGTCAGGGAGTAGTGTAATACCAGTCAGTACAGCAAATTAAATAAGAACATAAGTAACCAAACTTACAGCTTCTTTTCAGTTAGACAGATGCTTGGCTTGTTAGATCAGAATTGTGTTGCCTACTCTCCCAGATTATCCTCCTTGCTAATGTGGGTATGCTGTGGATACATAGCATATTTCCAGGCATGCCTAAATTGTCAGAGTGTGTTAGTGCTGTCATTGTCATGCTTATGAATGGGGAGTTGAGCCATTCTCTGTGTCACAGTGCTTGGTGTGAAAGCAGTTCCTTCTGCTGTATTGGCCCTGTGCATGAATAGAAACTTTGCACCTTGAGTTACCACTTTGAGATCTCTAACAAGCATTAATTTCGGCATCATCCTTTTTGTTACTTTTAAAAACCCTTCCCTGTTCTAGTTAAAAAAGGCAATACCCTCCACCTCTTCTTTCTAAGGACAGGGGATTGATGTATGTCATTTCATATACAAAAATTAATGACCCTTTAAAGAATCTGGCTCTGGACATCAACTGGAGGGAGTTACTGTGTCAAAGGCATGGAGAGGGCCCTTTGATGAGCAGCTGGAACAATTCTCCAGCAAGGTACACAAACACACTCACTCTCACTCTGTTTTATCTTATACTAAAGACAAAGCAAGATATGCCAGTCAGTACCACCACTAGTGCCTGAGACACGCTTTCTGTGCAGGAGCATCAAAATAAATTCAAATCGGGCAACAGATTTGGAAGTTCCCTTCTTGCTTTGAGAATGCAGCTTGGGAAATCAGCCTTTATTCCATGCTCCTTGTTGCTTTCATCAGCCTCTTGAAATGCTGTGTAATACCCTCGATAAAACTGCCAGGAACATATTTACTTTGGCTCTGACTTCCTTGGTTGTGTGGGTGTAGAAGAGACACTTCACTTCTGGGAGAAGGGTAAGGTGTGAATGTTTGTTGCAGTTATTATAAATGGGGGGGGATAATTATGTAACAATTTAATGAAGCAATGATATATTTTCTGAACTATCTGCTTCTGGAATATAATACAAAAAAACTGCAGAGGCTGTGTGGTAGTAACCTCCCTTTCTAACAAGCTTGCAGATCTCTCTCCTTTCCCCCCTGTTATGGAAAAACTGTCTTCCAAAGAAAAATCACAGGAAATTTTGTTCTATGATAAAAATATTTCAAAGAAAAGAGAGTAAAATCTATGATTTAAAACTGGCTAGTGAAGTGCCTTCATCTTTCAAAGGCTATGCTCTGTCTAATTCTGTAAAAATGTGTGATTTTATTTCAAAGCATATAATTTGTAATACTGGATTGATTTTTCATCTTTCAAAAGTAAATAATTATGCTTCTATTATTATTTCATTAGTAAGACAAGAAATAATCTCTACCTATTACCTTAATCATATGTAATGTAATTCTTATTCCTACGAAAGTTAATGAAATTCTACTTCCATAAGTGGGTAGCTATCTTAGACATGACACTTTTCATAGAACATCTGAATAGTTTGTCTAGAGCAGACAAAACTTTTAAACATTTATGCCTGTCCCAAGTCAAATAAAAGGCATCCATTTTGACAGAAACATTGCACAGGTGTTTGAGAAGGTTTTCAAGCCTGAAAATGAATAATAGAACAAAAATGTGCTGTGGACCTCTAAGTCTGTTTGTATTTGGATGTAGGAATGTGCCCTGCATCCTGCCTGCCAGTGAACAATCCCTTCCTTGTAAACAGACAGGAATTTACTGGTCTGGGCTGAGAGAAGTGCACAGGCACACACCTACAGATCATTTGTGTGAGAGAGATTTAAGAGAATATTCCATTTCAACCCCATAACAAAAAACTATTGAGCAGGATATTCCCTTCCCGTGGGCTCTCATTAGCACTGTCTCTAGTTTTCACCCTGCCAAAGTTATTACCAGTATGGCACAGGGGTTTGGGCCTTTTAGGGACTTTCTGTTGCAGGGATTTTTGAGTTTCTGTGGATGCAAGCAGCAAAGCTCAGATCCCTGGAGCCCCTGCTCTGATGAACTGATCAAGGGGATTTAAATTGTTTTTTTTAAATCTTATTTTAGGACCTCAGTAGTTCTAAATGTATGTAGCAGTGTTTTAGTAGACTTCAATTGTTCTCACCTGCCCATAAAGCATCTGCCTTTTGTCTTTCTGCTGTGGTGTGATCACCAGTCAAGTTACCATTTTCCAGGCAGGGATTTTTTTAAGAAGCTTGGAAAGAATTGCATTCCTACACTGGGAATGCAGGCAGCAGCGTGGTCCAACAACTAGTATGCAGTGGGAGAAGGTGGGAAGCTAAAACATCTCTCTGCCTCGGTGGCGGTGTGGCCTTGCTTAGTTTATGTGCCAGAAGGTGTGTCTGATGTTATCCTCACCAGCCCTGGGCTCCAGGGAGTCTCTCCTACCTTCTCCAAGTGACAGGCAAGAGGGTCCTTCAACCTGTATGGGGTTGAACCTAAACTCAGATGTTTTTATTTCCTGGCTCAGGGAAAGATTGATATATTTAAAAGCCCCTTTTCAGGACCTCTGACCTTTATCTTGGTTAAATATTAGCCAAAATCCCTTAACCCTTCCAATAAAACCTGAAAAGCAAAACCAAATATTTAACCACTAGTCAACTTGTGATTTTATCAAGGGGTCTCTGTTGCAGCAATTCTGGGTCTTATACTGGTATGAGGTGTTCCTTCAGTGGACAGATGAGGGTGTTATGGACTAACTACATCCAAGTGAGTTCTGTTTTTATCAGCCTCTATAAGAGGGCACCGTACAAGGCTTAGGAATTGTTTGTTCTTTCTAATTCCACTACATTTTCCCCGTGTAGCATTGATTGCAGTCCCTTTTTCAGGTTTAGATTTGCCATTCCATGAAAAGTCTGTGGGAATGTTGTGACTGGGCACAGAAATCTGGCCATGTGGGAAAAAAATATTCCCAGTTCTCTTCATTGCAAGGGCACTTCACCGAGCAGTCAGAACAAGTGATCCTGGCGTAATCAAACACCTTGGTTAGGTGAAAATCCAGCCTCTGATCTGGTGCTTTAATCCACATCTGAAACGGGAATTCGGGTAGTAGATTCCTGACTTCTCCTTACCCACCTTACCTACACGTTTTCAGTGTTGTGAAAGTACTAAGGGGTTTTATGGGTTCTCACAGATCAGGTGGCTGATGACAGAAGTGTGTCATGCAAGCCTGAGCTGTTCAGGTTTCCATACAAAATTTGGTTTCCTGCTTTGGGCAACATTTGTGAATTTATGTTAGTCCAGCTCTGGCATTTCTCAGTCTCCTCTGACAAATTATTGCTTTGGAGTTCAGATACGAGTGGCATGAAGACACGGTCACCTGAAGAAACTGTAGTTACTACTGGAGGAAATTTTAGAGGGCAGAAGGCCCTAACTTTTCAGTGCAAATTCACTCCCTAGCTAAAAAGAAGGAAAGATTGCGGGGAAAAATAATGGAAAACTCTGAAGTGCATGCCTTTAAGCAAGCAAGCAAATATCATAGGGGGAAATGAAAGAGACAAATATACATGTAAAAATTAGCAAAATATCTCTTTGGTTGCAAAACCCAAGGAGTTCACAGTGGCTTAATCCAGGACAATTCCTTAATTTTTATTTTTTTTTCCAAAGGTGTAAGTGGCCCTTGACTTTCAGAAGTGCTTATAGCTATTACAGAGCAGGATGAAAGGCACATTACCCACTAAGGTTTTGTCCTCCCTGGAGCCTCTGGCCACTATCAGAGACAAGATTGTTGCAGCCTAATCCGGTTTGGCGTGTCTTTCCCTGTGACACATACAGACGCTGCCTCAGCGAGGAGACTGGAATATCCTGCTCCGACCACGCTGTGTCTGCATTTGCCTTCTCTGATTTGAGAAAGCCATGTCTGACTTGAGTGTGAACAGGGAGCTTTCCTGAGTGAGTGCCCTCTGCTTTCACAGACATCTGTGTTTATTGAGGGGCAGGGAGGGGAATCTCAGACTGTTATGTGGCTGTAGTAATCACCACTCCCACCACCCCAATCCAAACGAACAGATTCCTGCGTCACCACAGAGTCTGCAGGAACTTGGATGAGAGTGCAGAACGGGAGAAACTGAAAATGAGAGTTACGAACGCAAAGTGAAAGAAAGAATGTGACAAGAGTAGTAGTAGCCTGTTTATTTTAATTAAGCAGGATTCAGCTGACATCATGTGGGAGATTTCCAGCCCACGCAGAGGAATGGTGATGACATCCCCGGCGTTGCAGTGCAAGGATGAGGGGTGGAGACACTGTGTCTCCCTGAGCGTGCCTGGGAGAGGGCAGGGGCCCCTCCAGGAGCCTGGTGTCCCACCTGCACTGGAGGCAGCATGACACACTGCTGCCTGCCCAGGTCCAGACTCGCTTCAGCCCACTGGCAGTTTGTGTTCTTCGTGTTTCTGTTGAAGTAACTCTGAAAGATCCCAAACTAGGATTATGCAAGTCCACTGATGCACTGACAGATCCACTGTCCCCTCTTAGGAAACTATCCTCCCTATTGAGACAATATGCCACAGGTAAAAGGTGGAAAGTGAGGCACTGATAGATTTGATTGTGCTTTGAGTAATTGATCAAGAGGAATTCTTACCACCCCCTCCTCTGCTGGTGAGCGGTTGTTTGCCATTGCCACTGGAAACCCTGGGCTGGTGATGGTCAAATCAGGGAGGACTGTTACTTTCCCTATAACTGGTTATTCAAGATGGACTTGTGCAACTCATCATCTCAATGTCCCCGTGTTTCTCCGTCTAACTCTATTTAATGAGAAAATAATTTGATATCCGAAAGTCACCTGGGGTTGCACTCTTGTTTTTCTGGCCATTCACTATATCCCACTTTCTGGAAAGCCTAAGCAAAAGCATATAGAGCACTGTGTCTTCACTTTGAAGAGCAGAAGCAGCCTGTTGTGGGGAATATTAAAGGTTCCAAATTTTCTCCTCCTCCCTATTTCCCCTTTCCAAATGAGGCACTACAAGCACAGAGTTAAAAGGTCAGTAAAACTCATTTGCACCTGAACAAATCATGTTCACTGTTCTGACCTCAGAAACAGTCACCCATACATGTTTTTCAGAATGAGACATCAAAAAGAAAGTGAGATAGCCTTGATCCTGCAAACAGACATGTTCTTAGCCTGTACTCCAGCAGGAATATGTTACGTGTGAAGTCAGGCAAGCTCATCCCTCAGAGGTTCTCCCATGTCTGTGCCCTCATGTACCTCAGTAGTTTGGACAGAGGATCTATTTACATCCATGTATTTTTTAAACAGAGTTATTGACATTTCACTTCTCTCTATCTCCTCATTCTTTTTTTTTTTTCCCCATGTGAAAGTATGTTAAAAGAACTGCATCTTTGAGCTGTGCTTGTAGCTCAGAGGCAAAATGACTTGCCTGAAGTCTAGAACCAATCTGGATGGACATGTAGACAAAACACTGAATGGAAAGACCCTGTGTGTTTCAGAAGAGGGTTTCAGAGGTCCCAAAAGGATTTAGATGACAGTGACATCAGTAGAGAATAATTCAGCGGAGATAAGGGGGCATCCAAATTTTACCATGAGTGAGCATTCTGTTATTCTGGGGGAGCCCTTTAATGCTCAGAACTTGAAAGTATTTCCAAATATTAGCTACTCCAAACAAAAGAGAACATGAGCAGCTGCAAATGCTGAGCTGGATTCTAACTTTCTCTTGTAAAGCACCGAGGAACTTTTATTTCCTTGATTGCCATCTAGTGGAAACTGTGCTGTCTGCATTGCATCATTCCTAACAGCATTTCCATCTCAGAGTTCACTGAGCTGTGCAGGAGCTTCCACCACTGAGATAAGGGGCAGCTGATGTTCTGTGCATTGTAAAGTACAACAAGGACTTGCTAGATCAGGAGATTACACTGGAAGGTGCAGGGTGGCAGGGGTGTTGCTGAGACCTTTATCTTTCACCAACATCAGTACATGTTACCAGCAAGAGGTGAGGCATCAGGATGGAAGGGCTCAGGTCATAACCTTGTCATCTCTCAGGTCACACGTTATTCATGATGCACACAGTTGGTGTGCAAGTGGCCCCATCCAGTCGGGCCCAAACCAAAGTGTAGATCAATATTAGTATTTCTAAGCTGGATGTTCTTCACTTGGGACAATTGCATTCTACAGATTAACTTTGTAGTATTTTAGAAGGTTATAACAACTGTGTTAAGATGTGTTACTGAAACAGGTGGGGTTATATCACAGAAAAACGCCACTGATTTTCTCAACCCACAGTTTGAGCTGAACTGTAGTGTTCCTTACAAGACTCTGTAAGGTGTTCTTTGAAAACATTTTGAAATGTCAATCCAGACTCCTGAAAAGTACTGGAATAATTCAGTTTGGAGAGTGTTCATTCATGTGGAGACACCCGAATGCTGGTTACATTACAACTCTGCAGAGTCTCATTTGGTCTGACCCTTATTCCTGTGAGGTTTTTCTTGTTTTCTTCCATGTTTTTCAGAATTTCATCGGCTTTCCTTCAAGAATTTTATGAGATTACCCACACTCAACCCAAAAGAAAGCATCTTAGTGTCTCCTTATAGTAAATAAAATCCCACCAGTGCCAAGCATTTTGGCACCAAATTAGTGTATCCACGCCATGTGCTTGTATGCACTTGCCTCCCCCTCTCTCACCAGCAATCTTTTACTCAGTTTCCTTCTTGAGAAGAACAAGACTTCTCCTCCTGCCACCCTGATGTGCTTCATGCAGCCTTGTCCAAACCTTTGCTGAAGCAATGCATGTTACTCATGAGCCTGTGATTGGAAAGCAACGAAAACCTCACTATTCAGAAGCCCTGAGACACTAAGAGTATCAGCAACCCCTACAGAGAACTGCTGGCAATTAGCCTCAGTACTTAAGCGAAGTGATTCCCTTTTGCCTTCAAGTAAAAATATATGCCAAGAATTTCTAGAACTTTACCAGATAAGTTGCATAACTGGAAGCTTTTTGTAACTCTCCTAGTCACTAGGCTGTATTTCATTAAATCAGTTGTTGGGTTTTGCCTATTAATAAAGGAAGTTTATCTTTAGGATAAATTCTTCTTTTTTAATGTTGTCTTTTTCTTTATAGGAAAACTAGCACCCAGGAGAAAATCGAAAAGTTCTTTAGAAAAATCTGTTAATGTTTTTACTTCCTCCTTTTTCTTATTTTTAAATAAAGATATGCAGAGCCTCGAGAAGTTGCTGAGGGATGCAATAATATATGGGCAGCCTCGCACCCACAGAGCATGGAGAAAAATTATCATCCTCGTGGAGGGCATTTACAGGTATGTGTGTGTTTTAGAAAGATGAGTACTCTCTCATTTCTGAGGACAAAATGATATATTGAGTGAAGGGAACATTGACTTTAGGTATCTGAGGGAAATCTTAATGAGATTGGAAGTTACAATAATGTTCTGTGATCTCATAAATACATTGATTTCCATTATATCAGTCTGAACCCTGGATCCTGTAGCTCCAGTGGGGTGTTTTGAATCTTGACTTGGCAAATCACGGTGGAATGGGAGATGTATTTAAAGAAAGACAGATCAGCTGGTGTTTGTTGTCACAGATGTGATAAAATTCATGGAGCTATAGTAGGTGAGTTCTGCTGAGTGAGTAAGCTGAGTTTTCCAGAGTTGTTATGCGTGGGCAGGTCAAAAGACAACTACACAGAATTAATTAAGCTCTGTGTGCCCAGTTCTTACCCAGCTGCTGGAATCTAAAATCTCAGCCTTTCTGGTAATTAGTGCTGGATCTAACTGACTCACACTTCAACAGAAAAACAATTGAAAGACTGGCTTTTTAAGAATCATATAGTGGTATTCCATGTAGCCCTAGTCCCTGGAGGAATTCGAATGAGAGAGGTGCCTTTGAGAATCCATCAGATAATACTGGCATCAATAATACCATGCAATTATAGGGCATCCTAGTCAGGTAGTTCTGGTTCACTCGTGGTGCAGTTTACACCCAACAAGAGCGACAAACAATCACTAGAGTTGAGCAGCAAAGCAGTGGCACCAGCCAGACTCACCATCCTGGGCTGTTTTCTCCAACTTCTCCAGTCAGGAGAAGGTTACAGGGAAGGCAGCCATGGGGCTCGTGGAGAGGGAGCCACTGGTGAGTAAGTTGGAGAAGGGAAAGGCAGAGATCATGAAGAGGAGGGAAGGGCTGAAGAAGCAGTGTTCGTACAGTAAGAAGGTTTTCAGGTGTCTGGGCAAGGCTGCTGTGGTGATGACAAGAGGCGAAGAGCAGGAGAAGGATAATTTGGGGAGTAGCAACACCTGCCCCAGAGAGAAGGGAACCAGAAGCTCTCATTCACAGGACATGGCATGGTTTATAAAAGCAGCATTAAACTTCATGTGTAGGGATCATATCCTGTGGTGCTGAAATACAGCCAGGCTGGATGGGCAGTCGCTTATGCTATTTTACTGTGGAATCCTGGCACAGTTGAGCCAATTAGCTTTTTTTGTAAGAATCTTTTACAATCTCATGTCATCACAACTTCATAGTTGTCAGTGCTTTCTTTTCACCTAACAGTTTCCATCTGCAAAGAGACCAAATCAGTTCTTATCTAAACACCTGTCAGTCAGAGCTGAAACAGGTCAGCAGCAGATCAGCTGATCCAAAGCAGGCTGAATGCGTCCTTTCAACCAGAATAAACAGAGCAAAACTGCAAATAAACATCGCTTGGCACTACTAAAAGAAAGCTGAGATTTAAGGGCTTTGATCATGCAGAAATTAAGTGGACCACCAACATTTTACTGACAAATATCCCCACTGGTCACATGGCTGGCAGAAAAACCTCCAGCTGCTGAGCTTTGTTCACTTTGAAATCCTTTACCCTGAAAATTGACCACTAGAGAGCATGAGGGTAGACTGGTGACACAGAAGCATAGATCATTCCAAGCAATAGGACAAACCCACTGTCAGATATTTGCTATATGAACTATAATATAGTAAACATTATATATATTTCCAGATTTATGTTCGATGTAGAGTTTTCTTTTCCTCTAGTTTTGCAGTTGGTTTGGAAAGGAGATTTCGTTTTCCAAAGATCAAAGAAGCTTCTATTGGAATGCAAAATAAAAACATGTTAAAGCTCAGAGTACCTCGCTGAAAAAGAAACATAAAAGTTCCTTCAGCTCCATAAAGGCTAAATAATGTTAAGACCACTCATGCCCTGAGTGTCTATGCTTTTGACAGGCATAAAGTAGAAGAAAACCAAAGCTCAGCTCTCTGATAGTCTCTCATTGGAAACCAGCCCTAGCAGTAGCTGGGTTGGTTGGTTCATTAGTTGTTTTCATAGTCCAAGCAGATCAGAAATTGAAGAGTGTGCTTTGGTTGTAAAGCAAGTCTGCTCTGGCTGCAGGGCCAGTGCCACCACACCCCACTGTGCTGTGTGCCTGCCACCACTGCTGGCCCTGGGCACTGCTGGGAACAGGCTCACAGCCCTGGTAGTCTAATCCAGTCAGTAGCTAAGAACATTTCATATGCAAAAAAAAAAAAAAAAAAGCTGGAGAAAGTCATATTAGAAATACTCTTACTCTTTTTGTGTGCATGTTCTTTCCTTTCTTGGCCCGCACTTCTTGAAAGTCTAAAATTTTCCAGCCCCATATTGGCTAATGTTAAGTTTTCTTGAAGGTTTGCCAGATGACAAATTAACATTCATCAAGAGGTTTAAGGAAAGGTAGAGTGTAGTTAATGTATTCTTCTTACAATAGTTAATACTGCTTTTTTTCATTTTTTTCCATAAAGGATTTAAGTTATGCTTCAGGGACAGCTAATATGGAATTTAAATAACTTGGTCAAAGCCATTCACCAACTTAAAATATCTTGATTTGCAAGTTTGGCTTGGCAAATTTTTACAGAAATGCTTTTTCCAGAGATGCAAAAGAAAACACTAAGCTTTCCTTCTTTAGAAAATATTGTTATATGGGACAACATAGTCTTAGTATGGTGACGTTTATGGTATGGAAAGAAATTTGCCTTCTGTTTCCATTAGGAGTATGTTAAAATGTTTACACTGTGCATAAGCCTGGACTTACCAACTGGCAAAATTTGAAAAAGGTCATTGTTAGCCAACACGAGCATTTCTGGAAATCAGACTTGTATTTGAAACCATAAGCCACAGATTTTGCTGGGTTACAGCCAAAGGCAGAATTGGCCCCTCAACTTGGGAAGCGCTCAAGCTTCATGTCAAACCAATAGCAATAAGTATATGTTTGTTTGCCTTTTAATGTCTCTGTTATCTTAGAAAGAAAAAAAAAACTCTTCAGAAGTAAATATAACTACTAGTGAAAGCTGGTTCTTAACTTGGACTAGCCTAGGAGCAGATCTATTCCCTTTGTGTTCCAAACTGAGGGGGACCATCCCACCATCAATCTTCAGCACAAAAAGCATGAACAACTTTTGGCAGTGACCAGGGCACAAGTTAAACTGACTTGCTAAACTATATTTTTATTATTTGAATTCCAGCTAATGTTTTCCTTGGCTTCTCCCATTTCCAGCTCAGGATTAATCAGTTACTGTATTCTTACATGGTCCGTGGTAGGCTTCTGCTCTCTTCCGTGCCTATTTACTTAGGAGTCAAATAGGCCAAGGCCCATGGCAGGAGTTATGGGGCATCAGAAACTGATCAAAACAGATTGTTTTTCATTTGTTTCTTTTTTTTCCCCTGCTTTTAATTTAATTTGAGTATTTTCCCTTCCAGCTAAGAAAATAGCTCTGATCAGTTAGATATTGTCCAGTGCCTTTTCATGTGTGTTAGAAATTCCTTGGGATTCAATGCCAATAGTGTAGGAAATTTATCAGGGTTATTTTTTATTTCCTGGGATTAAGTGACTGGACTTCCAGAAAAGAATGAGGTAGCATTTAATGTCTTTGGCCAGGGACCAACATTAAAGGTTAACATTTCTATCATTTCAGTGTATGGAGTTGGAAGGTTTCCTTAAAATTATTGCTCTAAACTACAAAACAGAGATTGTTGTGTGAATGTATAAGGTTTATGTAAGAAAACAGTGCCTAAAGTAACTGTTAAAATGGAATGAACTGTTAAAATTGGAAGTAACAGGCCAGGAAAGGAAGGATTTTCCCAATTACAAACTAGCCTGAAAGGGGAACAGATAAACTTTTGAAAACATTGTGGTACTATATGGGGCATGTTTAGAGATGCTGAGTGATGCAGTTATGAAGTAGATAACAGGTTGAATATCAGTAAATTAGTTTTCATGACAGAAAAAAAAGATTAAATTGAAACTGTGATAGCATAGTAGGATGCAGAAAACTCTTTCCCCAAGAAGTTTCAAAATAAACTGGCCAAAAAACCATCCTCTCAAGTTGGAGCCTCTCTTCCAAATGCAGTGACCATCACAAGTGCACAATTCATCAGCTGCATCAGGAAGAATGTCAGTGGTCTGACAGGGATTGAATCAAGTTTCAAACTTCAGTGTTCCCAAAACTTGGGATTATCTCCTCATGTCTGGAAGTAGGTTCAAACTGAGTGTGTACTAACTCAAGCTTCTGTGCCTGTCCACCAAACAACGGTGACAAAGGTCAGCTGCGATCTAGAAACTCTTCATCCCTGCCACCAAGCTAAGAAATTTTGCTATGAGACAGGGTGTCATAATGAGAACATCTGGGTTAGGCAGAGCCAGTTTACGTTCATCTGCATCCAGCTTTTTTGATGTGCCCCGGGTGCTTGAGCAGATCTGGAAACAGATCAATAGGTTTGTACACAATAGCTGTTGGTACACAAAGCTAAGCGACACAACCAGACTGAGACAGAACCATTACAGTTCACTTCTGGCTCTCTGGTTTAAGCTGAGTTGACATCAATATTTACTGAAGAATTCAGTAAACTTTCCATTTGGGCTTCCCAAGGGGTTCTGTGAAGCAAGTTTTATCTTGAGGCAGTTCTAAACAGTGTTGTGCATATCAATAACCATCTGCCAGGATCAAAAGAGAGACCAAGAGCAGAGCAGGCAGCAAAACAGGTCATCTCTTCCATCAGGAGGGCTGAGGCCTGTTTGAATGGCAGCACAGAATGCATGCATGAATCCTGCAGCATTTTATCCATGGACACTTGAAGGCCATGTTGGAACCTCTGTTAACCATTATAACATTTATGTCAGCCAGCATCTTTCCAGAGCAGCAAGTCAACTCTGAAACTGAATACAAGTGCCTTGTTTTGCTTAGAGTTCCAAGAGAAATCTCCTACTCATATGAGTAAGAAAAGTTTTCATTAAATCTTCCTAACGGTTAAATCTTGCAACAGCCGTGAACCAGCTCCATGTATTCTGGGATTCAGCACAACTTTGCTCCCATTCCACAAACATGCAGCACTTTTAATTTACCACTTCTACTCTTGTCTTTTTGAAGTTAAGTGCTGACTCTCCCATCTGAATCTCCATGAGCCACTAAGCCTAATGATGTCCATATAAATGTGGAAAAACTGTTATTGCCCTTCTCTGCCTAGCTGGTCTGCCCAAGCTTTGCTGGAAGGTGGAGGGTGGGATGGCTGTTTGCTTCCCTCTGCAGAGGTGCTCCTTGGCACTCTGTCCACACACCCACCCTGCAGGCTGACCAGACACAGCTGAGAGCTGCCAAACACAGCAGGTCCAAGCACACCCAGTGGCTCAGGGTAGTTTTTAGCTGACTAATGCTTTGACTCTGGGCTGTGTGAGGACTGCGGGCTCTGCCCTTGCATTCATTAGGAAAATAGCTGTGGTGGTTGAAGTTGCTTCTCCCCCAGCTGCCAAGTGTCATTTGGGAAAAGTGAGAAAGCCCAGTCTTCAGGAGCTTGCAGTACAAGCCCACCCTTCTTTGCTGCGAGGGACCATGGTGCCAATATACAGCCCCACAGTTGCCTCTTTTATGGCTGGGCAAGACAGAAGGGCAAGATTTGCCAGCGGTCACCTACAGCCAAAATTATACCTCCAGGCACAGGCAGCCAGGCTCCCTGAACCTCCCAGTATGAACAGCACAGGCAACCCTTGTCCATGACTACTCCCCCGTGCTGTTAAACTAATGGAGACTTGCCTATAGGCAGGTCTCCTTCAAAACTGGAGACCAAGCAGTTTCCAAGCTGACTCAGGAGAAAAAGGATGAAGAAGGACTAAAATTGTCAGAAATTTCCTGAGTTCTAAAAGCACATCCTGCTACTTTTGTGGTTCCAAACTTCCAGCTCCACAGTGCAACTAGAATGGCAATAAAACAGCTTGTGAAAGCCACTGGTCCAGGATCTAAAAATTCCCAAGACATTATTGATTGCACTGCTCCTTTATACTTGCTACTTGGGAACAAACTCATGTTTCTGCTCACCTGAAACTAGTTGCATTTGCAAGTGGATACACCTTAGCTGTGGGCTGTAGCCACAGAGCCCTGGTTTTCTTGGCACACAGCACGCTGATTTTGTGTTAGATAGGAAGTTTTTAGCATTTAAAGAGCAGCTTACTAGAGCTGGTGGAAGAGAACAGGTTAAACTCATGAACGTGAATACTGAGTGCATCTGAGCATATCCAAACGTAGCTGTAGTCATCTCACAAAGGTCTTCAAGACATAAGTCTTCACAGCATTACTATGGATATGTCATCTTTATGAGATCAGAGAGCATTTCTTCTTTATCTCCCTGGCCTTTTATTTTGCTGTACACCTCTTCTGTGCCTTCTCACTTACTGACATGGCTGCCAACAGTATAAAAGATTTGTCATTTCTCATTTCTACAAATCTCAATATGCCACTAATCATAGAATGGTTTGGGTTGGAAGGGACCTGAAATATCATATAGTTCCAACCCCCTTTCGATGTGCAGGGATATCTCCCACTAGACCAGGTTGTTCAAAGCCCTGTCCAATCTGACCTTGAACCAGAGACGCCCCCCAGAGATGGGTCATTCACAGATTCTCTGGGCAACCTGTTCCAGTGCAAGTTCAGAATATTTCCCTTCCCTGTATGGCTGTAAGAAAGTAAAAAGAAAAGGAATGGAAACTTTTTTCCTTTTGATTACTAGGTAGCAGGCCACATTCCTAAAAAGTACATACTGAGAGCAACAATTGGCAAGGGTGGATTTGAGCTGCCTGTTCTAACCCCTGATTTCTGTTCACTCTGAAGACTGTGGCTGCTTAAAATTATGGCACCAGCTGTGGGTTTCATGTGGCACATCTCCTGTGTATGTTGGACCCAACTCCCGTGCACCAGAGGAATTTTCTCTAGAGCTGTTATGCCGAAATATTGCCACAGTAGCTGTTAATGAAGTAAGCAAGGACCAGACTGAGTTTTAGCAGTTCTTTATAATTCATTATAATATTTGTGTTATACTGGTGAATTGTAACGTGCTGCTTTGGGTGAGTATCTCCCCCTTGCTTTATACATTTCCTTCTCTTTTTTGGCATGCTGTCAATTTGCAGATGTTCAAAGACTTTTTGACTGGTTTTGGTTGTTCAAATCCTAAAACTTCCCTTTGACTGTATTATACTCACCTGCAAATGGGAAAGTGTTGCAAGTTCTCTTCGAACTGTAAGAAAAAATTGAGGTTCCAGAAGGTGTTTCATGGAACGAGGCAATTAATGACTATATTTTCTGCCAATATCTTGAAGAGAAAGAGTACAGGAATTGCTTTTCATCCCTGATTCTCTCCACCTGCAGCATGGAAGGGTCCATCGTGCGCCTGCCAGAGATAGTCTCCTTGAAGAACAAATACAAAGCCTACCTCTACTTGGACGAAGCTCACAGCATCGGTGCAGTGGGAGCAACGGGCCGAGGAGTCGTTGAGTACTTCGGGATGAGCCCTGATGATGTTGATGTATTAATGGGAACGTTCACGAAGAGCTTTGGTGCAGCTGGAGGATACATAGCTGGCAAAAAGGTAAAAAGAAAGCACGAACAATTAAGGGGCTGGGAAGTACCTTCTTGTTAGGTATGATACATTTCAGTGTCTTTTCACACAGGCTGCTTTACATGAGCACTGTTCTAAAGTTTAGTACCGTTTTTGCCTGGATCCCAAATGCACATCAAACAGTCAGACTTTCTTCTTTTTGTCTCATGTTCACATTATGTAATTTGCTTGAGTTGGGTATTTTTTGTGCCACCCTGATGGTGGTTATTTGTCTTGGAAATGTTTGGGCACGTTGTGGTTGGCTAAATATACTGCCCTGCATTAATTTGCATGCGGATTGCTCATTACTTTGCTTCGCGTTTGTAAACAGTGTGTGGAGCAATATTGAGAGATTAAAACCACAGTTGCATCCACTGATAATAAAATTCCTAAGCAGTTGGGGATTGACATAGTTGCATTTTTTTAGGAGAATGGACAAAGAGGGTTACTGAGGGCCTTTTGCAATAGTAAATTGTGTGTCCTCAGTTGCTCCGCGTACATTAACAAAACAATCTCTTGCCAACAACAGATGTCAACAAAAGTAAAGCTGAGTTTGCTTTAACTGGGGGTGTAGAAGAGAAAGCATAATCAGCACCATTGTGAAATGTCATCGGTTTTGTTGCTTGACAGAGAGATCAAGTGGCTGCTGATTATTTGCCCTTTTCAGACCCTGCTGAATGTATTTTTTAAGGAGTCTGCTGAATGAGTGGGAAGCCTGTTTAGACAGCCCATATGGTTGTTGTCAGGATAACATTAATAAGGGTAGCCCTACAGTAGAATAAAAGGGCTATATGGAAGTATAAACTGTATATTTCTTACTGTCTTTTTTGGATTTGCTCCTGGAGATCTTAAAACAGAGTGTCATAATACATCAAAAGTCAATTTGCTTTGTTTCCTCGGCTTCCTGAATTTATATCTGAAGGCTAAACTCTTACCAAAGACAATGTGGCTAACGTGACTAAAAAGTATAGAAAGACTAGACCTGTGAAAAGTAGTCTGAAGTAATTCATGCTCTAATCCTTGGGAGTTACTTTAAATGAAAACAGGTCATTCTTTTCACACCTGTGTGTATCAGTAAGCTTTGCCTCAGGCTTCTGAGCCTTGGCAGCCTGCTAACCCATTCACCCACTTACATTCATTTCTGCAGCCAAAAACTCAGGGTGGCACTGTTTATTCTGCATCAGCTGGAGCAGAGAAGCCTTCTCAGCTATTTAACCAAACCCTTAGGAGTACAGTTGCAATATAGCCTGTGTAAGGTTAGGTAAGTCTTTATCCTCAGCATTGGAGTTACTGCATAAACTCATACAGCTCTTTTGGCAGTAATTTGTCTAATCCCCTTTGGGTTGTGATTTTTTTTCTGATGATTTTTTTTTTACCGAAGTCCAATTTTCAAGCCGGTGTCATCCCTTTCTCAGTAACATGAACTCCGCTTTTAGTGTGGTAACTGCTACTCTGATATTATGCACTAGGAGGTATAAGCTGTTGTAACAATGGCGATCTTAATAGCACCTGAATTTCTACCAGATCCCTGGATTCAGGAGAGTTACTGGTGCTTTAGACATGCCTACAGTACATCAGTGCTTTTTCAAGGAAATGTTAAAGCAACTATACCAACTGTAACATGACTGTCCCTGCCACACTGATGGAAAGTTTCATTTGAAAATTTCTGTGCTAATAGACAAAGATAGATCCCAGTAAGGTGCTTTTCCTGGATTAGGTCATAGGGCAGAGAAACTATTCTGAAGTCATGTAGGCTTTGCTTCATTCTCAGAGAGGAACTGAGCAGCATTATTTTCAGTGCAGCTGTTCATTGGTCTTGAAATTATTTTGGCTCCTTTGTAATAAGTCTTAGCACAGAAGTAAACATTATTCTCTTCCAGACTTCTGTTTCAGTTGTAACTGCCCCACTTACATGGTAAAGTATTTGCACCTGCCTGATGTTTCTTCAGGCCATGTATTAACAGTGGCAGCCGAGAAAGCAAACCAGTAGCTGGTGAAACGTCCTCTTCCTCTTGCACATTCCCACTCCTGCAGTAGCTAAGAGGGAGATCTACTGTTTGGCCAGCTCCAAGCTCATTCATGCTTTGTTTTGCTTGTGTAAGGGCCTTGTGGACTTTTTACGAACTCATTCTCACAGTGCTGTATATGCCACATCCATGTGTCCACCCGTAGCAGAGCAAATCATCAGGGCAATGAAATGTCTCATGGGACTGGATGGGACAACACAAGGTAAGCCACCTACTTTAACTTCATTTATTCCAGTTACTACCAAAGTATCTCCTCGGTGCGGGCACGTGCAACGTGTCATCCAGCAGCATAGTAGTACGGTAATGCAATGCAAAGGAAATAATTCTCACTGCAAAATTAATATCCAGATCATCATATTTCTAAGTGATGTCAACTTTGTTTCTTTCTCCATGCAGCAGGGATGGAAATATTTTGGAATTCTGGCTCAGTAGTTGCCAGTCCATCCCATTTTGCAGCAAGGGATAGAAATACATGAATTTCCCTTTGAGTATATTATCCGACTTTGTAGGAGGGTTCATAAGGACATGCCTTCATTTCTGGGCTAGGTGCTGTCAGTTTAGCTTCTTTGTAAGTGTGGACCTTCAAAATGGCAAGCAACTCAAGCAAGGTGCAGCATTTCAGAACAGGTATTTTATGTTAAATGAGAGTTTGAGAAGATGATTATAATAATTCCTACCTCACTCAGACATCAATTATGGTGTCCAGAAGCTAGTTCTGAAGTACATTTTATCCTAAAAGAATTGGTTGCTTGGTGTCTTTATGAAAAATCAGGTTTATTTCTGTTCCTCTCCTGAAGTTGTAGGTGCAGCTACTGTCCAATCCTCTGTGTAACATGCTTTCTATACAGCAAGCAACAAAACAACTACGTGACATAGCTATCTGCCACTGTTTCAGAGTGATGCTGATATGGATTTGCTGTTCTAGGACTTAAATCCCAACATGGAGAAAATCTGATGGATTTTGAATTTGTACAGTTTTTTCAGGAATTCCTGAGAGTCAAGTTATTGTGTAACATGCAGCTGAAGACACAGATTCTGCTCTGAATTGCGATCTCTCTTATGCTGGTCCAGCAGCACTGTGCTGTGCTATTTTCTCTCTGTCTAAGACTAACAGAATTAATTCTGTATCAGTCCTCCCTGATAGATTTGACTGGGGTAAGGTGGGAGTGGGGAAGAAAAGGGTAGATGAGATCAGGTGAGATATTGCTCGGCACTATTCTGTCGCAGAGCCCTAGAGGGCAGTTTCAAACCATGATAGACACGAAGATATTAAGACATTTATCACAGCACTTCAATGAGGCCAGAATTTACAATACCCCAGAGCACAGAAGGAGGGATAGGGAATCCAGTCTTAGTGCCAAATTCTGCTGAGTGCAACAGCAAAACTGCAGCACGATGTGCAGGCGATGAGCAAGCGACACTTCCGTTGTTTTGGCAGAGAAGTCAAGAGTGTAGCAACTGCTTCTAGCTTGAAATTTGAAAGGTCAGGCTTGCATATGCTGATGCCTACATGTTGTTCAATATAAGACACCAGCTCTGACATCTTTCTTCCACCTCGGGGCTGTGCGGGGCTGCTCCCTGCCCTGGCGCTTGCCGTGAGAGGGCGATCTGACACTGAGCCTTCCCAAGTCTTCCAGACTTCAGGCACTCGGAGATGCTGCGTGTAAAACATGAAACATGCAGAGCATTTCCAGGCCTTCAAAGCCTGTTACAAATGCTCTTCAGCTAGCGTGATTCTGCACACAGTTCAGTGCAGGATAACGGGAGAACTTGGTTCAAGACAGAGTCTTTTAAGATGTGCGTGTCTGTCTTAGGGCTGAGAATTTGAAGCATTCTCTCTTCCAGAAGCAGAGTTGTTTAATGACACAGTGTTTGTCTTTCTGCACAAAATAAGAGCTTATTAAGTCTTCTGCAAATCCTTTATGAAATTAATTAGTACTTTGTCAATTTTAAAAAATTGTCTAGTAATATGAAATGCAAATGAGTAGAAAAACAAATGAATAAATCATATATCACAACTTTAGAGCATTGCACAAAGGCTAGCAAACTGACTATGATGTGTAAAAATGTTTCTTGTCCTTCTGAGCCAGACCCATTATTTTAGTCCATTGGGTTTTCTTTCATGTGGGCCTCCCTTCATTAGGCTGTCTTGTGGACTACAAAAAAAACCCACAACCCGAAACACAGGGAAAAATGCTGTGCTGGACCACATTACAGTGCTGCTTTGGCACCAGAGAGAGGAAGGTGGCGGCTTAGAAAGGAGGGGAGAACAGAAGGGAAAAAGCGCTGTCTCTTCTTAGATATTTTTTATGCCAAGGACAACAGTGACCTTGGCGGAGTTGTTTTGGTCTGCTGGCATAGAAAATGGTGAATCCTGCACATGAGTTGTTGTGAGAGCATGAGTCCTGTAGCAGAGACACCTGACAGTAAAGTTTCAAGTGGTATGCAGGGTGGTACGGACCATTTGTTCTCTGGAAGCCTGTTGAATCCATAGAAAGAGTTTATTTTGCAATTCTATCTCTATTTGCATTATCTTCCCACAGGATGATTTGGGGAATCCTTTATAAGGAGATGTCTGCTGATGGCTTGTCCTCCAGAGGTCATTTCTGTAGGGGAAGGGAGCCTTGCAAAAATTACTGGGAATGTTTTGCAAAAGAGTGCTATTAGAGTTTTCTAAAATGTTCCATGTGAACTAGAGGGTGCTTGTTGAAAAGAGGATGTAATAAGGGTTCGACAAACATCATAACACATAAGCATGTTCTTATATCTGAACTTCGTGACTGACTCCTCAGCAGATTAATAGAAAACTAAGAGAAGGAAGACTATTTGGTCATTTAAATTGCTGCTCTGAAAAATCTTTATTTTTCAGTACTTCACATGGTATTTTGTATTTTTCCAGATATGAGGCTTTTACATTTCCTTCACTTTCTTGCTACTTATTCTCCACTAGTTTGTTAAGCAAGCAGGTGATCTAGAAGAGAGTAGAATAGGTGAAATTATATAGCAGGTAGTGCCAGAGGCCAGAAATGCCATAATACTGCATTATCCTGTTGTATATCCACCTGATTGATCTTCTGTATTTTCTTCCTTTATTTTCAGTGAGTAAAATATGGTTGTTCATTTGGAAAAGGAATGGGTATGTGCATTTCCAGGATGGGATCGATACACTGGATGCCTGACTGCACCATACAGATAGATATTTATAGGCACAAGGGGTACAGCTCCATTACAAAGGAAGAACAGGTTAACTCTTTAAAAGTAATTCTGTGAAACTTAAAGTGTTCAGCTCAAAATTATCCACAGCAGGCATCTGTTTCAGGCTACAATGCATAAAAGTGTGGGGATGTCCCATATCAGTATTTGTGTTAGTTGTGAGACATTAACGTCACAGTGTAACTGGGAGGATACTGCAGAGCCCACAGCCAGCTATTATAGTCTTCTTTTGTCATGTTTTCTGTGATGACTTGAGAAACTGAAAGACAAGAAATGCTGAATTAGGAGAAGGTAGTAGGTCCCTCAAAACTGATACACACTGTTGTTCCTGCCTAGAAAAGAGGAATAGGGTGGGGTCACTATGACCAAATGCTTTGTTTCTTGAGTAACTTATGTCAAAAGAGTCAGAAATTGACTACAAAAAAATGCAAATGTATTTCCATTTTCATGTGAAATCAAATTTTTAGTAGAGTACAAGTCCTGGTGTCATTCAGTGCCATGCCTTACAGGACTCTGAAAATCGATGGCTTGTAGAGCAAGACACATTTGTTCTTAGTACCGTTATGTCATAGATACCATCATAGCTCCTATAATAGAGTTGTTCTGAAGTGTATGGCAGCTGTATTTCCATTAGGAATGTCATAAGGCAGCAAGCTCAAGAGTTCAGTTCATATAGTCTATTTAAAAAAAAAATCATTTTATCCCTCTTAAGCTTTTGTGGCCTTTTCATCTCAAATGTGTCTCCACTCATTTATTAGGAAATATGGGAAGCAGAAGTTCCCATGGCATTTACTCTTTAAAATTAATAATCTAGATATTCTTTATGTGTTCTCCTCATGGCTTCTCATTACACCACTGGAGATACCTCAGGAAATTCAGCAGCTGCCTTAGTGGTTTTATCCCCGTGATGAGACTGCAGTTGACTCAGAGTGTTTGGACCCTGCACAAATTTTCAAGTACACTTGCTTGCATGCAACACAGCCCCTCCAGCTGGGACCTCGGACCTCTTTTCCCCCCCTTTCTGTGTGAGAATACCAAAAGCATATTTTTACATTTAAATTTGATAGGTAAAACGTAGAACCACTAGGCAGACAGAGTTAAGACTGTTAGAAAATACAAAGCAATTTCCTTGATGACTAATAATAGATTATAGTGGTGTAAAAAGCAAATTGCAGCATTTGCAAAGGCATCATTTTTCTGTTTAAAGCATGGCAAACAATAATTCACCATCAACAGTGGGCATTTTTCATATTTTTGTGGGATGCTGAAAAATGTGAAACCCTGTCCTCTGGAATCTACTGTTAAAAGATTTGTTATGGTAAATAATAATTCCTGAGGTAGTTTAGATTTAAAGTGTTTCTTTAAAGTGTTAATTTACTTTGTCATTTGTGCTGATTGGTTTATCTCTTTGCCCCTTCTCCCTCCATTAGCATTAGTGTTCATGCAGCCACAGGATGAATGAATCAGAGAACTGATCTCGCTGAAAAATAACCAGCCCTCCCACAAATGGTTTGCCTACAGCCCAACTGGTTCCCTAAGCCAGTCTGCCATATGGCTACATGAATCCCAGTGCCAGGACTTGAGCAGCTGGAGCCGAGAGGAACGATCCCTTTTGCAGCAAAATAAATCTGTGCCAGACTGGACTGATCATGAAACTATTGCTGGGAGCCTTAAATCTGCAGGTGACTTAGCGATGGACTCCTTGAACCTGCCCTAAACAGCCTGCAGAATCAGTCATGCTGAAGTCTAGGTTTTTCAAATTCCCATTTTGTTGCTTCTCTTGGGCCCTTATCAAGCAGAATGTGGTTACATTTAACCCAGTATGTGGTTACATTTAAAGCCCTTAAGCAAATTTATTCCCTGTTTGCACAGCATTGGCTCCATGACCAGGGCTCCCAGTCACGACAATGGTGAAGATGCTAATGATGATAATATGCTGTCACAAATATTATTTGTCTAAGCTGAACATCACAGATGTTTTCCCAGCAGTGGGTGATGAAACAGCTAAATTCTAACATCTTTACTCAAAATGAGTAAGACATGCTGTTCCAGTGAGCCACCTGCCATGTGATCTACCTCCCACAGGAAGCCAAATGTATCCATGGATGGTCAGTTGATCTGAACAAGCAAGGGCTTTGGACTAATAGTGATTGCAGTCATTTGCAAGATCTCTGAGGGTTGATTGGATTCTACCTCATTCAAAATCACTTTATCCATATTCAAAGTTAGACCAGTGTTGTAGTTCTCTAGCAGACCCCAGATAGGGGTCCCCTGTATCCCCAAATACGACAGTATCAGCCTGTCCCCCAGCGAGGAAAGCTTTCCCCAGGCATAGCAACATTCAGCTCCAAGACAGAGTCCCTTTGTCAGGATGTCTTTGCTGCCGGGATAGAGCGTGAGGATCCCTCCCCTGTTCCAGATGCTGCGGTGCCCAAGGAATCCAGCGCTGTTATCAGCCTGGGGAGCACAAAGGAGAGAGAGCAGTGCCTTTTGTAACGGCACTTAGATCCCTGGCACTTCAGGAACACCTAATGGGATGCAGATGGAGCGCGTTGTGCGCTGGCTGGTTTTCAGCAGCGGGACAGACCGGCTTTGTGATTAATCACCTGTGCTGGGAGTAAATAAGGCTCAGCCAAAGCTGGCTGCCCTGGCCCTGCTTTTGTGCAGGATGCTGAATGCTTACACGATAGATATGAATATAGATAAGGTGCGGTGTAGGCAGAGCAGAGTCATTTGGGAAAAGAGGTAAAAATTACAAAATCTGTACAATTTTTCTCCTTTCTGCTTCAACTGAAATTGGCACTTTTTCTCCCCTTGATCTGCTATGGAAAGTGTTTTGCAGAAGTTCACAGTTAAAATTGGAGTGACTGAATAAGTCCTCAAGGGCTTATTTAGCAGCTGAATTAAGTTGAAATTACTGGGTTTTTAGTTAGCATTAGATTCTAGAAGAAAATGTCTTCACTTCTTCCCCGTTCATAGCAAAATTTTTTTTATGAAGATTGTTTTATCTGAGAACATATTTCCTTTAGGCACCCCAGTTTTATAGCTTTCTGTTTGTGATTTAATGCACATGGAGGTACATATGTGTTACTCTTATAATGGAACCAGAGGGAAAAAAATTAAAATCTGTCCATCTGCAATAGTTTAGTGGGGATGACCTATTGTTTTCCAAATTTTTTTTTCAGCCTGTGAAAGTTTGTTTTTTACTATCTAGTTGTCAATAGAGGAGGGCAGGGAGTAGAGTTCTCCATCCAAGGAGCACTGACACCAGTACGTAAGAGTTCAGTTGTGTAACTAATTATCTAGCAAGACCCTATGAAACAACAGCTGGAGAAGATTAAAGCAGGTGGATTTGGGTCTTGAAGAGTCCACCACGTGCCAAAATCTGCTAATGCGTGGTATTATCTTTCCTGGAATGGGTTCAGGAAAAATAACTCTCCTTCAATTAAAATACACCTGAGATCTCGATATGAAAGGCTACAGGTTGCTTATTGATGTTTTCAATATCCTGAGTCAGCATTTCCAAGGGTAGAAGCCTACAGGAAGAGTTCAAAGGTAGAATGTTTGCGCAGGAATTGAACACAGCCAGTTTCTCTGCTTTATTAACATCTTGCAGGAGGGAAAAGCAGACCTGAAGGAGGAAAAGAAACCTTTTTGTTTCAGAGAGCTGATAGTTTTACTGCCTCTTTCACTGCCAGGATAAGGTCCTCAGCTGGCATAAACAGCAGAGCTCTGTTGAAGCGCTGGAGCTGTGCCAGGTAAAGCCATCCCAAGATGAGTAGTCAGGATACCTTCCTGCTGTCAGATGCCAGAGCAGCTCCTCCCTGACAGCGTGTGACAAAACTTCTGTTGAGTCTGCTTCTCCAAGTGGTTCTCTTAAAAAGCTTGTTGCTTCAAAGAAATTATGAGCAAGCCACTATCTTTTATTATTTCTGTCTCTCTGGCCCTCTATTTGTATTTTTCCTTCAGCTAAACCGTATTAATTTTGAGCTATAAAGCTTTCTAAAGGCCTGCAGAAATTAATGAGGGAAAGCTGGCAGTATGCAATGATGCATGTCAAATAAAAATATAATCAGCATTTTTCCCAGAATTGCCAACACCTTAGGACTTCACAGTAAACCAGATATTTTTAAAGTGATGCAACAAATGTAAACTCGAAATTTGCCAGCAGTAGGTGGATTGCTGATGCAGTAAATTCTGGTTTTCTCATACCATCCAGGCAATTAATCCTGTGCTTCAAATCAATCCCAATAAACTGGCTGTGTATGTTCCAAGCATTGTAAAGATAACTTGGGAAATTTGAGAACCGTTTATCATTCATTTTTCTCTCTTTCTGTCCCTTTGTAATTCAGCTAAGAATATGTAGAGCCTTTAATAAGGTCGTTCTCTGCCTTAGCTTCAAATTCTGGAGCACTAGTGGGCTTAGTTTTAACTAGTGAAGGGTTGGTTTTCCCTGTCCAGGCTGTTTTCTCCAAACATATGCTGTGTTGCGGTTCACATACTTTATGGAATATAACTCTCTGGATATTCTGCATGCTGTGCTATAAGCTCTTTGCATAGACTGTAAATCCTTGAGGATTTTGCAAACTAAGAATTTTTTAACACATATATTTACTATCTAGGGACCTGATCCTCTAATTAGTGCCATACAGGTAAACTCTTACACTCACATAGTTGCAGCCATATCCTTTTAGCTCAAGGGTCTGCTCTGCAGATTTTCACTCAACAAATAATAAAGTATGCAAGATCACAGCCTCAGGAATCAAAGAAAATACTTTTTAAAAGCAGTGTCTTTGGTTAAACATACCACAGTGAATTTGGACTAAGATCTGATTCTAAACTGAATTCACCACTCTTAATCTGCAGTGTAGGGGGAAAATTGGGCCAATGTGAACAAAAATAAACATTTTGCTCACATCTGCCTCCTTATCTGACATTGGAAGGTCCCATAAAGGAATGAAAAAGGGCTAAAATACAGCTAGAACTTTAAGGTTTTTATTGCTCTTATCGGCACAGCATATAAGATGGCTGTGTATATGATGTGTGTCTGTGGTCTTTGACCACAAAACTTAACATGAGAAAGGAAAGTGTTGACACTTGGTAAAGAAATAGGTTCCTTCCCAGCCACCCACCCACAAATACAATGTGTGTAGCAATCGTCTCCTAATGTGCTTTTTTTCCCTCCAGATATATGTGAGTGCTCTGATCTTTTATTTGGCTCTTTAATGCATCCCTCCAAATGAAATTAGCATTCTGGGGTGTTGCTAAAACGTTCAATTTGCTCTTTTGCATCAGCACTGGCTGCTTGAAACGCGCTCCATAGGGAGTGTCGAAGGAGATCCCTCCCATCACAAACTGGTTGAGGATATAGAATCGGCGAGGGAAGACTGGAAAAGGAAGAGGTGTTTAACTTTTGGGGGGGTTGCCTGAGCCTCCTCTTTCAGCTCTGATGTTTCCTTTGCTATGTTCCCCTTCTTTGAAATCTAAATTTCCGATACTGAAAATAAATAGAGACAAACTGATCAGCTCTGGGCCCTGTGCATATGGTTTGATAAATAGGGAACAGCCGGGAATCTTGCGTGGCTGACACTGTGTTTCCAGCTTTGTGGTAAACAGCTGAATAGAAAGGAGAAGGCAGCAAGTCCTGAACTGCACTCGCCAAGAACATCTGCATTTGAGAAAACTTTCCCTAATTGAAAATCTAGCAGTTTCAAATGCTCTCCAACTGGGAGGTTGGAAACTAGCTCAGGGGCTGCGAAGATAGCAAGAAACAACAGTGGTTTTGAGCCCCCAGTTCAGGTCACTCCCTCGCCCTTCTCCCTGTGATTTGGGCGTTGAGGAGGTGCTAATAACATCTTTACAAATTCTAACAAGGGGAAAAGTCTCTCTCTTCAGACTTCAGCCACGTTTTCCTGCAGTACTCTAACTCCCTCTCCTTGCCGTCATCTCCCTTCCCCTCCTCCTCCTCAATATTTCCTCCTGTTTCTTTGAGATCTACTACACCAAAAATATTTTTGGAAATACCACAGACTATTGTTTTTATTAGTGACTGGAAAGCTTTGTAGTAGGATGCTTTTGTGTTTCATTTGTTTTCCTTGCTCTGACACAGCTGTTTTTGTTTTAGCAGCATTAGAGAGATGGTTAAACTATTTGTGGCCTTTTCTAACCCAGCAGATCTCTTCCACTGAATGCTTTAAACTGAATGACTGAGACTGTATCTAACAGGTTGTCTGTGTGGGCAGTTTTGTGCATAAAGTTACAAATGCACTGGTTTTATGAGATCTGTTAATTTGTTCAAGCAAAACACTGATCACTGTGAAGCAGGTCCCAGTTTCCTTATAAATCTCCCAGCCAGAACATTGACAGGACCTTGACTTAGGAGGATGCAGAACAGATGAAGCAGTGGATCTTCTTCAAACCTACACAAGTTCAGAAATGATTAATGGAGAAGAGGTTTATGTAGCCGTGGTGATCCCCTACCTCAGCCAAGTAGGAAAAGGAAGAAAAGCCAGGCAGGGGCAGAATGTGGTCAGAGGACAAATCTGCCAGAGGTGGCATGTAGCAGCTCCAAATGCCTAACTGGCCACTGTGGCACACAGAGCAAGATGGGAAATCAGGAAACAGGCATCCAGTCAGAGAAGGGTGACAGGAGAAGGTAGTAAATGAACAATGAAGCGAAGGAGAAGTAAAGTAAAATTAAAAAGTATATGGAGAGTGAAAATGTAATTCACCCGTGCAAAGGCATCTTAAGAGCAAAGGGAAGAGAGGAAATCAGTTGCGCTGGAGGTTTCAGTGCTCATGTCTTGTGACACAATATAAGTGATATTGAAAGTATGGGCTGATGAACAGCAGGAAAATGAAAGCTAAGAGTGTCCTGGTAAATCCTAGTCTGACCACACATTCCCACCACCTCTGCTGGGCAGACACAAGCTGCTGCACAGCAATCAAGTTGAGGGACCTGGTCTGTTTAACGGCGGTTGGGCAGTTTTGTTTCTGGCGACGTGACAGACCTGCTCTATTGGCCGTGTGTCTTTGTGAACCCAGGACTGGCACTGGGGAGCCATGTGGGTATGGGGGAGGTGGCACCATCCCTGTCAGCACCTCACAGCACTGGAAAAACAGTACATGTATCAGCTCACTGATGAAATGTAATGCAGGTGGAGTGGTGAAAGTAAGGTGGAGTGTGGCTCTTCCCTTTTTATGCAATGGGTTGGGAAACAATTGCACTTGTCAGAAACCACCTCCTCAGTGGCACTGCAAAAGAAAAGGCTGAAATGTCTTTTCAAGCACATTTATTTCTCTGCTGTATTTTGTCTTCTTCCTTCGTTAAAAATAATTGTTTTCAACTCCCCTGTCAGTTTTGCTGGGAGTCACATGTGTGGATCCATGACTGAATGAGGCCAGGGACAATGCAGAGAACAAATCCTGTGTCTTAAAGTCTTGAATGACTAAAGTCTGTTGTCAGATGATGATAACAAGATAACACTAGCAAGAGAAGAGGACAGAGAAACTGAGCAGAACTCAGTAAGGGATTGCGTATGTAAATGCATATTAGAGTAACTGGACTTATGCTGCATGTTGGTAACGTGCAGAAGATCAGACCTTGTATAAAAACAAAGTTAATCATGTGCTTTTCCTCTACCCAGAAAAAATTGCAACAAAAGTACCAGCTTGAGCTGACCCAAAATGCAGTATTTTCTGCTTTAAGCTTTATTACAGTCACAGAATAAAAAAAACAACCAAACAAACATGTATGCACAGAATTAGCTAAGATATACGAAGATACCTGTGGAATATTGTTAATGAGAAAAGATACTGACTTCTGTATCAACTTCTGTAGACATTGGTTGTTCACCTTATAGTCTATTGAGAAAAAAACATACTCTATTTACATGTCCTGTGTCCACAGAGACATATGACTCTTTCTCTATAGGGACTGTTTTTGCCCATGGGAAGGCACCTCACAACTACAGGATTATCAGTCATCCATCCTACAAAGCCAAAATAAATCAGTGTAGTTACATTTAGCTCATTCCATGTTTTTCTTCTCAGTCAAATAGCAACATGTGCCTTTCAGCCACACTGTTACCCACAACCCTGTTTCTTGCCTATCATTAGATTCCAGTTATGATCTTTGCACTGACTGTTTTCCTGACTGGCTCATTTCAGGGCTCCAAAGAGTGCGCCAGCTGGAGAAAAACACAAGGTACTTCAGACGAAAACTACATGAAATGGGCTTCATCATTTATGGCAATGATGACTCTCCTGTTGTTCCCTTGCTCCTTTATATGCCTGGTAAAATAGGGTAAGTACCAAAAAAAACCTGTTGGCAAAACCAACACTATACAGGTTCATAGATTATTTGGGGTACACTGTGTAAAATGTAGCTCTGTGTGGTAGATGCTTCCTGGGAAAACATGCACTCTTGAATTCATCATTTAGTTCTGTTCTCTTTCAGATTTGGCCCTAGACTTAATTTTGAGTTGTTCCAGTGCTCAGAATTTTAAAATTTTTCTCTTACCCTTTTTTAAAGTGTTCAGGAATAATACATTTGGTAACATTTTTAATTTGGATTTCTTCTTTTTTTTTTAATTTGTAATCATTAAAGGAGACGCATTGCCTTTGATGTATGAATTGGTTTGGATGGATGTTCTTTTTTCCCATCTGATCTTTGAATGGTGTTTGCATGTTTTACCACTCAGTTCCTCTCAAGCAGCACTTGTGCACTGACTTGGACACCCAGACCAGGAGTCAGTGGTAGCATAATGTAAGGGTTGAGCTGTGGGGAGTATTTGCAAGTAGCTTGGCATGACTGTGTGCTCCAGGTCTCATACACATCACAAAAAAAGCTTCGTAACTGGCAAAATAATTGTGAGAGCAGATAAACCATGACACAGATTGTTTTATGCCTGTTGATGGGCAGGAACCAACCTCTCATACCTTCCAGAAACCCAACCTCTTCCACGCTTAGGGACTGTGAATACCCACGTTTTGATTTACACTCAAAGCCTTTCACTGACATAAATGAATAGTGTCTGTCCTGCAGTGCTCTCTCTGCCATCACACTTTTAGTATTTGACACCCACTTGGCTTCATGAGCTGCGAGGCAGCAAGGATTCTCAGTGCTACTGGTAAAATTCTAGCTCTTCGGGAAGTCGATGGGAATATTACCATCCGCTTCACTGGAAGACAGGATTTCACCTATTATACCTATATTACATATAATATTATTATTGTACATGGTTGTTTTCTCTCTGTGTCAGTTATTTGAGATAATTTGGTTTTGGGTGTTTTTCTTCTTCTCTCCTTAGGGCTTTTGCAAGACGCATGTTAGAAAAAAATATCGGGGTGGTCGTGGTTGGATTTCCAGCTACTCCTATCACAGAATCCAGGGCTCGGTTTTGTGTGTCAGCTGCACATACACGGGAGATGTTAGACAAGGTAAGCACAGCAGATGTCCTGCCAAAATTAACTTCACATGCAAAGGAGGTTGGGAAAAGCTGTGCCCCTCTTACTTTGAATCTCAATAATTCATTTTTACAGTTGTTTTTCTGGCCTTGTCACTTGATCTTTAAAGGCATTTGAGCCTTATATATTTTACTTTTTTAAAATAAATTATGGGACAGTTAAGTTGTTATGTTCTTCTATTTCTACTAGTGACCAAATCTGTCATCACTAATAAAGACCTACATGAAGAACACAGCAAGACAAAAGTTAAATGCTAGGTCAGAACTATCAGAGTGGGAAACCTGAAACAACATGGAAATAATTGAAAATCAAGTTTTCCGTAGCCGTTATCTCCACGTGTTTCTTGAATTGCAGAAAGTATATGGGGCAGCCTTGGGGGTAGAGGTGGAAACTGCAAACAGTATTTGGAACTGTTTGAACCTAATTAAGTTTAATTGGTGCTGTCTGGCCTGTCTCAGTTCTGTATCTTTCTCTGATATCAGAAATACCATTAGGAGTATGTTGAGACTTCCATTGTAATCCTCTGTTCCAACACAATCAGAAATGTGTTTAAAATAAACTCTTTGAGATTTTCCATCTCCCTTTCTTGCTGAAGGTGTTTCTGGCCTGGCTTGAGATACGTTCTTTCATTCTCAGAATAAGCCAACACAAGAGGCTTAACAGTAAATGTCAGGCTTTCTTTTTCCTCTCCTTGCACAAGTGTGATGGTCAAAGCAAAAAATCTGTGAACGTGGAAGGCATTTGAGTAAAAAACGCCTCTGGTTCATGCAGACAAGCACCTCTGCCTGCAGAGAGCTCCTGGCTCTACATTTACATCCTGAGATTCACATGGATCTTGGGGCTGGAGCCCTGCCCTGCTGACCAGCTCCCACACCAGTGTAGATTGCTCTCAAACAACATCAAACAATCTGCCTTGCATGTGTGCAGTATAAAATTTCTTCTGCTTTTAAAGGTGCAGTAGTTATTAGCAAGGTGCGGTACCATAAAGACAGTATTTCATACGACAGGGCATAGCTATCATGTTGGTCACTGTCAGCTTTGGCTGTTGTGCTGTGTGGATTTTGTCCTCTATAACTAGTAATAGGTGATGAACTTGATCTGAGGATTAATCTCTTGAGGTCACTGCTTTGATTTTCTTCCTCTCCCCCCACCCCCAAATGTCAAGCCCAGTACATTTTTGGGCCATCATTTCATGTTCATTACCTGGACATTGCTGCTTCCTGGTAGCACTGGAGGTCTGAAATGCTCCCCCGTTCTCCCTGAACATGCTGTGTTTTTGCTGCAGTACTCATGGCATTCTCTAAATGTCCTTACAGTACATGGAAATGCCCTGAGCTGAATTACTTGCAGATGAAAAGCTTTTAAGACAAATGCTTTGTGAACATGCCTAAACTCAGGGTAACAACAGGTAACAAGCATAATGAAAACATTTCCCTTTGGCAAAATTTGTTTTGAATCTCAGCCTGGAACTAAAGAGGAAAGATCCATGAAAGGGCAAGCTCCCAAAAATAACTTCCTTAATGACCTGGAAGCTATCTCTCTGCATAAACCATTACTAAATTACTTCTTTTTTATTCATGAGCTCGTTTTAGTGGCTTAACAGAGACAGGCTCAAAATCAAAATTGCTGTTTTCTTCTTTGATGCCAAAAATTGACCGGTCTTGAATGTGGGTCAGATGCTGCAAAACGCTGAGCTGCCTCTCTGTGGTACAAAGTTCCCTGTCTACTTTTTGAATCTAATGAGAGCTGGCAACACAGCTCAGCAAATTGCATTATAGTATTAATTAAAAATAATTAATATTAATTGTGCCTGTGATATTAGTCTAAGATAAGAGAATACACTAAAATCATCTTAAACTATTCAGACTATTTATGTTGACTCTGATCAGCACTGTGGGCTGAGTCCTAGCTGAGAAAATGCGGTGGCAGCTCCAGTCCTTGGGAGCTATAGGCAAATACTGAAGTATAGTCTTACACATTTCTTTTGTACAGGCAAAGATAACTTTTTATCTGGATTGTTCTCTGTGTTTTTAGAAAAAGTGATTTTTTTCATCTGTGCTCAATTAATGTACTTCCTAACAAACCATAACCTACTGAAAGGAGTAAATTCTGTTCTCACAGATGCTGTTGTACATCTGTGACTGCATTGATGTTCACTACGATAGAATGAATCCAAAAATCACTCATTTGTCCTTTAAACTTTCTTTAATTGATGGTTTTTATAATCTTTTTCTGCTGTAAAGTAGAGGTTACTAGAACTCCATTTCTTTTCCAAGAGAATTGACAAAGTAAAATGGTCTTACAGGTTTTGAATGCTCTGGATGAATTGGGTGATTATCTACAACTGAAATACTCCCGGTATTCCAAGTCATCTCATCCTGAACTGTATGAAGAAACTAGGCTTGAACTTGAAGATTAAGTTTTCCACCTCTGAAGAGAACATTATGATGCTATGAAAGGGCAGAAAACCCGAAAACTGAAAAACACGAATGCATTTCTTCCCTTCTAAGGACAATTTTTATTTCTCAGTTAATTGAAAGGAGGGGAAGCTCGGGTGTTGCATCTTGTTGTATCAAATTTCTGTATTCAAGAGACTGAAATATTGATACAGATTTGCCTCCCCAGGAGATCTGTCCTTCTTACGGTATTTTTGATGCAGGATGAATGCATCCATTTTTCGAGTTGCTAACGTACAGCTTTTGGTATGGCCTCTTTTTATGAAGAGGCTCCAGATAGTCTTAATTGTGACTGAAATAATAAAGTTTAAAAAAAAATGAATAGATTCCAGTGTAATATAGCTGAGCTTCATCAGTGAGACTGACTTTTATCTGTTAAAGAGTATAAATCAAGACCTCGGCGTGGACTGCTACAGAGGAATGAGCAGAAAGTGATCTCTTTTACTAAGTTGCACTATCATACATTTCTCCAGTGGACAGAAAATGTTAGAAAAAGGTTAGTGCTGAGAACAGGAAAAGTAGCCTGATCAGATCGTGTATTTCTGATGGCAGATTATGGGAAAGGGAAAATGCCTCCGCCCATCCACAGGCCTTTTCTCAGCCACTGAAATGCACTCTAAGCTTTGAATTGTACAGAGATTTGGGCTTAGACATGAACAGAAATGCTTTTGTGCCAACACATTTGACCTACAACCTATCCCATCTTCTCCCAATGTAAGTTCTTCAGCAGGGCTTGCTCCCTTTTCGTGAAGCAGCAGTAAATAATTTTAATAACTGTTTAACTTTCCCGTAAAAACCTTGATCAAAACAGTCAGATACTTGCAGTTCACAAACTGCAGATGACATTTATGGGCCCATTCCTAAGGTTCTTGAACTACTTATGGGCCTAATAAATTCACTAACAAGTACATAATGCTGAAGCTGTTAGTTATACAGAATGTGAAGTTCAATACCATGAGCAGTTCTGCCACCTGTTAAACAGAAAACTCCACCATTTCTATGTGTGCTTAAATCATCCACGTAATAACATTTCTTGAAATATTCTTGTCTGTTTTATGCATGTCAGGGGTTGTTTTATTTGTCCAGTTTTTTTGAGTTGTTTGTTTTTCAAATAATTGTTGTATCATCCAAGGGGGAAGATGTGCTTGTCTCCTTGTCCTCTGCCCCAGTGACAATGCTCAAAGCCACCTGAAGAAGTTGTTACAGCCAGCCTGTAATGCCACAGCAGCATTGTCCTCAGGCTTGTGTGGGCTGAGTTGCTGGAAGGAGATTGGAGGCTTTTCCCCTTTTTTTTTTTTCAGCGTTGAAAAGAAGTTCTGCAGCTTTAAGAATTAACTCCAAACAATTCCACGCTATCAAATGTCATTGTAAACACATCAGATGAGAGATGTTTAGCTTTCTGTTGCACAGATGTACCACACTTTCATGTTCTCTTGAAAGCTGTGGTGTAAACTTAACCCACAGCTGCAATATTAGATTTAAGAACAGAACAATTAAATTGTGGAGTACCAATTACACTATATTACTCCCTGCTTGTTAAAGCAGCTTTCAGGATATAACAAGGCTGACTGATTATGAGGACCCATTTTTTGTTGGATTTTTGTTGTTGTTGTGCAAGTTAATAAAAATTCAGTGGTGCTATAACTTTAAGAATTGATTACAACACATTCCATAATATCAAGTGTCGGCTTTAGGAAACGTATATCAAGGGCTGGGGGAGGACTAAATGGTGTGTCATATGATTCTTCACTTTGGTAGACAGACTTGAAAAACATTGCAGAGGTTCAGGGGAGCTGTGTTTGTGGATAAGAGCGAACTCACTATATAAATAATTAAATACTCAAGCACAGGACAAGGAGAAATAAGGAAACGTGAACTTTGAGTAACCTGGCAATTTGTGATATGCAGCTTTGTTACATGCAGGGTGAGTGCACTTAAACCGTGAAGGAGATGGGATAAGAAATTTCTGCAACCTGCTCCTGGAGGAAAAGTACTGATCTACTGAAAACTTGATCTACTGCTTTTTGATCTCTATTGCTGAACATCTGTGGCCAGATCCTCAGTTGACTTCTGACCTGCCATCTTGTGGTATAGAGCCATAGTTTATATTTCAGCAAACATTATTACACGTGCTGTTGCAGGCAACATGCTTTTTCCCTCAAAGAGAGGCCTGAGATTGATTAAACTGTGGAGTGATCACTTTTTGTGCCCCTATAGGGGAATGTTATCGGCCTAAAGCTGAATTCTTCCTGCCCTCAGAACATTACTCTCACTCATAGTAAGGAGACAGGACAGCTATTTTTCAGAGACTGTCAGTTGATTTATTATGTGCCCTCTTCTGATATCTTCCATCCCTTACACATTAGAGAAAGTACAGACTGACTATCCCTGGGCTTGGGGAACAGTTAGGGAGAAATCTCTGTTCCACTGGTGCAATAATAAAACTCGCAGGAACTTCAGTCTTTTAGATTTTCCCCAGGAGGCTTAGTTATGGTCTGGT
This sequence comes from Oxyruncus cristatus, assembly GCA_013399855.1. Taxonomy (NCBI): domain Eukaryota; kingdom Metazoa; phylum Chordata; class Aves; order Passeriformes; family Cotingidae; genus Oxyruncus; species Oxyruncus cristatus. The sequence goes on from VXAY01003375.1 coordinate 145,014, forward strand.
GCTTCCTTTTTCACCAGCATGGACTTTTTCCTGGTTTACATCACTTTTAATAGATTCAGAGTTGACCAGCATTTGGAAACTCTATTCTGGCTAGTTTAAGAGAAAAACTGATAGAGTACCTTTAGGCAATTAACACCTCTAGCATAAATAACACATATCTCCTTAGAATGTGCTCCATCTTCAAGCATGCACATTCTTGGGAAATATAGCTCCCTTTGATTGCTTTAGAATGTTTTGAAGAAGAACTGCCTTCAATAAATAAAAAAAGCCCAATTTCTCATATTTTAATCCAGTGGAAACATATGTATAACTACACTGACTTTTTGTTGTCAAGCTGCATCTTGTTATCTTACATAAAATCTTGACTAACTTTTATGGTATGGGAGGACTCAAAAATTTCTGTTTGACAGAGTATATGAATTGTTTACCCTTTCCTGTACCTTCATCCCACCTCATCTTTTAGAAAGTCTCCATTTCCTGAGCTTATCAAACTTGTCAAGGTGGTTCCCCCCTCCACTGCTCCTGTGTCTTTGTATCATTCTCTGTTCTGATGCTTTCTGTCTTCTGAGTCAGAGGGAAAGCACACTGGCAGCTGCAGAGGACCTGAAGTGCAACAGCTGGCTTTTTGGGCATTGCCTCACTGCTTTTCCTGGTATCCTCATCAGCTCCTGCAGACTTTAATCTTTCCTTTTCAAATTAAAATTTCCTACTGAAGGTGCGAAATTTCTGCGTTGAACCGAATCTGAACTGCCCGAGCTGTTGAACCGGGAATGAGCTTGTTCTGTCATTTGTGCAAGTGTAGACCAGGTTAAGTCTTGCTTTGAAGTTTATTTTAAAACTAGTACAACCGTGAGAGGAACCTGTCAGCATGAGGTGAGCTGCCTGCATTTATTTCAGAGGGCTTTGAACGCTGGTGTCTCTGGACTGTTTCACAGCCACTGCTCTTCAAGGGGACTAAGATATGGAGTGGATTTATTTAAGGTAGGATTTCAGATTTTTTTTATTTTATTTTTCAAAGTGTGTTTGGTTGCAGGTGCATCGAGTTTTTCCATGTCCTGCTCAGACAGGGAATAAAGTAGTGATGTAAGAAAAGCAGTCTGTGCTAAAGGTGTTTATGTACTTTCTAGCCTGCTTAGAAATCCAATAGAGATTCTCCAGTATATGATCTGCCTTTTATTTGTGCATAAAGTTTAATTGTTCTTCAAATTAAAACACAGATCAGGACCAAATTTTAAAGAAACCACACCACCAGCTGAGAAATGGCAGATGTCGTGCTGATATTGGCAGCTGAACATTCGAGCCTCCAGATGCCTTGAAAAACAGTATCTAGGTGTTTCCCTCATTTACTCACACATCCAGCATTGTTTGTGCTCGCTACAGATCAGTCACAAGATAATGAGGACAAAATTTATCCATTTGGGAGGGAGAGCTTCAGACCTGTCAAGGTGTTCCCCAAACCGCCACCCATATGACCACACGAAATAGTAATTAAACACCATCAGAACAGGAGTCTGTGGTCTGAATCAGGCTGGTTGCTCAGCACTTACTGAAGAGGGGAGTGTGTTTCTTTCCACATGTCACTGACAAGTGACATAAGGGAGCACTGATAAATCCATTTATATCATATGCTAATCATATTAAAAGGGTAATGTAGAGGCACAGGAGATGGAGAGACATAGGGGACTCAGAGACTTAGATTAGATCCAGTTGCATGCAAAGAATTTTTTGGTGCAAGCATTACAGTAGTTAAATCTTTTTAACCAGATGGGTGGAAAAGTGGAAAACGTGATCTTTAACATCAAAACAGTGACTTCAAGGTAGGCAAAGAGAGCTATTACATCTTGTGTGTCACTCCTGTTTATGAAGAGAAGCGAAGGTGGGTAAGGTACCATAGCAGGTGACCCTGATACTTGGTACTGTATTCATAGGACTTTTTGGAGAGTCACTTTGAGATGTTTTGCTAAGGCCCCAAAGTGTTAATTGTTATCAATATACCCGAGTTCCACAGCTTTTGCTGCAGGGGTAGCCAGGGTTGCAGTGATGCTTGAGCCACCATCTGTAACGAGCTGTGCTGATGCTGAAAATTGTTCAGAGATCGTTCTAGTGATAAGCATGCACAGCATCACTGATGGTTGGGATGCCCTCACTGGGCGTCACTGCTGGCATGCCACCCCTGGGAGTGGCTGTTGTATGGTGACAACCTGCTCTGCCAGGTGTAACTGATGTGGCTCCAGGACAGGCATGACAGGCTGTCCTCTTCTTTGCAGAGACAGAAGGACATGGGCTGTAGGTCGCTCCAGCAGATGAGTTTCTGGCAGTTCGGCTCAACCAGAAGATGTGACCCATGAAAGCAGGACACTGTAGGAAGTCTAGAAAATGAATTCTCACAAGTAAGTCAAATACTTGTAGTAACAGACAGAGAAATGTTGATATGTGTGACATGGAGCAACAGTACTTTCTTCTCACTTCCACTGAAATTGTCTCAAAGAATTTGCTGTGAGCATGAGCTGACTCTGGTATCCTGTGAGTGGGCCAACATATATGTATCCTCCAGTTCCCGGAGCTCAGAACTGATCTCTCATTCCGTGAAATATGAAGCACCATCAAGTTTGTTGCTCTTATCTTTGGTATCTGTATTTCCTCTCCCAGCACTGCAAGCAGCAGGTCTGTCTCACCAGTTCAGAGCACAGCATGAAGAGGACAGCTGAGCCTCTTGGGGTCTGATATGACCCCACATGATTCATGGCACAGCAGTGAGTAAGTGTTTCTTGGCACAGGCTGGTTTTGCTGTGCTGCAGATCACTTCTTGTCTGAAGTGGGTTCCTCATTTGTTTACCTCTCAAGCAGCTGTTCTGGAACAGCACAGAAGTGGTGAGATCAGTGGGGACATTTCAAAAGCATAGCTTCTCCTGTGTGTTTCCTGGAGCCTGCTCTGACACAAGTATCCCCCTTGTGTCCTACTCTCCCCCTGTTGTTACCACACCAACCTCGTGATGTCTTGGCTCTCTGCTTTGTGTAGAAACTGTTTCATGCATTGCTGGGGATCCTACTTTCATGTGGGAGCTGCTTTTCTAACAACCCTCACACCAAGGACACGGCTACTCTCAGACAGAGTGGTCAGAAGAGGCATGATATTTTTTATCGTTCCAGGACCATCTATTTACACTTTTAGCATTTCCTGGTGTGCAGAGCATCCTGATACAAACTCTCTGACTCCCACTGCACACTCTAATAGCCATATTTTAAAAACTGCTCAGTGAACCACTGTAACCTATGAATTAGAGCTCTGAATTGGATACAAGAGACCTAGTTCTGATCTGCCTCTGTTCTGCTAAGTAATTACAGATGAGATACATTAGCGTTTCTTGCCTCGTTTTTATCCCTCTGTAGCACTCTGATAGTGATCCTGATTTGTTTGTAAAACAGTAAGTTGAACTGATGAGAAGAGCTACAAAAGAGTGAAGTGTTGGTATTATCTAAGTAGTCTTTGAATTTCTACATCTCAGAATGTCTCCATTAATCCTGTAAAAGTCTCGAGTACTCTGTTTACCAGACCTAGTGTATGAGACAGTATGAAGACTAATTATAAATCATAGAAAAAAAAAATCTGGAAAACAGATTCCTTTAACATTTCCATTCTGTGCAGGCTTTGTCCATGTCTTACTACAGTGATGCCAGTTGGATTAGAAAGCTTTTTAAAATGTGAATCTATCTTTTCAAAGATTTGTAGCCAAGCCTTTCCAGTTTGTTTAAATGTAATTAGTGTCTGCTTGTTAATATGATGTTCATTGATTTTTAAAGTACACAGACTTCAAAGCTAGAAATAAATAAATAAAAAGAAGATAATTCAAACCAGAGTGGAACAGCTCGGACAGTTTTACTCTTTTGCCAGGATCCCAAAGCTGTTGTGTTCAAACGATGCCACAGTTTGAGTGGAAATGTGAAGATTAAATCCAAACCCTGCATGTCAGCTTTTTTGCAAATGACTATCCAGGATTTCAATAAAATGTCCAACCACAACAGATTATGTTGCAGGGATTTTTATTGCATAACAACTTGTGATAGTCTCCCGTTTCTCCAACATGTATTATAAACCAATGTACCTATCGAGGATCGATGAAATTTTGGTACCTAACTCCGTTAGGCTCTTCGGAAGAACAGTTTGAAAGGAACAAAAGAGGAAAGGGTTCCCAAGATGATGGATGGTTGCAGAATTTCCCATTGCACATCAGTGCAGTGTGGCACAAAATGGTGTTTTATACACAGGTATGAAACATAATTTGACCACAGTCATGGAGGAAATGATACAAACACTAAAGAGGCGGTAACTTGCAATTCAGGCAGGAGTTCAAAGACGTGATCCTGAGGAGACAGCAAAAGCAATGCTAGAGCACAATGCCTGAATAAGAAGCTGGCCTTGAGAAGAAAAAGGTAGAAAGGGATATCCAAGGGACAGCCCTATCCAAGGACAAGAGAGAGGAGGAAACTATTTAGTACAGGAGAGATGAGGCTGAGCAACAAACTTATTCAACAGCAGAAGAAAGACAATTCAGAGGCAAAGAAGAAAGGAAGGGAAACTACCCCCCAAAGACAACATGACAAGGCAGTGGAGACAGCCAGGATTGAGACTCCACAGGGGAGATGAAGGAGGAAATAAAAGACAGACCGATTTTCAGACAAGAAGAAGAAGAGATCCCTCCACACCAGTATGACAGGGGTGTCCATGACAGCAGACAGGTTCCTTGATGGTTTAGAACAAGGGAGGAACACTGTGGAGCCAAAAAGCAGAAAGATTCCCTGTTCTTCCATAACTAGGAATGGTAGATGTAAACCAGGAGCAAAGAAAGAAGAAAAGCAGATGGAAATAAGGATTGTCTTTTATTCAGGACAAGTGATACTGTGGAAACAGGTCAAGAACAACCCCAACAGAAAGAGGACAATGCTTTAAGTTACAGATGCTCTGGATTTCTTTCCACAGAGCTCTTCCAGTCCCAGTGGAGAATGATAAGGTAATAAAAGTGATATATCTCCTCAGCACTAGCTCTGTGAAGGAAGCTGCTGAGAGGCAGGCAGCTAAAGCAGATCCTTCTCTGAGGGCGGTCTCCATTTGGCCCTTTGTGATCCTTGCCTTCCAGCACTAGAATTCACAGTGAGGAAAGCCAGCTTTCACATGTAAAATAGTGAGAAAAGGGTGCAAGAGCCCTGTCTGATTTTCATGGTGGGTTTTAACAGCTGGGGAAAGAAATATCTTGGTAGTGAATATAGCAAGGGACAATGGATCCCACAAGAAGAAAGGCATACTGACAACAAAGCATTCTGTGCTGGTCCCAGTACATGAAGATTTTTTTTTTTTCTAAAGGTTTTGGAATTGCCATTCACTTTATAATTGCAGATTTGCTGTGTGATGCCATCCATGGTGAGCACAGAAGGAGGTCAGCTGTGTGATAACATCTAAGCTTTGATTTCTGTATTGTATACAGCGTAAGTGTTCTGGTCTCTATCTGTTCTTCAAAAATCAAGGGGCCACCTAAGTTTTAAAACTGCTTCACAGTCATGCCAGACAGTACTGACAGGAGATGTAGTCAGTGAAAACACTTTACTAAGTGGTAAAAAAGGAAGTGGGGAAAGAGAGAGGAATCACTGAGTTCAGGAGTGCCCAATTGCTTTAGAAACTGCTGTTTGTAACCATGTCCTGATCTGTCTAGTCAAGCCATCCCATGAGGCTGCAGACATGGATAGATTAAAGACATTTCGGTAATAACTCTCTATTACCCTGGTTTGTTTTGACTTAACCAAGACTATAGAAAAAAGCATCTCTGTAGACAGATGGGAGATAAAAGATTGTAAATTACTGCAAAGTTTAGGGGGTGGTAACTTTCAGAATAGGGATGATGCTGATGACCACGAGGGAGCAGCAACTGCTTTCTTTGATACTTCTGAAGCCAGCAGCAATATTTGTCCCATGAATTTGCCCACGGATGCAGCACACTGAATATGTTCGTATCATCCGCACAAGTTTAAATCACCAGCAGCCAAAACAACAGTCAGCAATGAGCAGAGAGCTTTGAATGTGAAGTCCGGGTCTTCTCTAAGTATGATTTTATTTTAAGGATTGTCTTAGGGATTTGCATCTTAGTGCTGTCACTGGGGCGGGGGGGCATCTTGAGAAAGAGGAGTTGGCAGGGAGGATGCTCTTGAGCCCAGGAATTAAATAATCCTCTCCATGTGGGATAAGAAGTAAGCTCAGGTCCTGTAGGTACAGGACAAGTGGCAAAGAAAAGCAGTGCTGTGGTAAGAAAGCATCAAGTGAGAGCTCTGAAACATCAACCTGAGAGAAACAGTAATGAAAGCAACTTGTAATGGGTCTGTTAGCCATGAGAAGAGAAGCAAAGAACTGAGGCAGGGTTAGTGAAGTTGGGGGATTTACTGCCTATGGCAGCAGCAACATATAGTCAAGGATTTGACTCAGAATGTGTCCTGAGGAGCCCAACGTGGTGGCAGAGGTGTGATGCAGCATGGGCTGCCAATGAGCAAGAAATCAAGGAAATCAAAAGACAATGTTGGAAGACTTAAAATAATTAAGGGATGAGGAGACAGCATGCATCCAGACACCCTGAAAATCTTTCATGATGCAGGGGAACTGAACACCTACAGGGGCAATCAAGAGCTTGCTTAGGCAACACACAATGAAGATTTGCCCATAGAAGAGAAGTTGTAAGGTGGGTCACAATCAGTCAGCAAAGGATTAGATAACACACTCCAGGGAACGAGGCAGGGATAAGGTGATGCTAGGTGTACAGGATTGGGTTTGAGGACCCACAAGGCCCTGTCCAGCTTAATCATCTACGATTCCATGGAGACAGCAATGAAAGACCTGTATTGTCTCCCTGAGAACTAATTTCGTTAGGTTTGGGCTTAGGTCACGTATTACAAATAGGTCTCTTTTATGTAGGATTCTAGTTTGGAGTTTGTAGTGATTGATGGATTCATTAAAACGTCATCACTGCAAGGGACAAGAGTTTTCTGTTTAAAAATAAATAAATGACGACAGAAACAGCAAAAGAGCCTTCTGCTTTTTGTTCTGATTCTTCCTGCAGCTTAACGTGCTTCAGGATACTGCTTGGTGGGAGACAGAGGAGACAGGATAAGAAAGGATTAGCAAGGGATATCAGCATTTCACTTAGATCTTCAGCTACCTGGTTGTTCTTGAATTCTACCCCCCAGTCTCTTTCTCTTTGTTTTTCTGAATGTCACGTAAGCATCATTCTGGTGCCGAATAATACTGCTACTGTGATCTCCCGTTTGCTTTGGAAAAGGCACTTGGCCAAATTCTCAGGTGTTTATAACTGAGCTTTATTGTACAGAATTAGGCAGAGTTGCACTTAAAGATCCAGCCCACTGGATAACTGCTTGCACAGCTGGGCTGTCTTTTTAAAGCCAAATTAGTCAGTATAGAAAGATTTTCTCCACAGAATTTGGCTGTCATCCTTGTGACAGTATGTTATATTTTCAGTTAGATCCCATGGGCCAAATTAATTGCAGTGCTCTACTGATGCCAGGGATGTGAATTTGCCCAAGTGTGAATTTGGCCCCATTGTTCTGAGGCTAATAGACTTTTTTTTTTCCTCCTTTTTTTTTTTTTAATGAAAGTGGATCATAAAATATTCTCAGATTTTCATCTGGTTTTGGTTATAATAATTATCCTTTCCTGGAGCTGAGTAGTAAAGAAAATATTCATATTCTTCAGTGTCTGGTATAAATTGCAGTGCTTGTTTGCTGCAGCTCAAGAGACAGGCTAAGGACAGATGAGTGCATTTGCCCATGTCTGTATGGACAATGTACAGACAAGATGTCAATGAAACACATCAATTTTCAGTGGTTTTTTATATTTTAGGAGATACTCTTCTGGCAGCAAATGCATCAAGATAACATTAAATTCCAGCCTTTGTTATTAATGGAGAGAGAAGACATGTTCTTTTTAACAGGTTTCCGTCTTTTTTAAATAATACCTCTACAGCTTGCAGAAATAATACTGCAACAGGGAGCCAGCATACTTTTGCTGACAGCTTGCACTCAATTAGGTCAGAGAAGGTGTAAGATGTGATGAAAGTAAAATTAGCTGAACCAGGCAGTTATTAGAGTTGGTTCCTACTCCTGATCTCAATAACATACCTAAGGGAAAGCGCCATTGGGACTCCACTGTTACCATTTTTGAGGGAGAGGCTGGCTATGGATTGCACTCACATCATACCTGGTGCTCCCAAATTTGTGTTGAGTGAAGTCTTTGCAGAAATGTCAAGAACCAGAGTGGTCTGGTTGAACTATTGCACCACTGTTCAGTCCAATCTTTTTATTGAAAATTTGAGGAACATCAATGAAAAAGTTGAAGTGGATATAGGACGTGTCCTGAAATGCCATGTAAGGATTAGAAGGAACTCTACAGGGCATAAATTTATTTATAGCAAACCTTAAGGCATGAAGTCTGCAGCTGGAACTCTCCATCCCTCTCTAAACCACATCTCACATACTCTTGTTCACCAGACATTTTGATCAATTTGATATTGCAATGGAGTAATCATTGAACAGGAGTGCTCCTGATTTGTGGAATGGCATCAGTTTAGGACCTTGACCTTGTTTAAAGAAATAGATGTGAGAATGAAGCCTCTCAAGCTTAGGAATCTGTCTCTGTAGGTGCATTTGAAGCTGCATTTGGGGCAACCAATTTTCAGATTCCACAAGAACTGCAAGGAACTTTGGTTCTAAAGGAGCTCTTTCTCTCTGAGTCAGCATCCTCTACCCTTACACACTCCAGGGTATCTGGCCCTCTGGATGTTTAACGAAGTATCAAGACCACTTCTACCTCTGTGGTGTTGAGAGTGGGAGTTGTTCTTGAAAGAGAAATGCTGATATTGGATCAGCCCTAAAAGCAGTGGTGAAAACTGTTCTGTGATTGTGCAATTTTCTTTTCTTTCTGTTGTGAGTAGGGGTGGGAGAAAATGCGCAGAGACTGACCCTGTGCCCATGTAAACAGTGTATCTGAGAAAACCATACTTCTTGATGAAAGGAAAATAATATCCTGAGCAAACAGATAGAAGGTACCCTTACAACAAAAAAAGAAAGACGAGGGATCTCTCACTCATAGATGGGGGGTTTTTTTTGGTTGGTTTTTTTTTTGTTGTTGTTTTTGGGGGGTTTTCCCCCGCAAGAAAGAGGGAAAGCAGCTGAATCTATGTGTTTTCTGAAAGTCTGTAGGGAGTCTCTTAAAGACAGATCATTAGACAGAGGCCTCTCTTGCTGGATTTCTCTGAATTTCCTCAGAGTTTAGGATCTGATTTCAGATGGTTTTAATGTCAAAGACAGGCACAATTTGCAGTAGCATAAATTTCTCTCCAGTGCATAGAGGAGAAATGTCAACTGGACATAACTGCATGTACTGCAGGGCATACTTCATGCTGTTCCTCAGGGCTGTATCTACTGGCTACTAATCACTTTTTTGCCATCTGTTCATCTGTCAGAGGCACTCTGGGACTTCAGTGCAACTCTGCTGTCCCATTAAAATGGTTCCATGTATGCAGAGCCTTGAAATACACAAGTGCAAAGAAGGAGACAAGTAGGGAGAAGCCTTTCTGGGCCTTTAAAATTAGGTTGATAAAAAATCAGAAAAACTAGAAAAACATGTCTGCTGTCAAACAGTGTCTCCTAGTGATGTCTCCAGGAAGTGATGTTCTCCTGAAGGATGAATCCTTGTCTCCCATTTTTAACAGGCATGGTGATGCCCTGTTACCCTTAAAAATGTTGCAATCTGGAGCAAAGCTTCCCTAATGAAACTCCAAACCAGGTAAAACTGCCTACTTTAGGGGGTCTCATAAAATCCTGCAATTCAGGTCAGTTGTGCTGCTGTTTGCAGGCTGCAGTACAGTTCAGTGTGAGTGCAGGAAATTTACTGTAACAGGTGGAAACCAGGCAGTGCTTGGTAATCCAGCCACATCATGCTGCTGCTGGAGTCAGCACCACTCAGTAATTTGACACTGGAGATTCTGGATGGACATAAATTGCAGAAATTGAGTGTACTTTTAAGGGTGATGAATACATCAGAATCAAAAGCAGGACAGGTTACTAATCCACAGGAACAAATATTATCCATTTCCATCCTGATCTGGTTGAATCCAAGTGTTACAACATCGTTTCCAAGCGTCAAGGGTGAGATTTTTGTCTCTTGCTTATAGCAGTCTTTATATCAACACCTCTTGAGCACCTCCTTGCCTCGTAAGTTACTAGGGAAATTCCAGAGACCTAGAACTGGACAAATGCTTCATTATTTTAGAAGGATGAAGGAGGTGACCCCCTTCTGCCAGCCTCCCCAAGTAAATATCAGCCAGTGAACCTGATGTCAGTTCTGAGACAACTGCAGGGAAATCAGAGGCACAAAATAGTTAACACTGAGTTAAAAGAGATGGTGACATAAATGACACCAGTTAGTATAGTTTTGATAACAAAAATGGTGGTACGAAATAGTTTTTAAATGTCACTACCCAAAATGTAACACATATTAAGTGAGTAAATTGGTATATCAGGAGGGTATTTTTATCAAGGTCCTGCAATGATTTGTTCTTGCCCCCAGGCTATTCATTTTTGTTATGAAGGGTTTGAAAGGAAAAAATAAATAAACCAGCTGCTGGAAAAGTTGCAGATATGCCATAGTGGTAAATAAACAAGACAGGTCAAGTCTATGAGGCAAATTGCAACACTTGGTAGAGTCCTCTGAACCTGTGCTTTAAACCAAAATACAGGGGTTTTGAGGACATTTGAGAACAAAGACTGCAGATGACAGTTTACATGCTGGAACCAGTGACTGTGAAAGCCTTGGCCCAGATGCAGGCTGTGTGCTTTGTCAGTACATGTATGTGGACAGACTGAATCCAGTCCTAGCCATCCCAAAATGTGTTTGTGTTAAATCTGTCTAATTGGTTGTTCTCATTAGCCAGACCCCTGTGTTCTCAGCCACTGTGCAAACTCCTGTAAAAGTCTGCCTGCTTAGGACAGTTTTTCCCCATTTTCCCACAAGTTGGAGAAAGGCAGAAGGTACCTGACTTTGAACTTGAAACTTAGTTGTTTCTTCTCCCTCTGAAATGCCTTATCATCAGTAGTGAATATCCTGCATTTGTGAGTGTTGCCAGGTATCACACAAAGCAATTACATGGAAGGGGACTAGTTTTAGGACAGCTCTGACAATTTTAAGAGAAGAAACAAGGCCCTGTGGAAATCAGAGAGTTCAAAATACATGAAAAGATCTGTTGGATAAATGATGATGTTGGATTGGATAAGATCACTCTTGCGTTCTTAAAGCTCATCAACCCTTCAAGACAGAGCAATTCGTATTGTCCTTCCTTTCAGGTAAGAAAGAATTTGACAGGTACTCAAATGCTAAGAAATGCCAGGATTAAGTTATCTGTACAAATTAACATAATTTTCCTTGTGAGTGGGGGTGTAAGACAGCTTCCCATTGCATGACTGCTATTGATTTTTCCACAGGTCCCCTACCTTATTGATTTGCCACTTGCATTACTATAAATGCAGGCTCTTAAGTTCTTTGTGACTTCTGAAAATGTAACACTCTGGGGTGCTCTTAAAAAACATCATCCAGTTAAGTCATCAGTGAGCAGGTAAGCTGCCAAAAGTAAGCAGCAGCAGCCAGCCCCACAGGTGAGGATATATGACAGATAGGGAGCCAGAAGGGATTTCCTCACCCTCCTCCATAGAATACCAGGGAGGTGTTTCAGAGCCTGAGAGGGAGGACCAGGGTTGATGGTGAGCAGCAATTCTTGGCTGTGCCCCAGGGTGGAAATAGGCCACGCTACAGTGGTGGGTGGTGGGAGATTTGGTCTTCAGTCTAGAAACAGCCTGGCTGTCACAGTGTGCTCTGCTAGCAATTCCATGAACCACAAGAGAGGCTGCAACAATGCACTGGTGACAATCCAGCCATTTCTATGGAGGTTCTTGCTTATGGGCACAAAGTGTGTTATTGTTAAGCTCTAGAAAGAGGTAGCACACAGGTAAACACTTGTCCATGTTCATCTGACTAGGAACACTCCAAGATTGCTTTTATCTGGACATTGGTGGTAAAGTGGACACCTCCCCTACCCAGAGCAGGGCTGAAGTCTTTGCATTATTCACTGGAAATGGCATGTTTTCTCTGGAAAAGGCTTGTGTCTGGTGATTTACCGTTTGCCAGACCACCCCAGTTAAAGATTCATGGCTTTCCAACACTGGTGAATAGCATCCCTTTTTTGAGCTTTTGGGTGAAGCTGGATTCCCTCCATAACCCTAATGTTCCACATTCCTGCTGTACCCTTCCTCGCTTCCAGCGAGCTACAGGCTGTCCTTCCTTCTGGCCTGATCAGCACCAGTCAGCTCAGACCCAAATAACAGCACACCATTTTGACTGAAAGGACCTGAAAGATCAGTCAAAGCTCCCATAGCTCTGATGTATGGCAGTAGAGTGAAAACTGAGGTACAAGCTGGCAGAGCAGTATTAGTCGTAAAGCTCAGCACCAGAGCACAGTGCTTAGAGTTGTGATGGTGACAGATCCATTTGTTTGGTTGGTTTTCTTTCAGTTTGGGTGTATTTGGATTAACCGTAGTGCTCTGTCAGAAGGTGGCACATCACAGAGCCAAACTGCTGTTCCTCTTCCTTGTTCATCCAATTGCAACTCTCTAGAAGATGCAAGCTGTCCTCTTCTAAGCAATGTCCTAAAGTAAGAAGTGAATAAGTGGGTTTTTTTAATCAAAATGCCTCAAGGTGTTCATTCCTCAAGCAAGTGGATTTGGCTTTCTAGCCAAGTATGATTGTGAGAGCCCTCCCTGTACAGACTTCGTTTCTTTCACTGTCTTCCAAGCTGCTTTGCCCTGCTACTTGTGTTGCAAAGGCAGGAAGGCTCCTGGATTTCCTGTCTTTACTCGATGAACATCACTTAGCATCCAGCCAGAAGGCTTGGTCAGGATGAAAACAATATTGAATTTTGCAGGTCTCATTTATTTAAGAGAGTAAAACGTCTTTCTTTTCAAAGTGCTTCTCTTTAGCTTTCATTTCCTGTGCACAGAGTAGCTTTGTCTCGAGTACAATAATTAAGTTGTTGACCTTCCTTAGAGGTCAAACATAGCTTCCCTTTAGAGAAAGATAAAAACAAGCAATAATAGATAGTTTGACTGGTTTAAGATACTTGGTCTGCATATCTGTGATGTTGCTGTATTTTCTGCCAGATATTTTTCCCAAGATAACTCAGGGTGACGTGCTGTTTATTTTGGTAGGTACACAGTATTGACTGGAGTTGCCTTTCTCCCATTCTTTATGAGGAAAAAAAAAAATTCCGTTGCAACTAGATCAAAGAGCATGAGGTAGGATGTGTACAGTCTAATGAGAATGTTTCATGGGATTTTAAAATGGCATTTTACTCTTTTTTAATTATTATTTTTCTCTAATCATCTGAGAATTTTTTTTATAAGTCAGAAATAAGAATGGAGATGCCCAGGCATCTTCAGGCATTATACAAGGCAAATGGCCATTTTTTTTATATTGCTCTCTTTTTTTGTATGTAAAGAAAGTTTTTGTAAACAGTTTTTTATGTAAACATTTAAATTCTCCTTTAAAGATTATGTGTTTCTAATATTTATGGGGTTTTTTTAATTGTTGTTTGCTTGTTTTTAAATATGACTGCTAGTTTATGTTAATGTTTCTAATAGTCTGATGTTACATTCCAAATAGTATAGGAGGTGATGTCAGCAATTCAGTTCCCAGTAGCTGTGCCGGTGTGCATAAGTGAGGCACTGGGATAATCGGATTAGTCTTAATAACTGTTAGCAGCAAGTTTCACTTCTTTTATATAGAAATGAGAGATCTTCTCCATGGCATGGAAGTTGGGGGAGTGGATTACGCTTTACAACTGGGCAGGAAATGGAAATGCCCACAGGTGGAATAAATCAATTAATTCCAGTGATAGGAGGCTTTATTGTTCATTTCTGCAAATGGCAATAAATGCTGGGATTGTACAGCTTGTGGGATGAAGGAAAAGCAAATATAGGCATCCATCCCCACTACTGCAATAGGCTGGGGCAGCCTTAATGCTTCTGAGTTATGAAACCTTCTGTTCTAAACCCTCATATTCCCTATACCTTTCTTATTCCTTACAGAAGCCTTCTTCAGACATTGAGAGTTCCTTTTCTGGTGCAGATAGAATTAAGTCTGAAAGTGCAAGTATGTGTAGAGCCATAAAAAAGCCCAGTTGGACATGTACTCTTGGAAGCAAGAGAACTAACTCCCATCACAGCTGAGACTGAGTGTTTCCTTCATCTCTTGCTGCTGTGGCACTTCATGGCTATTAATACATGAGCAGTCCCTTCCTCATTCACCAAAACCCTTAAATTCATCCCACTGTGCCATCATGGTGAATTAAAGTTAAATATGCCTTAATGAAAGGGGGGCTAAGTGGAAAAAGTCAGGCCTAAGCAAAGCATCTCTTTTGTTTCAGAAGCAAAAGAGCAATTCTGGTATCTAATTTTGGACCCCTGGGAAATGCCTCGGTACTGAAGTGGTCAGCACCACGTAAAAACTTGGTGAGAGTGTGGTATTCTCCACTGCCAGCAGTCGTTCAGTCTTGTGTGGGCACCCCTCAAAACCCCTAAGTAGAAGCTATGGCTGCAGTTCTTTCAACCATTTTAGGACTTTGTAGGTAAAAGTGATCCAGCAGCAACAAAAGGCAAGAAAAAAAAATCTGTTTCTAATAAAGATTAAAAAATATTTTTGAATGACCCTCCTTGTTCCTTACTATTATACGGTATTAAAATATAAGAGTGCAGCCAAGGAGAATAGAAAACAAAGAGAAAAGCCTTTAAAAAAAAATTCCACATTTTTATATCCTTTCCTTACTAACCCACCACAGAATTCAAGGGTGGGGGATTCGAGGGCTGAAAGAATCTTCATACAGTGCCAGAAATTCCCCACAGATCACTCTGGTCCCTCAGCATTTGGCTATTTAAAGCAAACACATTGTGTCTTAGATGCTAGTTTAGATCCATTTTCCATATGAGGAGGTGGGATGTAATTAATTAGCTGTTCTTTTGATTTCTAAGTATCACATGTACACATCATAAGGGCGTGTACTTTTGACAGAGCCTAGAAAAAGGAAATAAACTACAGGTTGCACCACTTGAGTCTTCTGGGTACAAAAGATGGATCAGCAGGGGCTTATCATGTGTATTTTGTTGCTACCAATGCTGATTGAGTCACACGAGTGTTAATACAAGCCTAGGAAAAAAAATCTGGATGAAATCACAGTAACAGAGTTTAAAGTGTTTATTTTAGACATAATTGCACTGGTTTTACATAACATCTTTGATCTGTAAGTTGAAAAGGGGCAAAGCCAGTAGTCCACAGTAGAAGTAACCAAAGATAAACTCCTCTGTGGAGTTTAAGAAAATCAAGCCCATAGTCAGGCATACACACATGGACATACAGAGTAGGGAGGTGAAACCTCGGCTTCAGTATGCCAAAAACTACAATTCATTGCCATTTCACCCATGTGAAGTCCCTTCTGTGGATTTTATAGTGACTGCGTTTATTTTAACCTTTATGTGGATCGTCTGTCAGAGGAAATCCAATGTAACAAAGCAATTGTGAAAAATGAGGGAAGAATCTTTACACCTCCCAGCCAGCATGACAAAAATAAACAATAAAGCTGCAAAACTGGAATGGCCAGGTAAGTCCTCCATCAGCACAGAGCTCCAGCTGCCCTTGCTCCGTGAGCCCATTGGCCACAGATGGTCCTGGAGACCCCTCAGAGGGTCACCTCCAGACTGGGTGCCAAATTCACCTTCACATCAGCAATTTGGTGCCTCTTTCGGCTTCACAGAAAAACCCAAATGCCTCTGTCTTGCAGAAGCAGCCAAGTCCTTGTGTGTCTGCTCTCCTACCAGGATTGAATATGCTCATCAACCTTCAGACCCAGGGAGCTGCAGGACCAAAGCAACTGGCCTGTGACCTCTTGAGTCAGGGGATGAACCAGAATAAACAAGCTCCATAGGCCCATTTATCTCTCCCTTTTATTTTTTTCCCTTTTTTTTGTTTTGTTTTCTAAAGCTGAGGAGCATCTCCTGACTGAAATGCTTGCAGACTGAGGACATAATGATACACTTTAATTGCACTAGTCCTTCATCATCTTTATCTCCACCCAGAGGAGAGAGGAGGTTTGTAGAAGAGCTATTGCCTTTCTGTAAGATCTGCTGATATAGCTGGGAAAACAGACTAGATCTCTCCTGCACAAGTCCTTTCTCTTGGAAGAGCCCTCTTCCACTGGAAGACTAAATGTGTTCAGGGCATTCAGCGAGTCCCTCCCTGTATATTTGGGGAAAATGAACATTATTGCATGACTGTTCTGTTCTTTACTTTTTTCGTTGTGTGCAGTTTTCCAAAATGATGCCTGGAGGGTTTCATGCAGGCTGACTCTCCCCAAGCCCTCTCTGTAAGAGCAGAGGAAAGGGCAGGTTCCTTTGTGGGGCGTTTCAGAGCCAGAGCCCATCACAGCTGCACCAAAATGCTCTTGTGAATAATTCCCCTCTTGCTGAGCTCTGGGGGGGCCCATGGATGCTGTAGGCTAAGAAAGACCCATTTGGATCTTCCCATCACTCTACTGTCCCATGCACTGTTGGTCTGTGAATGCATATTAGTGCAAAAATGAATCACACTTTTATGACAGATGTTTCAAAAACAAAGCCATAAAATTCTCGACTGGGTTATTGACTTTAAATGAATTGTTTAGGTTGTTTCCTTCCACACACCCCACCCCCATTAACTTATTCTTGAGGGGAATGTATTTATGGAGCCATGTGCTTTTCACATGGCTGAGGCTAAAAATAACTTCAGAAACTCATTCCAGCTAATACTTAATTTAAAATCCAGTTTGTCAGCCTAACACAGACTACAACTCGTCTCTTAGCTTGGTTTCTTTATTTGCAATGGTAGCCTTCACCAGTCTTTTGAGTGTTGATTATTTCTGGATTTCCTATACTCCACCTTTATTTTGTAATATATAAACAAACACATTCCTAGGCCAAAGGAAACCCCCAAATTACATGCAAAATTTATTTTCTCTGTATGGCTTGGACTTCCACTTGGGCAGTAGGCAAACTTTGTTTTCTCTCATAAATACACATGTACACTGTGAAGACAGGCAGAATCAGCCAAGGTTTCTTGTTTGGTTTGGGTTTTTGGGGGGAGAGAGAGGCGTATCAAATATTGCAAGTATATTGCCTAACTACTGAACTGTTTTTCCCAGGTTCTTTTTTGTCAGTGATCAGCAAATCAGATGCTTCAAAATGTCTCAGCCTTCATGGGTCAAATCCTCCTCCCATTTAATTCAGTATGAGTTTTGTCACTCATTTTAAAACAGAGACTGTAGCCCATAATAAACAATTATGCAATTCCTGGATGAAAGGGATGTTTTCTCCTTGCCCTAGATAATTAAGTCCAATGGAGAATCTTTCCATTCCCATCACTAGTTGTTTTTTTTTAATTGGTCTTGCGATGACTGTGTCCTGAGCTCCGAGGGCTGAAATCCTTTAGAAAGGAGACTTTCAGGTGGCACTTTATGAATCTGTAGGGCAGCAACAGGCAGCTGAGAAAAGCAAAAGCCATGTCAGTAGGCTTAGGAACTGCACAGGGATCCATGTGTCTACTGAAAAAAAAATGCAGGAGTCCACATTAAAAACTAGATGGAACACCACTGATTTTACTAATATGCTATCTGGGGAAGAGATTTTTGTCTTGTAAAAATGCTTAGGTTTACAGAGAAATTCTTTGTTCTTCTGGTTTCAGCACTTTTTGGTCTGAATCCTGCTACTCATTTCTACGGTGCTAGGTATTATTTATTAAAAAGCATGGTCCTTTTTGCTTTCAGAAGTGATGTCAATTAAAGATGCTGCATTCTCTCTGTCCAATAGGATGGCAGAGATCATTTCCCTTTGTGCAAACCAGTGGCTATTTTACTAGACCTTATTCTGTCCACTTGTAAGTCTGCTCCCTTCCTTCCTTTTGGTCTGTCTAGGCCCCTTCTCACACGGGACAGTTCCCTTGGCCCAACTTGTCCTGTGGATTTTATCCCTTTGTTTCTAGTTTTGATTTAGAGGTGTCACTTAAGATACTAACTGAAATGACGGCAAGAGGATATTTGCAGCATTATTTTCTCCCCATCCTTCACAGCTTTTTCTTCTGAGCTCTTCCCAGATCTGTCATGAACTGCTGATCATTCATACTGGCACCCAGGTTAGGAGGTTTCCCTGAGCATCAAGCAATGCGTGGGAGTATTTTTGCAAAATCATTTCTGCTACACTTTTCTACTCGTACTTTCTTGTTGCACTGTCTGTTTGGAATGGAGTTTGTTCTGATTTTCCTTCAGCTCTGTTTAGCTTTATCAGTTTTGTGTTACCTGCTAAATGTAGCAATCACTTCTCGGGTTTTTAGAGATGGATAGATAGATAGATGATAGATAGATAGATAGATAGATAGATAGATAGATAGATAGATAGATAGATAGACAGACAGACAGACAGACAGATAGACACACCTGTAAATTAATTAATTATTCTACTTTTTTAATATTTACTGTTTAATTTTCAGTCAGTGGCAGAATTTTGCCCTTTCTGGGGCATGGCTGACTTTCATGGCATTCTTGGGGCAGGACTCAGGCTTGGCACCCGTAACCATTGCTATTTTTTGTAACCTAATGCATCTACAATCAGCAGCTTGAATTTCACACACATCCAATTGATCTCTTCAGCCCTAATGTTTCCTAATTGCATTATTAAGCACGAATTACCATGCCTTCCAGTCCTTTTATATAATCTATTTACACATAGATTGTTTCTATCTATTTCAGACTGGGGGCATGATTTTTTTAATTAAAATTGTTAAATTAATGAAAGCCCTAACGAAGGTGAGGTTAACAGCAGAAGGTGCTTTATACTGATATGGATCATTCCTGCAGATTGGATCACACTTTATGTTTGTATCATCCCTACCTGCAGAGAGGAGGAAGACACCCCACTATTTAAGTTATACCAATTTCAAATTAAAAGAGTTAAACTTACTGCAAAATCCGTATGTCCCTTAGCCTCGAGGAACATTCGGGAGTTAAAAGGGCAGAAATCAGATTTCAAGCATCTCAGTAAACGCATACTAAAACCTAGCATTTAACACAAAATTATTTCTTAACGGCATTTTAACTGTTGGAAGGGGCTACAAAAAGCAGGAAATTCAGAGTTAGCACTTCCCTGTGCACCATCACCTTCTTCTCATGCGTGTGTTGGAGCTGCTGCTCTGTGACACACCAGTTATTTTGGGTTTGGCTGCTCCTCCTTTGTCTACACAGTCCAGTTTCTGCAGCCTCCTCTGACCTTGGTGGCCTCCAAACTCTGGGTGTTCAGGGCTGAGGTTCAGGGCTGAGGGGCTGGGAGTTAAAATCTACGGCTACCGGGGTTTGCCTTCTGCTTTGGAGCCTCTTGGACTTCATTGTTTCCTCTCTACATGTCAGCATTAGCAATGCAAGTTTAAAAAAATATCCCACTTGAAGTTTGAAAGCTTTAAGAAAAAAAAGTGACTGTGAGATTAATCACAAGAGCAGAACAGCAGATAACAGCCCAGGCTCTAACTACCACAACCCCCCCAGTGATTAAATACACAAGCAAAAGTTAATGTGTGGACAAAACTCAGCACAGCTCCACGGGATTAAAGACAGGTATCCGAGGACAAAATCTGGTTTGCTGCTTGACAGGGATTTGGAAACCCTGTCCATCGCCGCATCCATGAAAAATCAAAGGACAGCAAGCGGCAGACAAAGTTCTGTTCTCTTTGAAACAAAGAGCTGCCAAAATGTTCATGTCAGTGTGTTGGTTTTTTTCTTTTCCTTTGGGCAGACAGAGCTGGGTTGGAGCTGAGCAGCTCCCGACCTCATCCAGGGAGAGGGACAACAGGACCAAACCAGAAAGTGCAAAGACGGGCACGTGTTTAGGGGAGCTCTGCAAACACAACCCTGCACACAAACCGTGAAGTATATTGATGATTTTGAGTTCTTGCTTCGGCATCTCATTATGTCCTTTAATGAAACTACTGGCAATGAAGCAGACATGTCTTTTTTTCGTTGGGTTTGAATTTCTAAAAAGCATAATTTCAGCAATTTTTCTCTGTTCTTACGCATACACACACAAATTGCTTTAGACAGGAAGAAATTGCTTTAGACAGGAAGAATTTTCTAAATTGAGTTAGACTTGAATCAAATAATTGAAAACCTATTTCTAAAATGTACTGTGGTGCTTTACATTCTTCAAAAAAATTCCTGTATTCCCAATTGTTTTTCAGTAAACTTTCGTCGGTCTTTTTAAAGTTCTGCAAGTGTGAATATTCATATTTCAAACATCTGGCTTGCAAATCGAGCATTTCAGAAGTACTATATCCTCGCTTACTACAGAATCGTCAGTAGAACTTCAGCAACAACCAACTCGTTTCCTCGCCAAGGGGCCGGTTCTGCATTATTCACACAAATAGGCTTTTTTTTTTTTCCCCATTGACTGGAATAGGAGCAGAATCCATCCTGAAATAGTGGCCCCCTGGTTTAATCCATGACAAGGGACAAACAAATAGACCCTTTGAAATGAGTTTCATCTTTTGTGTCCCATTTGTTGTCTGAAGCAGGTGTCAATTGGATCTTTTCCCGTCTCTCCGTGGTTAAAAAGCAACATGTTGTTGTTAAACTCACTTGTAAATTGTGGTATTTTACAGGAAAACTCCCCCGAGGATCTACGAAAAAGCTACTTGAGGTTAAGTACCAGAAGGCAAAAAAGGGTCAATGTGCTTCCCCCCACACACCCCTTTTATTTCTCATTCTGTTTCAAGTTGTTTCTTGTTTAAAAAAGATTTCTCTACTATCTCCATATACAGTAAAAAGACTTCTTCATACACAGGGTCTGATCCTGCCTCCACTGAAGTTCATTTATTTGTAAATCATGGAAAAGAATTTCCTTTTATAGCGGGCCCAGCCACAAAGTTCCTATTTTCTTGAGCCAACAATCTTATCAACCACCTGCTTTGTGGATCTAGGGCTAGTAACTGCCTCTGAGTTTTTAATCTTGTGAAAAGGTGACTCTGGAACTAAGACTGCAAGGGGCTGGCCTGAGTGCCCTGCCAACTGGTCAGACTGGTTGGCTTTCCAGAAAAAAACACCACCGCCAGCAGCTTCAATAGCAACAATAAGCCCACACATCACACATTTTGAAAGAATGACGTTATGTATAAGAAAATGCACTGGAAATGTATAAACTGTTACATGATGTAACTGCATAAAATGAACAATGTTATTTAACAAGGCTTGATCAGATGGGGCTGTGCTGTTTACAGTGACTGTACCAGTCTTTCTAAAGCCTCCCGGGAGGATTTGTTTAGGGTGGCACCTCCTCCTAAAGCCAATTCTTCCTGCGCGAGGACGTTGCCAATACAGAGGGAAGAAAACTCTTAGTTGTTCATTAGCAGCAAATAACTGTGTCAGACAGCAAGGTGGAGCTCCAGGTATTGCTTTTTCCCAGCCGTTTTGTTTCATACTTGCTCTTGTCTTCAGGATATTAGAGGAGCGAAAATCTTCCACGGCCAGGTCAGCTGCCTAGACTGAACACGTGCTTTGATCTTTAGTGATGTCCTCAGCCGCGGGTACCCAGGTGCTGCAGGTTCAATCCGTTCTCTGTCGTCCCTCCCTCTCTTCCGAGTGCTGTAAAGCCACCACAGCCATGCAGAGAGGAGGCTCCAGCCAGCCCAGATGTGTGTCTCCAGCACTTGGTCCAAAAGTTCTGCTTCTGGCAGGACCAGCAGAGACGTTTGTGTGATTTCCCCAGTGCCTGGTGGGTGTCTGTGCTCTCTGCCCGCTATTTATTGGCACACTCGAGGTGTCAAAGGCTCTCAGGGCACCTTTCTGAAGCTTCTTTCTGTGCTCTGACCATCTCACCCAGATCCACTCTGACTTTTACATCCCACCGTGGACAGTAGGTGAAGCTGTTGCTATCCAAACTGCGCCTGAGAGCACCAGCCATGTGCACATTTGTTTGCCAGACAGCACGCTTGAACTCGGGTAGCAGAGAACGATTTTCTCAGAATTGAATACTTTAGACAAGAGGCCCCAGAATCTCTGTTTTCTTTCTCTGTTGCCTTATTTGACATAATGTCACCCTCCTTTAAAGGCACATTTCAAGTTATTCTTGTCCTCTACTAGCTGGGGCATTCCCCAGGGAGTCCCTCACTATTTGCTGTCGCAGGCAAAATGCTGCACTACGGGAGGAACAAAAACCAGCCTGGTGGAAGAAGCATCTAATCCAAACGGCCATCCTTAGTCCAGGAGAAATTAATTTAGACCTCAGCAGCTTAAAAAAAATATTTAGGGACACGTGCTAATGTAAATGATTTCTTCACCTGCAGTACTAACTGTTCTCACTGTTTCCTTACAGCCAAATGGCTGTGTAACAGAAATGCCTTTGCTGAGCTCGTTGTCACAATCCCTACAGAACAAAGGTTTCCTTCCCCTAAGAGCTTTTTTCCTGCACCTCAGAAAACATAGGTGTTTTAAAAGACCTGTTGCCGATCATTCAGATGTCTCTGCAGGGATTACAGTGTTTGTCATCAGGCTCAGATTTGGGGAAAGAGAAAGAGGCAAATGGCAGGGAATAAAGCTGCCCTCACTCTTCATGTTTCTGCCACCTTTGTTGAACAAAGTCCTTCTTTAATGACAGGACTGTGGCATTTTTCCACTTGCGTCAGTTTGTGGTGTGCAGTGTTTATCTGGAAACATTTGCTTTATAGAAGGGGATGTTTATCATTAATACTATTTGGTTACTAAAGCACTGGCTCAAAATCGAGCTGAGAAACCTCAGTGTAATTCAACACTTGAGCATGAGAGGCATTAGACTATGCAGGTTTCAAAATGGAATGTTTCATTGATGTGGCATCATTTTGACCTGACAAAGCACTACACAAAGATATTAGGAAATATCAAGTGTCAACTATCAAGCAGAGGAACTGACTGAGTAAACCCAATAAAATAAAATCCCCAAATCCCCTGTCCAGGAGGCGTAACTAGACTAGGGAGATCCTTGCCTGTGCCAGTGCAGCACCACAGTAGCAGTTCTAATCACCTTGCACAGGCTGTGCTACAGCTGCGTTAAATCACCTAAGTGAATTCAGGTGGTATCATCTGAAGCCACCAATAAATGAGCTCTATTTTCTTTACCTGTGGGAATGGTGGCTTCCCAGCAACTTCTCTTTTAGGAGGCAGCCCTTCATCTCACCCACCATCATAGCATTTACTATGAAATCCTCCTTTTCCTTTCCTGCTGCAGAGCTGTCCTTCAGCCTCAGCTGGCTTTCTGGTTCTTTATTATTATTTATTTAAGTTTCTGATCTCCAAAGCCACAAAAGTAATCCTGAAAAAAAGCCAATTGCAAGTCAGTAATGTGATGTTTTTCCTGGGGAAGCAAAGGGTTGAAAACCATAGGTGTGGAAGTTGTGAGTTGCTGGTGTTTGTTTGTTGGTTTTTTTTAACTATCAGAAAGGCTGGCTGCTCCTCTGCTACACTGCTGAACATAGGGCAAGACCTGTCAGAAGTGATCAGTCAACTCAAACCTCAGTCACACAACCCCTCAAGGTGATTTACAATTTTTTCAGCCATCAGCTGGGCCAGGATCACTTCCTCGTTCTGCTCTTGGCTCCCACCAGAGTGTTCCTGTAAAGCTCCTTCCCTTCAGTACCCACTGCCTGTGTAGGTACACACAGGGTGAGCTACCACGTTATTTATTTTATGTAATAATTTCAATTTAACAACAAATTTGGCTGACTCAGTTCAGTGGATGAGTCAATTTAATGGCTCACTGCTGCCAAAACAGGCGGCTGCCTCCCTGCTCTGGGCTGGGGGGCCAGTTCTGCCACATGCCTGGCACTGCCACCAGAAAACCACTGGGAAGCCTCAGCTGATGTGCTGTGAGTCACTGAACAAGGTGATTCAATCAGGGAACTGAGCCTTTCCTCTGGAACACTTGGGTCCACTGTGCCAATTTAGCCACTTCTACAGTGCTAAAACTATGTTCAGAGGGAAGGGGGTTGCTGGTTTTGCTGCATTTCTCTAAAGAGGCAAAAATTGTCTTGTGGCAAGCTCTTGTGAAAGTCAGCGGAATTCAGGCTCTTTGGGCACTTTGGAAAAGCGTTGCCCGGCATGCTGATTCCCACAGTCCCCTACTGCCACATCTTGGCAAATGCTACACTGCAGTTGCACATCAGCAGTACAAAAATGTGCAGCATATTGGAAAGTGAAAATGTGGCAGAGTGTAAAATAAACAGAATTTGGTATTTAAAAAAAACACCTAACAGTTGGGAAACTGGGCTGGACTGTTTTTCTCCATTTCCGTATCCCATAATTCAGACTTGTTATACATTTCCCCTTTTGCTGCAAGTTTTTATAAAGTGGCCGCTGAATTTCCAGCCTGTCACACAAGGCACCGCAGAATTCAGAAATCTTGACCCCAGCTGGTGGCAAAATATGTAGATGGGAAGGAAAGCACTAGAAGAAGCAGAAAAATGGAGAAATCTAAGCTAATCAACTCTTTTAAAAAGAGGGTGACTACTATTCAAGTTGTAATTTATTGAGATAAAGGAACCATGAGTCACAGAAAGACTTAGGTTGCCTGCAGGGGAATGTTACTCTTTTTGGTTTTCCCCTCTTTTTTTTTTTTTTTTTTTTTTTTTTTTTTAAGAGAAGACCCTTGTGTGTGCATTTGCAGCTTATAGCTGAGAGGTTGGAGCTAGAAGCTAATCAGCCATTCTGTCTCCTATCTGCTGATCTGCTGGCGTTGGGGGAAGGGGAATGTGGGCAAACAGGCATTAAATTCCACCGGCAGGCGGTGGGAAGGTATTCCTTGATAAGCAGCATCCAAGATGATGAGCCGTAAAGCAAAGCCCCTGTGAGGAAGCAGGGGAAGTGGCAGGGAAAGCTTTAGCCATCTGTCTCAACCCAGCCTTGCTCAATGCTTGCCAGAGCAGAGGTCACCACCAACAATAATAACCCTCAAGAAGCCAGACGTATGCTTTCCATTCACCAATAATCTACAAAGCGTCTTAGGGTGAAATCCTGGCTCCTCTGAAGTCAATGGGAGCTTTGCCAACGACTTCAGTGGAGCCAGGTTTTCATCCCTGATAATTTTAAAGCAACCCCCAGGCTTAAAGATGAAACGGCATCCTGGGAGTGGGCGCAGGCTCAGGAGGGCAGATGGGGCTCTACCAGCAATGCAGCTCTGAAAAGCTGTCAGATCTTACAGACAGGATGCCTCCACCATCCTGGAGCAATGCCAGGATGGACAGGAAAGGGGTAAAGTGGACAAGCAGGTAAGCACTTTTTAACTGCTGGGACAACTGGGGCATAGGACCCAAGTGATACTCTGACATAAACCCCAGTGGTGCTCCCACCTCTGTGTCCTCCTCACTTCTGAGATAAAGCATATAAAGTGAGTTATGGTGGTTTATATTATATCATACTGATTTTTTTTTTCTCTCCACTCCTTATCCAGCTATTCGCATGCTGGCCTGGAAGGTTGACACCTGGTGGCACTCATCCAAAGGGAGGATTTTTCACACTTGACCAGGTACAATCGATCTACTGTTCATTTCAGTCACTAGGACCACCCAGCCTCTGTAATGTGCTGTGTCTCAGGCAGTATTCTGTTTTTTCAGGACTCCTAACACCAAGTGTAGGTGCCTGCACCAGTGATGCAGAGGGGTTGGCCCTGGGCAGTGTGGTGGACAGCACGTGGGGTGTTCAGACACAACGGCCGTGGCAGGAGACAGGAGCACCACCAGCAGGACATCACAAATTCAGCCCTGGACAGTTTCTTGGCCTGGAACACTGAAGGTGGCACAGTGGCTGTGGACAGCTGTTGGGCATTTTTGTTAACAGGCTGGTGTAGGGGAGACTATGGGGCCTTTCATCTGGCAGTGTCATGACTGGAGCCAACAGACCCCTGGAACATCTCCCCATGAGAGTCCCCCCCACGTAGTGGAGGCTGCAACATGGACAGCCACAACCCCCTCTGGAAGCTGTCCAATGAGAACTTGGGAGGCTTGGGGAGAGGCAGGACAGCAGGTGAGCTACCACAGCCTACTGACTCCTCTCACTTTAGCTGAGCTCCGCTACCTGACCACGTACCACACTCATCGTGTACAAGTGCTGCATGAAGATGTGTGAATTTAACTCTGTTTTGAAGAGCTTGGGCTCAGTGTGTGGCACTGGTGAGGAACTGGGAGTGCACAGGAGCTGAGACTGCCTTTATCACCAAAGGGATGAGAAGTGGAAGGTAAAAGCTGGAGGTGGAGGGGTTCCCTGTGAACCTTCACAGGGAAGGAGCTATCAAAGGAATACTCCCTTACTCCAGCACCACTGTCAGACCCACCTCCCTGCTGAGTGCCCAGAACCATATCCCAGGAGCAGCATCCCCATCAGGCTACTGATGGATCTCCTCCCCCAGACGAACCCTGACTTAATTTTCCAGGGACTAGATGGTGGCTGCTGGAGTGAATGGTCACCCAGTCAGGAAAAGAGAGCTTCCCCCTTTGCCTTTAAATCCATTTCTCTCCAGGTTGCAATTCAGCTGTCTTGATTCACCGATGAAATCATCTGCTGATTTAACAGTGTTTGTGAATTTAAATGGGCATTGCTGGTGCATGTGTGTGCACACTGTCCTGCCCAGTCACCCCCAGCACAGCCACACAGACATTATCCCAAGTGCCACTTTCACACCAACTTTTTCCGGAGGGAAGAGACTTCAGTTCCTCGGTGCCAGTGGCTGCGTCGCTCTGTCCCTCTCTAGCTTTGCACAACAGCTTAATGCACGAATGTGCCATGAGGAAACGCGCACCAGCTCGGGCCCATCTCATCTGGATTAAAGATGTCTCTTGGTTCAGTTTCATAAGGCGAGGGAGAACTTGCGTTACCCAGAGCTCGGCGGCAGATCCATGTGTGTGTTTTTGCTGTCAGTCGGACTGTTTCGCATTATGAGCCTTCAGTCTCACTCTGACTGCCGATTTGTACTATTAAGCTCTGAAATACAGAACTCACATGCCAAGTTTCCACTTTCCTTCAGCAGCCGGGATCCACTGACAGCCACTAGGTACGGTCAGGCTTTGGCAAACCTGGAGGACACTTGTGCCTCTTCACTGCCTCCGTAACCACCCCATTTTGTGCTCACTGCCAAACCTGGCACCAGGATCACAGCGATGGTGGCAGGAGGAGAGCCCAGGCCAAGCAATGACAGCTGAAGCACATCAGTGTTTTTATCTTCTCAGTATTTTGATTAGCCCAAGGAATGTTTGG